>JAPDVR010000016.1:41181144-41253644 GCA_026230005.1 Gila orcuttii | reverse complement strand
TGCGCGATTTAACGACGTGTTGTGAACAAATAAGCCTAAACGCGAGGTAAATATTATTGTAAAGGGTTTAAATGGAAACTCCTCAAACTAAAACTTATGAGTCCTTTCAAACTTTCCTCTAAATTAACGTTACATTCATGTCTTAACAAATGCAACTTCTAAAATGAATAATTTATTAGTGTTTGTGAACTCTTTCATTTATAAAACCGCGATTTTAACTTCATTCTGTTTTGTGTCAGGACTCTAGACTTGAATATACTAAGTTCAGTAATCGTGAAGTTTAAAGCAAACTTTACACGCGTTATTTCTGAACATAAGCGCTCTCGTCTAAACCATGGGCCGAGTCTATTGTTGTGTAAGGAGACAGATAGTGAAGATAATGGAGTCAGTGGAGTGTGTTTTGTAAAGAGACGCTCGCGAACACGAACGGCACGATCAGTGTGAGAGTTGCTGCCAGTATCCAGACGCGTTGTGACGCGGATGATGGCGGATTATGAGATGCCGCGGCACAACGCGGTGATGGAGCGACTGCGGCGGCGCATCGAGCTCTTCCGCCGGCATCACACGGGCTGCGAGAACCGCTACCAGAGCCACGAGGTGGAGCGGCAGGAGCTGGAGCGACAGCAGACCTTCGCGTTGCACCAGCGGTGTCTGCAGACCAAGGCCAAGCGGTCGAGCAAGCACCGGCAGCCCGCGGCAGCGAGCGCGGAGCCCGCGGGACACAGAGGCACCAGCGCCGGGGGAGGCGCGGAGGAGCCCGGGGAGCAGAGCAGGAACAACACGCTGATCGCGGTGAGTGTGTGTGGAAGGGATTGTGATGTTCCTGTGGGTCACATGACTAGGTTCAAATCTCATATGGCTTGATTTAGACACTAACTTCTTGAGCTTTACTACATCTAGGAGGACATGTGAAGTGTTGCTCAGACTTCTGCTGTGGAAACACGAAAGCGTGTTCAGTTGCATAAACATAGCCATTATGTTAAGACTGTGACTTAAGTGCTAGTATGACCAACTAGCTGTCAGTCAAGTGGCACTCGGTCTTACTTTTTAAGTAAGACCAATTAAATTAGACCAATTTCCGTTTCTATGTAACTGACGTAAAACAGTTGTGATCTAACTAAAAAAATGTGATGACTAACTCGTAAGACTAGTCTTAGCAGTTTATGCATCAGGTGCTCCAGTGAGCAGTGCTGGTCTCGGAGCATCTGCAGGTGTGTGTGTGTGTGTTGGCACTGGCAGCAACAGGGCTCTGAGGTCATGTGACCGTGACACGAGCACGCGCCCTGCACATGTCACATGATGAGTGTGTGTGTGTGACACAGATGTTTTGAGAGATCAGTGAATGATCACCTCATGGCTGTGTTTGTTTGTTTTTTCACTTTCCAAACTATTTCAAGTCATCCCTGTTTCTAGTATTCTTCTTTTGTGCAGATTTACTTTTAGTCCGGAAATAGTCCAGTGCGTTAGATAAATGATATAACCAAGAAATATTTTGTTACAATTAAACAACTAGTCTAATAAAAAATAGTTGTAAGGAAAAGATGCTCAACTTGTTTATTTCTTATACTTGTCAAATGAGTTTGATTCAAGTTATTTAGCAGTTTTTGCAAAAAATAATAAAATATCTAATGCAGTTTTGAAATTAGAGTCGGCATGAAACAGAAGTTGCGCTGGTCTTTTCTCCTCTATTGTGTCGTATATCCCGAGTAAAACCCTTTTGGAACAAGAACAAATGTGGGCGGGGCTTGATTGTGTCTGTGGGGAATTGATTGGATGGTTGTGGTTTGCTATTGGCTGATCTCATGTGAGTGACAGGTTATAGCCCCGCCCTCGTCATCAGAGAAGAGAAGAGATGCTGCAAGAGGACGATATTTTGATTCAAGATTATTAACACAATGATGATGTGCACGGGTAAATCATTTAGAATAGGCTTAACACTGCAATATTCCATAATTTTTTTTTTGTCAATTTTGATTTCATGGTGACTTTAAAAACAGGGGACCTAAGACTTCCTTCCCACGTTGTTCTCTGTAAAGTTATTACGACAGTGCTATTGATTGATTTACGGCAACTTCTGAAACTGATGGCATGTAATGCTTGTAGTTTAGCAGTACTAACACACTGTGGACCGTAGGCCATGAAAAACACTGCAAAGAGAAGTCATGAGTGGAGATTTGTAACATTAAACGTAGACTGTGCAGCTGGAAACCAGCAAACAGAACATGCAATAAGAGCATGTTGTTTATGAATGAATCCATATATAAGATCTATAACATCTGATAGCAGGCTAATTCCCTCTTGAGCATCTGTTGAAACTAGCATCTTCTCCAGAAACACACCAGGAGCTGCCATGCATGAGGACGTCCGGCTCACGGTGGTGTTGCATATTGGTGCATTTCTAACGTCAGCGGACTTCAGTTTCGAGGGTTATATTACAGCCCAAGTCAATCTCTTTTCTTTTGTTATAAGTTTTAGTCAGATCTTTAGCTAGCTATGGAAGCTTGTTTCTATGGAAGCTTGTTTCCGCCACAGAATAAATTTTTTTTTTTTCTCACAATTTTGACTTTATTTCTCAGAATTTTGGGTTATAAAGTGAGAATTGTGAGAAATAAACTCGCAATTGCGTGTTAAAAAGCCAGAATTGGTCAGCATTCCACAGCGCGAGGACGCCGCGGGGGGAAAAATCAGCGAGTCACGCATTGAATCAATGCCATTGGTCTCTAAATGAAGCATCGGCATTCAGCGTTACCCATGAGACACATTGCTGGTCAGCTGAGCCTTGAAAAATGGAGCTCAAAGTTAAATAATTAACACCTTGTTTCATTACATCTATCTTTTAATGAATCCTCATTTTTTAACGTGTTTGTTGAATGAACAGTTTAATGACTCGCTCAAAGTTGATGTAACAATGTAACTGCGCACTGAGAGACAGCCTTTCACAGCGCAGAGACGCTGTTTAGTTTCGGTTACAGTTGTTACTGAATGTCCTCGTTTTTTGTGCATGCTGACCACATCGTAACACTTATTTATATAGCAACAAATAAATCAAAATAAATAAATGGTGATAATACCGCATATCGCGCTATTGAGCCACTCAAAATTACCGCAAGGAAAGTTCCTTCACCGCGACAGCCCTTCGTTCTACCTCATAACCTTTAAGCATTAACGTGTCCCTTTCACTCGCTATATTTAATCTCTGATGGACAATACAGTTGCAAAATGGCCAGATGAGTTTCAGACCAGCAATTAGCATACAACACACTCTACAATCCAATAAATTCTCGATAGACGAAATCAAAGCCTCTCTTTTTCCCCTCTTCACAGAACAGAACAGTAGGAAAGAAAAGGCTACTGGCATTTCCACTTCATGCTGACTTTATAGCACCCATTGTGTTGAGAATGCAGACAATGTGTGCGCACATTTTTTTAACACAATAACATGTTAAATAGTTTACATGGCTGGAAGTAGTTCGTGTTCGTGTTCTGGTGAAGTTTAGTGGTGGTGGCTGAAATAAACTGATTGAGCCACGAGGATTCATTTTATTAACCGTTCTTTTGATTCAGTTCAGTAATAAACTAAGACTGAACCCATAAAGCTAACACTTCTTAATAGTATTTATACATGACATAAGCATCTGACCTCATTTAATATCAAGCGGGGGTGGTTTAGTGACTGAGTAGTCCTATCGCACTTCAACACTCTGTCTAGATTTGATCTGTACACCAATCATTCATTCACTCTTTGTAGTTTTCATTGGGGGAATGTTTCTACGTGCTCAGATTTAGTCATGTTGAGGCTGTGGCTATCTTGCCAAACCTCATTTGTGTGTTTCTTGCTCATATGAGCACAATGTAGGTTACAGGAACCGTTCTGTGATTGTGAATCTCAAGAGTGGAACTTGCTTGTTTTTCTTTTAACTATATTTTCTAGAGTAGAGAAATAAATATGGAAATGGAAATCTTGATTCTTATAGATCAGCCTTTTAACTAGATTTTTTTTGTTGTCATATAGAACAGGAAAAGTGAAAGGTTTACTTTTTTGATGTCTTCATTAACTTTTTAAAGCATCAAAGTTTTGGATGAATGGACTGGTTTCATTTAAAAAAAAATTATTTGTGTTTTAAAGATGAATTAAAGTCTTATGGGTTTGGAATGACACAGGGTGAGTTAAAGGGATGGCAGTATTTACATTTTTGGGTGAAACTATAATTAAGGCTTTTGCACCGATGTGAAAATTGTGGCCGATACCGATAACAGATATTAATATTGCTGTTTATGGCCGATACCGATATTTACCGATGTCGATATCTCTGTATAGAAAACACATTTTTATGATAATCAAATAAAGAGCTATTTTCCAAAACACTTTTTTTTTTTTTACTTTTGTAATTTATTTTCAGAAATGACTGATATTGGGCACCTTTACCTGTGTGCAAAATCTGTCATCAGATTTTCAGAAGAAAAAAATAAATATTTATATAAAAATAAATTTTTATAAAGGATACAAGTGTGTCCTGAATTCACACTATGAATAAGCCAACCCTGAGTATTCTCAATAAACATCTAACTCACTTGAGACCAAGTCACTGTATTCTGTGAACATTGTACAACAGTTCAAAACTTTAAAGTACAGTACTGTCCTACTAAGGCAAAAGACCATAACTTCTATTTTATAGCACAATGTTATGATAACACTTAAAATGTAATCAATATTAACCCTATTAGACTCACTATGATAAAAATGGCTTCACATGTATAAACAAGAAGTTGAAGTAGTGAGAATAGTTGGAATGTCCTGTATGAACAAAATGACGGAGTATGTTTTTGTTTCCACTGTTCGATCTCGCCCGCGCCTCTCTCTCTCTCTCTCACACACGCGCGCGCCACACACACACACACACACACAACCACAACATATTCCAGCATTGCAATCTTGACGTCGCAGACAGTTCATAATAGTCACAGAGCTTCAGAGCTAAGGCAGGGCTACAGATTAGGTGTCCCTAAAGAACTGTAACGTTATCTAACAGTTAGTAGCTCCGCATTGTAATGGATTTGCTTTCTCGTCGGTTGTTTGACATGGATTTTAACCAGGGTTCAACAAAAGGTAGGCTCTAAATTACTACATTCCCGCTGCTGGTGTATAATGGGTGTGTCGTTGCGGCTCCAACTGACCAACTCGCGTAGTTTTCAGTCAGTGGACTGTCATTGACAGGCGCGAGCTAGCATTTTATTTCAGTTGTAGCCTACATGTAGCCTTACGGGCTGTGAATTAAGATATCATACAAGCCTGCTCTAATGCAGCGCTTGTTACTAGATAAGTTGTTGATTATGGCTCGAAACGTGTTTGTGTCTAGTTTGTGAAGTAGCATTGCTAGCTAAAGGCTACCGCTAGCTATTACTGGATTTTAAAGATTATCTTTTTTATGCACCCGTGTCGTGTGTCATTCTTACCTTGAAAATTTTCATCATTTTCCCCCGAGAGTATGCCATTATTCAGTAATCTAACAAAAGCAATCACTGTGAAACATGTAACTTACATGTGTGTCTGAGGTGATTTAATTGCTACATCATAACCCCGTAACTCCAGCGTGACAATACTTTGATGGTCGGTCAGAACAAGGCAGAGTGCGTAACTTGCGCCTCCAGCACCTGCTTCAGCACATTATGTGTGTAATGTATGCGCGCGTGCAAAAACAAACATCCCCGCCGGCCCCACATAAGCCTACACACACGTCAAATGCACAGGAATAATTATCGGCCTGTTCACATCGGCCCTATTTTGACATCGGAACGATACCGATGTGTAAAAAATTGACCATATCGGCCGATATTATATCGGCGGCCGATATATCGTGCATCACTATATATATATATATATATATATATATGTGTATATATATATATGTGTGTGTGTATGTTCTCATTATCATTTTATGTAGCCTAAATAACAGACTTGTGTTGCTCATGTTGCACTGAACCGTATTTTCCTTTTTTGAAGTGATTCCAATCATATTTCAAGCAACTCAAAACCTTCATGTTGAACAGTGCGCATCTGATGTGTCTCAGCTGAAGGAAACAATACATTATTTATCAGCTTTAATATATCAGCCAAATTTTCTGGTAACTTATTAAAGATGAACATATATCTGCCGATACAGATATGGTGGCCGATATATCGTGCATCCCTACTAAATTATTACATCTGATTAATCGGACCTTGATTTAATTATTCACATCCCTAGCCAGAGTCATATAGTGACTCGAGAGTGGGCTCTTTTTTGAACAACTACCCAGAACACTCATATTCTTTTCACAAGATCTATAGATCAAGATCCAGCTATAAATTGCGCAGTGTTTGACTGTACGATATGTTGTATGCTGAGGTCAGGTGTAGCAGAAGTGATTTATTCTCTGGCCAGCCAGGTTAGGCTGTGTGTCGAGCTTGTTCGGCATGAAGGCTGTGAAAGTTAGTTTTGGGATGGCCGTGCTGATGTGATCGGTGTTTAGGATGACTCAGGTCTGCTCACACACACCCTTCCCCCTGCTCACACACACCACTGACTCACTATTGTTCCCCAAGGCCTCTGGACAGCTGTGTGTGTGTGTGCTTTCACTGTTTCTGCCTCTACAGCACATCGGACCCTCGCCCTCAAACACCAACGCTTCGTGCTCGTACAGCCTGGAGGTCATGTGACGTTTATTCAGGCCACTTAAGTCGTCGAGTTTTCACTTTTTTGAGTGAAATATTCCTATAACTTACTCAACCTCATGTTGTTTGAAACATTTGACTATTACTTATTTTCTTTTCTTTTTTAGATGCACCGATGTGAAAATTTTGGCCGATAACCAATAATTCTTTATGAAAGCCAATAAATCTGATTACAAATTTTTATATAATTTTTGAGAGCCTGATTACAAAAACAACAGCCTCAGAATTCAGAACCATCATGTTGATCAGTGGGCATCTGAAGTAAATAATGCATTTTATATCGGCTTTAATATATCGGACAAAATTTCTTATTGAGCCGATAACAGAAACATTAAAAATGAACATATATCGGCCGATACCGATATGGTGGGCGATTATATCGTGCATCCCTAGACTTTTTCCTTCAGTTGAACACAAGACGCACTTTCCATACAACGGGTAAAAGGTAAATTGCCCGAATTACCATGGAAGAAAGAAAATTGCATAATTTGTAACCGTGTGAGGGCTAAAGTGTTGACCGTGTCTTCATTTTCTTTTCTTTTTTTGGTCAACTACCCCAACTGATGATGTAGCTTCTCACAGATGGGCTGTTGTTTTTAGTAAGCAAGTGTTAATAAAGTGAGTCTCAATCATAAGGCTTTGAGTCGAGCTGTAGTGCATCTAGATGCTTTCCCTTCCCCACAGTATAACTCAACATAACTCACTTTTCCCTGTTCAACACTGGCCTTTACAGCTCTGACCAGGCTTAACCAGGTTTAACCAGGTCTCATGTCACAGAAAGCAACAAAATGCACTGATGTGGGTAAAAATTCAAGTTTTCTTCTTTTTCTGTTTTTATATTATCAGATATTTCATAATTTTCTACATTGTTTAGAAAATTCGATGACCTCTTGCTGTCAAATTTCTGTCATTAAACGGGTATAACGCTAAGAAAACTTACTTAAAATGTTAGTGCTGCTTTGTCTTGGCAAAGTGCACTAATAAATGAACAGCTGTTTTGAATTGCACTTGCAGATTTTTGGCTGCTCTCAAACCATTAAAGGGCTAATTACTACCTTTTGGAAAGGATGTTAAACTCTTGTTGGACTTTGCCCCTTGTTTGTGAAGTAGCTGTAACCGGGAAGCAAAGAGTGCAGTGACCCAAATCAGTGCTGTAATATTGATCTCAGTGCTCAAACTCCCTCGGGCCAGAACCGAGCGCTCGGGGGTTGCTCATTGTACGAGGCAGAGCATCAAAGGCCAGCCGCGTCTGAGCCGTGCATGGGCAGGAATTCGGCACACTCCCGCACCCTAGCGCTGGCTCTTTTGTTGTGGGATCCGCACTCATACACATGGTAATTAGACTCAAGCTTGCGGGGGAGGCTTGAAGACTGAGGGAAAGTAAGCGCACAAGAGATTAAGAAACGCATGTCGGCAGAAAATTGCTTTTGGAAGAGTTTTAGCATGTTTAAAAGGACGTTTCGTGGGTGTGCCGCCCAGCGAGGTCGTCTCAGAAGCGACTGTAGCCGAGACCAGTTTTACAGGTTTAGAAACTGCAGGTGGGGTGGAGGGGGGGTGACATCAGACGGCCAGAGCACCGATCAGCACCGCTCACGTCTGTCCGCACGGGTTAAATGAGTTCAGCCCGCATTCTGTTCCTGTTCAACTGTGCACACTTTTAACCCGTGTGCGACATTATGGACGTTTTTGTCTTTTCCAGTTTCGTTTTTTTATTTATAATTTTGCCTGTGTTAATGTCAGTTGCATACATTTTGGCACAGGTGTGTATTTTTATTGGAATTTTACTATTTCACCCCCATTTCCTTTAATAAATCCATTTTGCACTAGTAACACAAAATAGTTCCTTTTAGGACCTTTTGGAGAACAATGTCCCTATTAGTAACCCATTAAAACTGTAATTTTTAATCCCAGGGCTGTTTAACTATAAAATGATGCAATCTTTGTTAATAGGCTTTCATTCTGTTGGCAAGGCGGCACAATTTTAATTAAAATTTTTTTTTTTTTTTTTTTACCAGATGGTGCCATTTTCCCAGGTTTGGCCTATAAAGCAAAAATTATTCTTATTCCTGTTTTCTGCTTCTGCATATTTTAGAGCAAATGGATAAATTATGCAGCTATAATTGTGTGTGTGTGTGTGTGTTGGTGTGGATGTCAGAGGGGTGTTTGTGGGGGTGAGGGGAAAAATCGATTCATATATGAATCACGATTCTATCTTCTACATATTGCATCGATTCACAAATTAAAAAAATCGATTTTCCAAAAACATTACTACTTCGCAGTAGTACTTAAAGTTTCTTAAAGGGGTGGTATAATGCCTTTTACACAAGATGTAAAATAAGTCTTTGATGTAGCCAGAGTGTTTATGTAAAGTTTTAGCTCAAAATACCCCACAGATATTTTTATATAGCATGTTAAAATTGTCACTTTTTGAGGGTGAGCAAAATCGCACCGTTTTGTGTCTGTCCCTTTAAATGCAAATGAGCTGCTGCTCCCGGCACAGGGGGCGGAGCTTCAACTGCTCGTGCCCTAAAAACTTAGAAAACTTTTAGCCTTTTATGTTTAAACCAGAGTCGGACAAAGATGGAGAGACTCGAAGTGACATGTAGAGCAACAGGATGTTTCTGAATGGTTAGTTGATTAATTTATGTAGCTTATGTGTAGTTATCTTCTAGTCATTGATTAGCATAATCTGTCATGATCTATAAATCACGTTCCCGGGGGCGGGGTTTATGTAAATTTTAGGTTTGTCACCCGGGAGGAATGTTGTGTAGTCTCTACCAGCCGTTTGTTGTAATCCTTAAAAAGCGATTTCTGTAAAAGAAAATATCTCCATTTGCTTTGAACTTTGAGCGTCGTAACTTTGCAGATGTTGTTTATGCTCAAACAGCAACATTACACACTAACTAAAGTTAGAAAAGTGAAATCATACTCAACCACTCCTTTAAAGTTATTGGGGTTAATCTCAGTAAGCGTGAACAAGGACTGAGTGCGGTGCTCGTGTTGACGGACACACAGATGAAGCCTCTCGCATGCGATCGCAAATCTCTTTCACAGCTACACACAGTTGTCTAAATGTACATTGTGTGGCGTATTCACTGTAAACTGAGTGTGTTGTGTCCTACGCGAGTGAAAACAAATGGGAGAAAATCGGATGTGTAACAGTATATTAGATCTGTGCATTCATTCTTAAAGGGACAGCAGCCTCATAAACTGTTGCCTTCAGTTTCATTAATGTTAATTAAAAAAACACTGCTTTTGACTGAATCACTTTTTTTATCTTCAATATGAATCAATTTATATGTAATTCATACAGTGAAGACTACACAGTGTTTTATTTTACATTTGATTATTCAATTTCGGTAGTATTTCTTACTACATGTTCAATAAACCTATTCTACTGTACCTGAAAAACGTATTAATTATTATTAAAGTTATACTAATTAATAACTTATTAAAGTTATTTAATTTGTATTTTTTTCTATAGTATTTTTCCTATTGTTTGTAATTTGCTTTGTTCCTGTTTTGGTATTGATTGTACATTTATAATTGCAGTCAGCTTAAAGGGCATTAGTTATATAATATTGAGTTGACTAAAATGGGAAGAAAAACTAAATAAATTTTGTGGTTCACATTTAATTCAGTAGGATGTTTTTCCTTCTAAAACTATTAAACTGTCTACCGCATTTAAATAAGAAAAGTAACACAAAACAGTATACTACAATCAAAAATATGCACATATCGAATTGAAATTTGATTCAAAACCGAGAAACGATTTTAAATCGAATCGTGACCTCAAGAATCAATTCGAATCATGAGGTACCAAAAGATTACCACCCCTACTTGGTACTATCCATTCTTAAGTATTGAAAAAAACACTGACATATAGTGCAAGTTATATAATACTGATTTACAAAGGTTTAAAAAAAAAATCTGGAGGATAAAGTTGTATAAATTAAGTTAAAGTTTAGGAAAAAGTTCAAGATTTTACTCTAAACGCAAGCAATACACGGTGTGTTTCAGCGGCCCTTCAGGTTTAAGAGCATGATTAATTCCTAACTGTCTGCTTGTTTAAGTCAATTGTTGTACAACGAGTTTTTAATTATCATTAATGGACGTAGAACAGCAGCATTCTTGGTCCACGTGACGTATGACCTTTTAGTAAGAAAAATTGCACGTCATCTTTTAAAAACAAGATGTTGTTTTGCCTTATATGGGATGTAATTTTAAAGGGAGTGCAGGATTTATTAACATCAGTCTCTCGAACTAATTCTCCTAATACAGTTACGTATGCTTTGTGCTGGTTTGTTCATAACATGAATTCTTCATTGTTCAAACTTATTGTCCATTGACATGCTATTTACCAAGTAGACCTGTCACGATCATACATTTTGTGCTGACAATTAGGCCAATTGTCATGTTTGTACAAGGTGCTTGAAATGCTTGAAGTACTTGAATTTGACGTATTTGAAGTCCTGAAAAACAGCCATATTTATGAAAAGGTACTTAAAAAGTGCTTGAATTATTGAAAGATATATATTTTTGTATATGAAATTAGCCTAGCGTTTAATTTTATTGATAAAACAATCTTTGCACACAAATCAATGCTGTAACTGTCTGATATGGATATTTATATACATGCAAAATGCCTTTATATCTAAGTATATGATACATCTTTCATTCTTCAGATAAATCATATATTCATGGGAGAAAAAAATCTGTTTTTGAATAAGTATAAAGAGATCTTTGTCATAGTATCCTTTCATTGGTTAAAGTAATCACTGTCATTGCTTGTGTAGCACTTCATTTGTACCATTTTGTTCTATTAGTTTATTATTGTTTTTTTTTTTTTTAAGATAATGATATTGTTTGATAAGTGAGATCTCTGATTGTCCTTGAAAACCAAAAAATTAGTGCTTAAAGTCCTTGAAAGTCCTGGAATTTCATTTTACAGTGTCTGTACGAACCCTTAATTGTGATTAACGATTTAACTCTTTTTGTTTGTCACTTATAGTGCACGCCTAATACATTTTTTTTCTTTTTTTCTTTTTTTTTTTTTTTTACTTTAAATCATATATAATTATAACAGAACAGGCCCAAAATAATTAAACATTAATGCTGTGAAAATCAATATTGATATTGCATGAAGTATAATGCATGATTTGTTTTGTCTTCTATGTGCAGTTACAGGAGACGGTGAAGAGAAAGTTGGAGAGCGCTGGCTCGCCTGTTGCCCGTGAACAGGTCAACGGCTTCAGCGATGGCTACCCGCCCAATAAGAAGAGCTGTGTGGAGGACACACTAGGAGCTCGTAACGGGGTCTCGAACGGCACAGTGCCTCCTCTCTCACCAATGGACACTAAGCATAATGTGATGGCCAATGGGAACCACAGAGTGGAGCACAACGAGGCCGGGATCACCGATAGTGGTGCGTCTCGGGGCTCAGACTCAGATTTCCGCTTGCAAAAAGAGATGAAGCAGGAGCCGGTGGACGATATATTACCCTGCATTCTCCCCTCGGGGGGTACAACCGGGAACAACAGCCTTTTCCCCGACCTCAACCTGGACGATCAGGACTGGAGTGAGATCATGGAGGAGTTTAACCGCTCTGTACCCGACGTGGACATACAAGAGCTCTTCAGCGTCAGTTTCGGTGACCGCAAGGACCCGGAGCTCACGTCCGGTGCAACTCAGAGCTTAATCCCCCTGGATCTAGCCAACGTAAAGACTGAGTTCTCCCCCGCGTTCGACCAGGAGTCCTGCAACGGTTCCCCTCAGGTGAGACCCACCTCATCTGGACCTCCACTTCACACCAGCTCACCTGCATCGGCTCCGGCCACATCGCCTGTGCAACAACCCACCAGGCAAATCCCAAACCACATGCTCCCCGTCCCGCCTAAAGACCTGTCCCCCGCGCAACAGCTCCAACAGTTAGCGGCACGCGAACAGCAGAGAGCCATATTACAAAGCCAGCAACACGTGGTTCAGAAGCCTCCGCCTCCAACGCAACAAAAACCACAGTCGCAAACGCCGAAATTCCACCCGCAACCAAACCACTCAACATCATGGCCCCAAAATACCCCCAACCAAAGTCAAATGAGCGGGACTTTTGGGCTTGAGAAGCCGACAAGTCCTTCTCTGTACCCGCAAGACTTCCCGAACTCCAAGGCCATGCTCATGCCGAACAAGGGCTCTCCTAAAGCGGGCGCTCCGGCCGGGTACATGCAGCCCATGCTAAGCCACGCGCCCAACCCCGCGGCCCAGGCGGCCATGTTGGACTACAGCAACACTAAACCCCTGTCCCATTACGAGGCGGTGGCGTCCGGGGCTCCCCGGGGTCCTGCAACCACACAGAGCCAGAACAAGCAGAGCCAGGCCATCCTGAAACTGATGCGGCACCAGCAGATGCAGAAGCCGAGGCCGGCCGGCATGAGCTTCAGGCCAGCTCACCTACAGCATGCTCCGGTGAGACCCGTGTAACACCTGAACCTAGTTCAGTTCACACTAATGGGGCTTACCAGACCATTTCATGTTTAAGACCTAAACTTCAGTTCACACGAACATGAAATGCTCCGGTGAGACCCGTTTAACACCTCAACCTAGTTCAGTTCACACTAATGGGGCTTACCAGACCATTTCATGTTTAAAGGGATAGTTCACCCAAAAATGAGAATTAGCCCAAGATTTACTCACCCTCAAGTCATGCTAGGTGTATATGACATTCTTCTTTCAGACGAAAACAATCAGAGTTATATTAAAGGGTTAGTTCACCCAAAAATGTAAATTCTGTCAGTATTTATTCTCCATCATGTTGTTCAACCCCGTAAGACCTTCGTTCATCTTCGGAACACAAATTAAGATATTTTTGATGAAATCTGAGAGCTGGATCACTCCTCCATAGGCTTCTAAGGGATTGAAACTTGTTCTTCAAAAAGTTATCAAAGACATCGTTAAAATAGTGCAAGTGGCTCGATCTTAAGTTTATCAAACGACGAGAATACTTTTTGTGCGCAAAAAGTTAAAAATGTTTACACAGACTTCAACAACTTTTTTCACAATCTATTTAGAGGAGGCATAAATGCAATCCAATAATGACCCTAACTTTAGAAATACTAAACAAACAAAAGTATCATATTTCATTCACTGGTTTATTTAAAAATACTTCTGGCAAATCTCAATGTGTATTTTAACTACATGTTGACTTAAGATTCTTGAGATAGTGATTAGTTATTAACTCTTTCCCCACCAGCATTTTTTAAAAAGTTCCTAGCCACGGCAGCATTTTTGATAATTTTCACAAAACTTTCCAGAATATTTTGTTGTATGAGTATCTGAACATGCAATATATAAAAAGAAAGAATAGAGCCTCTGCTTTTAAACATTTTATTCTAGCTGCATTTTAAAAAAAAAGTATCATCAACACTTGAATGGGGGTAAGTTTCCGAGAAAATCGCATTTTTGTCAAGTCTTTATCCAGATTGTATTCAGATCGATGATCATAAACACAGACGGAGTAGATCGAGTCACCTCAAAGCTTCAGTCGTTTCCTCTTCGTTCAACATTTCATTCAGTAACATTAGGCAGTTTCATGCTGTTTCATGTTTGATAATCACATTATTTTACATGAGCGTCAGCAGTGCTTCTATTGCTTGTGTCTGCTTCTTCTCCTGTGTTTTGATCAGGAGATTCAGTACTCTTTCAGAAGTTGTGTAATAGCGCCCCCTACCGTTGAACAGTGAAAACACGGATTGCTGGGAAATCTGTTTTTACGCGTGTGTGTACAGCACGTGTGGCGTGAGTTTCATGTCTGATCTGCAGGCGTTCACAGAAAGGGCCCTTTTGTTTGCAAGATCTCGGTCACATGTGTAATCATGCCAGAGCTTGTTTCTGCCTTTCATCTGCTTTTGCTGAGACTCATGTCACTGTGGTAGAAATGCTCCATAATGATGCATAATAATGAGTGGTTACTAATCACTGAAACTCACGTGTTCAAGCAGAGTAGGTCAAATGTTCTAGATGCATGCAAAAGGTTGTAGATGATTGTGAATATTCAGAGTGACGCTGGTTTTGGACGCATACAAATGTCTGAATGTCATTGCAATACAATAACACCATATCAAAGCAAGTGTCGTACTCAAACAGTGATGACAAGATCTTTCTGCATAGCCACAGTGGAAATGAGGCGCTCAGATTAGACCAAGCGGAAGAAATTATCAACGGGAAGAAATTATCAATGATATTATCAGTCGAAATTGATTCTGGAAACAGCTTCTGGTAAGAAAGCATTTGCTTCAAAATGTAAAAGTGAAAAGAAACGAGATAGTTGTTCAGTGATGTCCTTGACAGTCCAGTCCCTCACACCCAGCCCATCTTGAAACTTTATTTCTCTTAATTAATGACATTTCCAAGCCGAGTATTGCTTTGCAATGAGGGAATAAATTTAGCATCCACTTGAAGTGCAGTCAAAGACCTCGAAAAAACACACTAAAAGCCCTTTTATGAACCGAATAACTGGTGGTAACTCCTTATCCGCTAACCTTGAAGATAACTTTGGCAGAAGGGAGTGTCTGAGGAATAAATATAACTTCCCTCAGCGCAGACGCAGCTGATTATAACTACAATAAGACATTTAGTAAGATACATCCATATAAATGAAAGTTGAAATGTAATTGCTGTACAGAGAGGAAAAATAAAGTGAATGCGGATGTTAGGATGAATTAAAGATGCAAATACAAATCTGGATATGCTTTATGTAACCTGAATGATAACGCAAGCTCACGGTTGAAACAGAACACAGTAAGGTTAATCAGAAACACAATTTACTAATTCTTAAAAGTCGGTATGAAAGTGAAGTTGCGCTGGTCTTTTCTCCTCTATTATGTCGTATATCCGAGTGAAAAAGAACAAATGTGGGCGGGGTTTGATTTTGTCTGTGGGGAATTGATTGGACGGTTGTGGTTTGCTATTGGCTGATCTCATGTGAGTGACAGGTTATAGCCCCGCCCTCGTCATCAGAGAAGAGATGCTGCAAGAGGAAGATATTCTGAGTCAAGATTACCAGGAACATGAGTTTAAAACAATAATGTCAGGACTCGACGTTAAGTTTTTATGTGCTTTAATTTATTCTGAAGCAATATTCTTATCACTGTTCAGTCTGCTTTGACACATTTAAATCTGCATATTTATACTTTAATCTTTATAAAGGGCATTTTTTCCCCCCTAATCTTTTTATATATATATGCTTCATCTTTCATTTTAAATTCTTAACTTTGATCAATAAAGTAAAGTAGAATAATAAGACACTATAGGGTTGTTACAAATCAAATTCAATAAATTACAACTGCATTAAATATTTGTATAGTCAAAAAATAATTTAAAACAATCTCATAACCTTAAGAAATGTTGGAAAGAATACTTTTAAACATAACACTAAACCGCCAGTAGGGGGCGGCAGGCGACCGTATTAATGAGCGAGTCATTTATTCAAAGGATTCGTTCAAACGGCTGATTCGTTCAGGAATGAGACATATGTTTATGAATGGGTCATTGAATCTGTGACTCAACCGATTCGTTCAGAACACTGAATCATTCAGTAATGAAACACGGTTGCGTGTTGCTGTGAGATGCGCTATGGTTCTGCTGTGATCTTTGTTTGGAACTATTTTCGCTGCTGAAATAGAACAAAATTAGTTAATATTGCGACTAAAATGTAAGTGACTTAATATTAATTACTTGTTTATTGAACTGTCATATATCAATACCATCACGATTGAAAATGCGACACTGATTTCATATGTTGCTCAACTGTATCATATGTTATTAATATAAAACTCCACATTTTAAATGTTTACCGCAGTATGTTAGCTGAGATTCTGTGTGTGAGCTGCGCTTATTGGTTTCTATTTCTCATGAAGCTGCGCGAGCCTCAACAGCACAACATTGTTACCGTCAGAACATTATACAATATATTATTATTCACTATCAATCGCCACTTACACTAAACTAATGCAGAATCATTCTCGCATTTTAGTGATTGCCTAGTCACTTTTTGTCATTGACATTTTAATTGGGATACTTGTCCGGTCGGGCAAGTAAAATTCGTTCGCTTGCCCCTTCAAAAAATACACTTGTCCCGGAAATGCGTTAATGTCGATTGTCGAGCCCTGGATGTGATTTTATGGTGACTTTAATGTTCATGAGTCATAAATAAACTAAATCGTAGCAATTTTCACTGTCCTTAGCAAAATGACAGTGCATAATATAATAGAAATGTGTAGAGAGGGTATATTGTCCAGGTCGTGTGTGTGTGTCTGGTTCTCGTGCGCCCCGGGCTTGATCAGTGTGTCTGGGTCAGGCAGCTGGTTGCTAAGGAGCAGAGAGCAGACAGCCATTCTCTCTCTCTCTCTCTCTCTCTCACACACACACATATATACACACACACACACACACTGCGGTGGGGGCTGAGACGAGTCAACAGAGAAAAGGACAGACAGAAAGAGAGAGGGAGAGAGGACGACACAAAGCCGTCTTTCATGCGTTTCACATCAGCCCCTCCTTCAGCGCTTGGGTTTAAATATAGACCATTAACCCCGTTTGCCTTTACTCTCTCTACACACACCAACTCTCTCTACACACACTAGGGGTTGCACAACTACTGATTTCTGCTAGTCGATTTCTTATCAAAACCATACTTGAGTTACTCGATTACTCGTGGTTCATGCTACTGCAAATGAAAAGACATGAAATAGTTCTTATCAATAAATGTTTAATTCATAGCCTAATGCAACAATGACATAAGTAAACTCTGAGAACATTGTAATTATGACATTACTCTGTTACATGAAAATTAAAATATGTAAAGCATTTCATTACAGACGCAATGACCACTTTTAGGGGCAGTTCACATATCGCTTGTTTTGCGTGCTCAAGTTTGTTATTTCAAATGTGGGCATGCGGCAAGAGCGCTCATAATGGAAGCACCGCGGTGCGCGTCGCGCTCATTTTTCCAGGCGCGCCTATGCCGCGGCGAGATAAAAACATCTCAACTTTTCAGAATGCCGCAAGCGCAGGTCATGAGACAAAAACCAACCGATAATGCCTAGTTCACACTACATGATTTTAAGCCCGATTTGCAAATCGTTGAGCTCGCCGACAGGTCAGGGTGTTATCGCGTGCAAATCGCGGGGATTAGCGGGCGATGAACGCTTGCCAATCTGTTAGTATGAAAGAGCCAACAACGCATCAAAGACGCTCGCAGACGCCTCTCAGACGCGTTGCCGAGCCTAGAAAAATATCTAGCATGCTAGATATCCAGAGCTGTCGCACGACTCAATCTCACTGATGTCATGAGCAACAGCCAATCAGAGCAAGTAAATAAATAACGCGGTAAATACGCGGGTAAATACGCGATTTTTTGCTGTCAGCCAAACATAAACATGCAGCTACATCTCCGATATAAACATGCTGTACTCACCTCCAACTCTCTCTGTAGCACAGACCTGCTGTTCGCATATGCACATCCACTCTTTCGCCCATACTCTTATTGTTTCTTTTTTTGCGTTTTTTTCTCAGAGCAAATCATCGCGCAAACAGTTTGCAGCACTAGTTTCTGTCTGACGTCCATATTCGCGTGTTGTGTTCTTCTTCGCTGTGTATTGGCGCGCGTGCTGTTTCGCGTCAAGATAGACATTAGACAGATAGATTTGTAGACAAGATAGAATCGTTGGGTGACAGAGTTGTTAACTCGTGTAGTGCGTTACCTCCTGTTGCGGATCAATCAGGTTGTGTCGTGTGGTGTGAACAGCTCAACAACTTGAACACTCCTGATTTCTCAGAGAGCAAGTCATGTAGTGTGAACCGCACAGTTCAGCCCGACGTTTTAAAATCATGTAGTGTGAACTAGGCTTAAGCTTGCATTTCCCTAACAACATGGAAAGCTCGGCCGAACAGCTGATCATAGCTGTTCACTGCGGGTTTTTATTTCTCATCTCCATAAATATATCTAGTAGTAAAGCTAATGCAAGGGCTAGAAATCAATAAATCCTTTACTGATACTTCCTCGTCATCATGAAGAGCGCAGTTCATGGTTGCATAGCAACGACAGACGCCATGGGAGCGCGAGCACTTGAAAGACGGAGAACGTTTTTAGGCGCGATATGTGAACGGCCTCTTACAGAGTTGGCAAATTACGATATTTTTGTCATCCTTGATGAAATACTTCCACACATCTGATGTCTGTTGGTGACGTTCGCCATTTTGAATTAATTTATGGTTGATGGCATGCACGCTCGAGTAGTCGATTGTTTCCAACAGCGCCGACTAGTGGTTGAAGTAGTCGATCTCTCGACTAGTCTGTGCAAGCCCTAACACACATCAACTCTCTCTACCACACACCAACACTCTCTCTACACACATAAACTCTCTCTACACACATCAACTCTCACACACCAACTCTCTCTACACACCCCAACTAACTCTACACACATCAACTCTCTCTACACACCCCAACTAACTCTACACACATCAACTCTCTCTACACCACAACTCTCTCTACACCACAACTCTCCCTACACCACAACTCTCTCTACACACCCCACCTCTCTCTCTACACACCCCCCAACTCTCTCTACACACCCCCCAACTCTCTCTACACACCCCCCAACTCTCTCTACACACCCCCCAACTCTCTCTACACACCCCCCAACTCTCTCTACACACCCCCCAACTCTCTCTACACACCTCTACACACCTCAACTCTCTCTACACACCTCAACTCTCTCTACACACTCCAACTCTCTCTACACACCCCAACTCTCTCTCTACACACCCAGACTCTCTCTACACATCCCCCAACTCTCTCTACACATCCCCCAACTCTCTCTACACACCCCCAACTCTCTCTACACACCCCCAACTCTCTCTACACACCCCCCAACTCTCTCTACACACCCCCCAACTCTCTCTACACCCCCCCCAACTCTCTCTACACCCCCCCCAACTCTCTCCCCCCAACTCTCTCTACACACCCCCCAACTCTCTCTACACACTCTCTACACACCCCCCAACTCTCTCTACACACCCCCCAACTCTCTCTACACACCCCCAACTCTCTCTACACACCCCCCAACTCTCTCTACACCCCCCCCAACTCTCTCTACACCCCCCCCAACTCTCTCTACACACACCCCAACTCTCTCTACACACCCCAACTCTCTCTACACACCCCAACACCCCAACTCTCTCTACACACCCCAACTCTCTCTACACACCTCAACTCTCTCTACACACCCCAACTCTCTCTACCTCTCTCTACACACCCCAACTCTCTCTACACACCCCAACTCTCTCTACACACCCCAACTCTCTCTACACACCCCAACTCTCTCTACACACCCCCCAACTCTCTCTACACACACACCAACTCTCTCTACACACACACCAACTCTCTCTACACACACACCAACTCTCTCTACACACACACCAACTCTCTCTACACACACACCAACTCTCTCTACACACACCCCAACTCTCTCTACACACACCCCAACTCTCTCTACACACACCCCAACTCTCTCTACACACACCCCAACTCTCTCTACACACACCCCAACTCTCTCTACACACACCCCAACTCTCTCTACACACACCCCAACTCTCTCTACACACACCCCAACTCTCTCTACACACCCCAACTCTCTCTACACACCCCAACTCTCTCTACACACCCCAACTCTCTCTACACACCCCAACTCTCTCTACACTTCAACTCTCTCTACACACCTCAACTCTCTCTACACACACATCTACACACACACCAACTCTCTCTACACACACAGCAACTCTCTCTACACACACAGCAACTCTCTCTACACGCAGCAACTCTCTCTACACGCAGCAACTCTCTCTAGACGCAGCAACTCTCTCTAGACGCAGCAACTCTCTCTAGACGCAGCAACTCTCTCTAGACGCAGCAATAGACGCAGCAACTCTCTCTAGACGCAGCAACTCTCTCTAGACGCAGCAACTCTCTCTAGACGCAGCAACTCTCTCTAGACGCAGCAACTCTCTCTAGACGCAGCAACTCTCTCTAGACGCAGCAACTCTCTCTAGACGCAGCAACTCTCTCTAGACGCAGCAACTCTCTCTACACACACACACCAACTCTCTCTACACACACCAACTCTCTCTACACGCACACACCAACTCTCTCTACACACACACCAACTCTCGCTACACACACACCAACTCTCTCTACACACACACCAACTCTCTCTACACACACACCAACTCTCTCTACACACACCCCAACTCTCTCTCTACACACCCCAACTCTCTCTACACACCCCAACTCTCTCTACACACCCCAACTCTCTCTACATCCCCCAACTCTCTCTACACACCTCAACTCTCTCTACACACACACCAACTCTCTCTACACACACACCAACTCTCTCTACACACACACCAACTCTCTCTACACACACACCAACTCTCTCTACACACACCAACTCTCTCTACACACACACCAACTCTCTCTCTCTACACACACCAACTCTCTCTCTCTACACACGCAGCAACTCTCTCTCTCTACACACGCAGCAACTCTCTCTCTCTACACACACAGTAACTCTCTCTAGACGCAGCAACTCTCTCTAGACGCAGCAACTCTCTCTAGACGCAGCAACTCTCTCTAGACGCAGCAACTCTCTCTAGACGCAGCAACTCTCTCTAGACGCAGCAACTCTCTCTAGACGCAGCAACTCTCTCTCTCTAGACGCAGCAACTCTCTCTCTCTAGACGCAGCAACTCTCTCTCTCTCTAGACGCAGCAACTCTCTCTCTCTAGACGCAGCAACTCTCTCTCTAGACGCAGCAACTCTCTCTCTCTAGACGCAGCAACTCTCTCTCTCTAGACGCAGCAACTCTCTCTCTCTAGACGCAGCAACTCTCTCTCTCTAGACGCAGCAACTCTCTCTCTCTCTAGACGCAGCAACTCTCTCTCTAGACGCAGCAACTCTCTCTCTCTAGACGCAGCAACTCTCTCTCTCTAGACGCAGCAACTCTCTCTCTCTAGACGCAGCAACTCTCTCTAGACGCAGCAACTCTCTCTCTCTAGACGCAGCAACTCTCTCTCTCTAGACGCAGCAACTCCGCAGCAACTCTCTCTCTCTAGACGCAGCAACTCTCTCTCTCTAGACGCAGCAACTCTCTCTAGACGCAGCAACTCTCTCTCTCTAGACGCAGCAACTCTCTCTCTCTAGACGCAGCAACTCTCTCTAGACGCAGCAACTCTCTCTAGACGCAGCAACTCTCTCTAGACGCAGCAACTCTCTCTAGACGCAGCAACTCTCTCTAGACGCAGCAACTCTCTCTAGACGCAGCAACTCTCTCTAGACGCAGCAACTCTCTCTAGACGCAGCAACTCTCTCTAGACGCAGCAACTCTCTCTAGACGCAGCAACTCTCTCTAGACGCAGCAACTCTCTCTAGACGCAGCAACTCTCTCTAGACGCAGCAACTCTCTCTAGACGCAGCAACTCTCTCTAGACGCAGCAACTCTCTCTAGACGCAGCAACTCTCTCTAGACGCAGCAACTCTCTCTAGACGCAGCAACTCTCTCTAGACGCAGCAACTCTCTCTAGACGCAGCAACTCTCTCTAGACGCAGCAACTCTCTCTAGACGCAGCAACTCTCTCTACACACACACCAACTCTCTCTACACACACACCAACTCTCTCTCTACACACACCAACTCTCTCTCTACACACCCCAACTCTCTCTACACCCCCCAACTCTCTCTACACACACACCAACTCTCTCTACACACACACCAACTCTCTCTACACACACACACCAACTCTCTCTACACACACCAACTCTTACTTTCTCTACACACATCAACTCTTACTTTCTCTACACACACGCCAACTCTCTCTACACACACACGCCAACTCTCTCTACACACACAGCAACTCTCTCTACACACACAGCAACTCTCTCTACACACACAGCAACTCTCTCTACACACACAGCAACTCTCTCTACACACACACGCCAACTCTCTCTACACACACACGCCAACTCTCTCTACACACACACCAACTCTCTCTACACACCCCAACTCTCTCTACACACACACCAACTCTCTCTACACACACACCAACTCTCTCTACACACACACACCAACTCTCTCTACACACACCAACTCTTACTTTCTCTACACACATCAACTCTTACTTTCTCTACACACACGCCAACTCTCTCTACACACACACGCCAACTCTCTCTACACACACACGCCAACTCTCTCTACACACACACGCCAACTCTCTCTACACACACACCAACTCTCTCTAAACACCCCAACTCTCTCTACATCCCCCAACTCTCTCTACACACACCAACTCTTACTTTCTCTACACACCCCAACTCTCTCTACACACACCCCAACTCTCTCTACACACCCCAACTCTCTCTACACACACACCAACTCTCTCTCTACACACACCAACTCTCTCTCTACACACACCAACTCTCTCTCTACACACACCAACTCTCTCTCTACACACACACCAACTCTCTCTCTACACACACACCAACTCTCTCTACACACACACCAACTCTCTCTACACACACAGCAACTCTCTCTACACACACAGCAACTCTCTCTACACACACAGCAACTCTCTCTAGACACACAGCAACTCTCTCTACACACACAGCAACTCTCTCTACACACACAGCAACTCTCTCTAGACACACACGCCAACTCTCTCTAGACACACACGCCAACTCTCTCTACACACACACGCCAACTCTCTCTACACACACACGCCAACTCTCTCTACACACACACGCCAACTCTCTCTACACACACACGCCAACTCTCTCTACACACACACGCCAACTCTCTCTACACACACACCAACTCTCTCTACACACACACCAACTCTCTCTACATCCCCCAACTCTCTCTACACACACACCAACTCTCTCTACACACACACACCAACTCTCTCTACACACACCAACTCTTACTTTCTCTACACACATCAACTCTTACTTTCTCTACACACATCTTTTCTCTACACACCCCAACTCTCTCTACACACACCCCAACTCTCTCTACACACACCCCAACTCTCTCTACACACCCCAACTCTCTCTACACACACCCCAACTCTCTCTACACACACCCCAACTCTCTCTACACACACACCAACTCTCTCTCTACACACACACCAACTCTCTCTCTACACACACACCAACTCTCTCTCTACACACACCAACTCTCTCTCTACACACACCAACTCTCTCTCTACACACACCAACTCTCTCTCTACACACACACCAACTCTCTCTACACACACCAACTCTTACTTTCTCTACACACATCTATTCTCTACACACCCCAACTCTCTCTACACACACCCCAACTCTCTCTACACACACCCCAACTCTCTCTACACACACCAACTCTCTCTCTACACACACCAACTCTCTCTCTACACACACCAACTCTCTCTCTACACACACCAACTCTCTCTACACACACCAACTCTCTCTCTACACACACAGCAACTCTCTCTAGACACACACGCCAACTCTCTCTAGACACACACGCCAACTCTCTCTAGACACACACGCCAACTCTCTCTACACACACACGCCAACTCTCTCTACACACACACGCCAACTCTCTCTACACACACACGCCAACTCTCTCTACACACACACGCCAACTCTCTCTACACACACACCAACTCTCTCTACACACACACCAACTCTCTCTACATCCCCCAACTCTCTCTACACACACACCAACTCTCTCTACACACACACACCAACTCTCTCTACACACACCAACTCTTACTTTCTCTACACACATCAACTCTTACTTTCTCTACACACATCTTTTCTCTACACACCCCAACTCTCTCTACACACACCCCAACTCTCTCTACACACACCCCAACTCTCTCTACACACCCCAACTCTCTCTACACACACCCCAACTCTCTCTACACACACCCCAACTCTCTCTACACACACACCAACTCTCTCTCTACACACACACCAACTCTCTCTCTACACACACACCAACTCTCTCTCTACACACACCAACTCTCTCTCTACACACACCAACTCTCTCTCTACACACACCAACTCTCTCTCTACACACACACCAACTCTCTCTACACACACCAACTCTTACTTTCTCTACACACATCTATTCTCTACACACCCCAACTCTCTCTACACACACCCCAACTCTCTCTACACACACCCCAACTCTCTCTACACACACCAACTCTCTCTCTACACACACCAACTCTCTCTCTACACACACCAACTCTCTCTCTACACACACCAACTCTCTCTACACACACCAACTCTCTCTACACACACCAACTCTCTCTCTACACACACACCAACTCTCTCTCTACACACACAGCAACTCTCTCTACACACACAGCAACTCTCTCTACACACACAGCAACTCTCTCTACACACACAGCAACTCTCTCTAGACACACAGCAACTCTCTCTAGACACACACGCCAACTCTCTCTACACACACACGCCAACTCTCTCTACACACACACGCCAACTCTCTCTACACACACACGCCAACTCTCTCTACACACACACCAACTCTCTCTACACACCCCAACTCTCTCTACATCCCCCAACTCTCTCTACACACACCAACTCTTACTTTCTCTACACACATCAACTCTTACTTTCTCTACACACATCTATTCTCTACACACCCCAACTCTCTCTACACACACCCCAACTCTCTCTACACACCCCAACTCTCTCTACACCCCCCCCAACTCTCTCTACACACCCCAACTCACTCTACACACACCAACTCTCTCTCTACACACACCAACTCTCTCTCTACACACACCAACTCTCTCTCTACACACACCAACTCTCTCTACACACACCAACTCTCTCTACACACACCAACTCTCTCTCTACACACACACCAACTCTCTCTCTACACACACAGCAACTCTCTCTACACACACAGCAACTCTCTCTAGACACACACGCCAACTCTCTCTACACACACACGCCAACTCTCTCTACACACACACGCCAACTCTCTCTACACACACACCAACTCTCTCTACACACACACACCAACTCTCTCTACACACATTTACTCTCTCCTCTCTCTACACACACCAACTCTTACTTTCTCTACACACATCAACTCTTACTTTCTCTACACACATCTATTCTCTCTACACACATCAACTCTTACTTTCTCTACACACACCACCTCTCTACACACACCGACTCTCTACTCTCTCTACACACATCAACTCTTACTTTCTACACACATCTACTCTCTCCTCTCTACACACATCAACTCTTACTTTCTCTACACACACCAACTCTCTCTCTCTACACACACCAACTCTCTCTACACACACACCAACTCTCTCTACACACCCCAACTCTCTCTACACACCCCAACTCTCTCTACACACCCCAACTCTCTCTACACACCCCAACTCTCTCTACACACCCCAACTCTCTCTACACACCTCAACTCTCTCTACACACACACCAACTCTCTCTACACACACAGCAACTCTCTCTACACACACAGCAACTCTCTCTAGACACACACGCCAACTCTCTCTAGACACACACGCCAACTCTCTCTAGACACACACGCCAACTCTCTCTAGACACACACGCCAACTCTCTCTACACACACACGCCAACTCTCTCTACACACACACGCCAACTCTCTCTACACACACACGCCAACTCTCTCTACACACACACCAACTCTCTCTACACACACACCAACTCTCTCTACATCCCCCAACTCTCTCTACACACACACCAACTCTCTCTACACACACACACCAACTCTCTCTACACACACCAACTCTTACTTTCTCTACACACATCAACTCTTACTTTCTCTACACACATCTTTTCTCTACACACCCCAACTCTCTCTACACACACCCCAACTCTCTCTACACACACCCCAACTCTCTCTACACACACCCCAACTCTCTCTACACACACCCCAACTCTCTCTCTACACACACACCAACTCTCTCTCTACACACACACCAACTCTCTCTCTACACACACACCAACTCTCTCTCTACACACACCAACTCTCTCTCTACACACACCAACTCTCTCTCTACACACACACCAACTCTCTCTACACACACCAACTCTTACTTTCTCTACACACATCTATTCTCTACACACCCCAACTCTCTCTACACACACCCCAACTCTCTCTACACACACCCCAACTCTCTCTACACACACCAACTCTCTCTCTACACACACCAACTCTCTCTCTACACACACCAACTCTCTCTCTACACACACCAACTCTCTCTACACACACCAACTCTCTCTCTACACACACACCAACTCTCTCTCTACACACACAGCAACTCTCTCTACACACACAGCAACTCTCTCTACACACACAGCAACTCTCTCTACACACACAGCAACTCTCTCTAGACACACAGCAACTCTCTCTAGACACACAGCAACTCTCTCTACACACACACGCCAACTCTCTCTACACACACACGCCAACTCTCTCTACACACACACGCCAACTCTCTCTACACACACACCAACTCTCTCTACACACCCCAACTCTCTCTACATCCCCCAACTCTCTCTACACACACCAACTCTTACTTTCTCTACACACATCAACTCTTACTTTCTCTACACACATCTATTCTCTACACACCCCAACTCTCTCTACACACACCCCAACTCTCTCTACACACCCCAACTCTCTCTACACCCCCCCCAACTCTCTCTACACACCCCAACTCACTCTACACACACCAACTCTCTCTCTACACACACCAACTCTCTCTCTAAACACACCAACTCTCTCTCTACACACACCAACTCTCTCTCTACACACACCAACTCTCTCTACACACACCAACTCTCTCTCTACACACACACCAACTCTCTCTCTACACACACAGCAACTCTCTCTACACACACAGCAACTCTCTCTACACACACAGCAACTCTCTCTAGACACACACGCCAACTCTCTCTACACACACACGCCAACTCTCTCTACACACACACGCCAACTCTCTCTACACACACACGCCAACTCTCTCTACACACACACCAACTCTCTCTACACACACACACCAACTCTCTCTACACACATTTACTCTCTCCTCTCTCTACACACACCAACTCTTACTTTCTCTACACACATCAACTCTTACTTTCTCTACACACATCTATTCTCTCTACACACATCAACTCTTACTTTCTCTACACACACCACCTCTCTACACACACCGACTCTCTACTCTCTCTACACACATCAACTCTTACTTTCTACACACATCTACTCTCTCCTCTCTACACACATCAACTCTTACTTTCTACACACATCTACTCTCTCCTCTCTACACACATCAACTCTTACTTTCTCTACACACACCAACTCTCTCTCTCTACACACACCAACTCTCTC
Source organism: Gila orcuttii (assembly GCA_026230005.1). Classification (NCBI taxonomy): domain Eukaryota; kingdom Metazoa; phylum Chordata; class Actinopteri; order Cypriniformes; family Leuciscidae; genus Gila; species Gila orcuttii. The sequence continues at coordinate 41,225,408 of JAPDVR010000016.1, read as the reverse complement.
TACACACACACCAACTCTCTCTACACACACCAACTCTCTCTACACACACCAACTCTCTCTACACACCCCAACTCTCTCTACACACCCCAACTCTCTCTACACACCCCAACTCTCTCTACACACCCCAACTCTCTCTACATCCCCCAACTCTCTCTACACACCTCAACTCTCTCTACACACACACCAACTCTCTCTACACACCCCAACTCTCTCTACACACCCCAACTCTCTCTACACACACCCCAACTCTCTCTACACACACACCAACTCTCTCTACACACACACCAACTCTCTCTACACACACAGCAACTCTCTCTACACACACAGCAACTCTCTCTACACACACAGCAACTCTCTCTACACACACAGCAACTCTCTCTACACACACACACCAACTCTCTCTACACACACCAACTCTCTCTACACACACACACACCAACTCTCTCTACACACACACACCAACACACACACCAACTCTCTCTACACACATCTACTCTCTCCTCTCTCTACACACACCAACTCTTACTTTCTCTACACACATCTACTCTCTCCTCTCTACACACATCAACTCTTACTTTCTCTACACACACCAACTCTCTCTCTCTACACACACCAACTCTCTCTACACACACACCAACTCTCTCTACACACCCCAACTCTCTCTACATCCCCCAACTCTCTCTACACACCTCAACTCTCTCTACACACACACCAACTCTCTCTACACACACACCAACTCTCTCTACACACACACACCAACTCTCTCTACACACATCAACTCTTACTTTCTCTACACACATCTACTCTCTCCTCTCTCTACACACACCAACTCTTACTTTCTCTACACACATCTACTCTCTCCTCTCTCTACACACACCAACTCTTACTTTCTCTACACACATCTACTCTCTCCTCTCTACACACATCAACTCTTACTTTCTCTACACACACCAACTCTCTCTCTACACACACCAACTCTCTCTACACACACACCAACTCTCTCTACATCCCCCAACTCTCTCTACATCCCCCAACTCTCTCTACACACACACCAACTCTTTCTCTACACACACACCAACTCTCTCTCTACACACACAGCAACTCTCTCTACACACACAGCAACTCTCTCTACACACACAGCAACTCTCTCTACACACACAGCAACTCTCTCTACACACACACGCCAACTCTCTCTACACACACACGCCAACTCTCTCTACACACACACGCCAACTCTCTCTACACACACACCAACTCTCTCTACACACACACGCCAACTCTCTCTACACACATTTACTCTCTCCTCTCTCTACACACATCAACTCTTACTTTCTCTACACACATCAACTCTTACTTTCTCTACACACATCAACTCTTACTTTCTCTACACACACCACCTCTCTACACACACCGACTCTCTACTCTCTCTACACACATCAACTCTTACTTTCTACACACATCTACTCTCTCCTCTCTACACACATCAACTCTTACTTTCTACACACATCTACTCTCTCCTCTCTACACACATCAACTCTTACTTTCTCTACACACACCAACTCTCTCTCTCTACACACACCAACTCTCTCTACACACACACCAACTCTCTCTACACACACACCAACTCTCTCTACACACCCCAACTCTCTCTACACACCCCAACTCTCTCTACACACCCCAACTCTCTCTACATCCCCCAACTCTCTCTACACACCTCAACTCTCTCTACACACACACCAACTCTTACTTTCTCTACACACATCTACTCTCTCCTCTCTCTACACACACCAACTCTTACTTTCTCTACACACATCTACTCTCTCCTCTCTACACACATCAACTCTTACTTTCTCTACACACACCAACTCTCTCTCTACACACACCAACTCTCTCTACACACACACCAACTCTCTCTACATCCCCCAACTCTCTCTACATCCCCCAACTCTCTCTACACACACACCAACTCTTTCTCTACACACACACCAACTCTCTCTCTACACACACAGCAACTCTCTCTACACACACAGCAACTCTCTCTACACACACAGCAACTCTCTCTACACACACAGCAACTCTCTCTACACACACACGCCAACTCTCTCTACACACACACGCCAACTCTCTCTACACACACACGCCAACTCTCTCTACACACACACCAACTCTCTCTACACACACACGCCAACTCTCTCTACACACATTTACTCTCTCCTCTCTCTACACACACCAACTCTTACTTTCTCTACACACATCAACTCTTACTTTCTCTACACACATCAACTCTTACTTTCTCTACACACACCACCTCTCTACACACACCGACTCTCTACTCTCTCTACACACATCAACTCTTACTTTCTACACACATCTACTCTCTCCTCTCTACACACATCAACTCTTACTTTCTACACACATCTACTCTCTCCTCTCTACACACATCAACTCTTACTTTCTCTACACACACCAACTCTCTCTCTCTACACACACCAACTCTCTCTACACACACACCAACTCTCTCTACACACACACCAACTCTCTCTACACACCCCAACTCTCTCTACACACCCCAACTCTCTCTACACACCCCAACTCTCTCTACATCCCCCAACTCTCTCTACACACCTCAACTCTCTCTACACACACACCAACTCTCTCTACACACCCCAACTCTCTCTACACACCTCAACTCTCTCTACACACACACCAACTCTCTCTACACACACACCAACTCTCTCTACACACACACCAACTCTCTCTACACACACACCAACTCTCTCTACACACACACCAACTCTCTCTACACACACAGCAACTCTCTCTAGACACAGCAACTCTCTCTACACACACACACCAACTCTCTCTACACACACCAACTCTCTCTACACACCCCAACTCTCTCTACACACCTCAACTCTCTCTACACACACACCAACTCTCTCTACACACACACCAACTCTCTCTACACACACAGCAACTCTCTCTACACACACAGCAACTCTCTCTACACACACAGCAACTCTCTCTAGACACAGCAACTCTCTCTACACACACACACCAACTCTCTCTACACACACACCAACTCTCTCTACACACACACACACCAACTCTCTCTACACACACACACCAACACACACACCAACTCTCTCTACACACATCTACTCTCTCCTCTCTCTACACACACCAACTCTTACTTTCTCTACACACATCTACTCTCTCCTCTCTACACACATCAACTCTTACTTTCTCTACACACACCAACTCTCTCTCTCTACACACACCAACTCTCTCTACACACACACCAACTCTCTCTACACACCCCAACTCTCTCTACATCCCCCAACTCTCTCTACACACCTCAACTCTCTCTACACACACACCAACTCTCTCTACACACACACCAACTCTCTCTACACACACACACACCAACTCTCTCTACACACATCAACTCTTACTTTCTCTACACACATCTACTCTCTCCTCTCTCTACACACACCAACTCTTACTTTCTCTACACACATCTACTCTCTCCTCTCTCTACACACACCAACTCTTACTTTCTCTACACACATCTTCTCTCTCCTCTCTACACACATCAACTCTTACTTTCTCTACACACACCAACTCTCTCTCTCTACACACACCAACTCTCTACACACACACCAACTCTCTCTACATCCCCCAACTCTCTCTACACACACACCAACTCTCTCTACACACACACCAACTCTCTCTACACACACACACCAACTCTCTCTACACACATCAACTCTTACTTTCTCTACACACATCTACTCTCTCCTCTCTCTACACACATCAACTCTTACTTTCTCTACACACATCTACTCTCTCCTCTCTCTACACACACCAACTCTTACTTTCTCTACACACATCTTCTCTCTCCTCTCTACACACATCAACTCTTACTTTCTCTACACACACCAACTCTCTCTCTCTACACACACCAACTCTCTCTACACACACACCAACTCTCTCTACACACACACCAACTCTCTCTACACACACACACCAACTCTCTCTACACACATCAACTCTTACTTTCTCTACACACATCTACTCTCTCCTCTCTCTACACACATCAACTCTTACTTTCTCTACACACATCAACTCTTACTTTCTCTACACACACCACCTCTCTACACACACCAACTCTCTACTCTCTCTACACACATCAACTCTCTACTCTCTCTACACACATCTACTCTCTCCTCTCTACACACATCAACTCTTACTTTCTACACACATCTACTCTCTCCTCTCTAAACACATCAACTCTTACTTTCTCTACACACACCAACTCTCTCCTCTCTCTACACACACCAACTCTCTCTCTCTACACACATCTACTCTCTCCTCTCTACAAACATCAACTCTTACTTTCTCTACACACACCAACTCTCTCCTCTCTCTACACACACCAACTCTCTCTTCTCTCTACACACACCAACTCTCTCCTCTCTCTACACACACCAACTCTCTCTACACACACAAATCATCGCACAAACAGTTTGCAGCACTAGTTTCTGTCTGACGTCCATATTCGCGTGTTGTGTTCTTCTTCGCTGTGTATTGGCGCGCGTGCTGTTTCGCGTCAAGATAGACATTAGACAGATAGATTTGTAGACAAGATAGAATCGTTGGGTGACAGAGTTGTTAACTCGTGTAGTGCGTTACCTCCTGTTGCGGATCAATCACGTTGTGTCGTGTGGTGTGAACAGCTCAACAACTTGAACACTCCTGATTTCTCAGAGAGCAAGTCATGTAGTGTGAACCGCACAGTTCAGCCCGACGTTTTAAAATCATGTAGTGTGAACTAGGCTTAAGCTTGCATTTCCCTAACAACATGGAAAGCTCGGCCGAACAGCTGATCATAGTTGTTCACTGCGGGTTTTTATTTCTCATCTCCATAAATATATCTAGTAGTAAAGCTAATGCAAGGACTAGAAATCAATAAATCCTTTGCTGATACTTCCTCGTCATCATGAAGAGCGCAGTTCATGGTTGCATAGCAACGACAGACGCCATGGGAGCGCGAGCACTTGAAAGACGGAGAACGTTTTTAGGCGCGATATGTGAACGGCCTCTTACAGAGTTGGCAAATTACGATATTTTTGTCATCCTTGATGAAATACTTCCACACATCTGATGTCTGTTGGTGACGTTCGCCATTTTGAATTAATTTATGGTTGATGGCATGCACGCTCGAGTAGTCGATTGTTTCCAACAGCGCCGACTAGTGGTTGAAGTAGTCGATCTCTCGACTAGTCTGTGCAAGCCCTAACACACATCAACTCTCTCTACCACACACCAACAATCTCTCTACACACATCAACTCTCTCTACACACATCAACTCTCTCTACACACACACCAACTCTCTCTACACACACACCAACTCTCTCTACACACACACCAACTCTCTCTAGACACACTCTCTCTACACACACCAACTCTCTACACACACCAACAACTCTCTCTACACACACACCAACTCTCTCTACACACATCAACTCTCTCTTCTCTCTACACACATCTCCTCTCTCTACACACATCAACTCTTACTTTCTCTACACACACCACCTCTCTACACACACCAACTCTCTACTCTACACACATCAACTCTTACTTTCTACACACATCTACTCTCTCCTCTCTACACACATCAACTCTTACTTTCTCTACATACACCAACTCTCTCTCTCTCTCTACACACACCAACTCTCTACTCTCTCTACACACATCAACTCTTACTTTCTACACACATCTACTCTCTCCTCTCTACACACATCAACTCTTACTTTCTCTACACACACCAACTCTCTCCTCTCTACACACATCAACTCTTACTCTCTCTACACACACCAACTCTCTCTACACACACCAACTCTCTCCTCTCTCTACACACATCAACTCTTACTTTCTACACACATCTACTCTCTCCTCTCTACACACATCAACTCTTACTTTCTCTACACACACCAACTCTCTCTACACACATCAACTCTCTCCTCTCTCTACACCCACCAACTCTCTCCTCTCTCTACACACATCAAGTCTTACTTTCTACACACATCTGCTCTCTCCTCTCTACACACATCAACTCTTACTTTCTCTACACACATCAACTCTCTCTCTCTACACACACCAACTCTCTCTACACACATCAACTCTCTCCTCTCTCTACACACACCAACTCTTACTTTCTCTACACACACCAACTCTCTCCTCTCTCTACACACACCAACTCTCTCCTCTCTCTACACACCAACTCTCTCCTCTCTCTACACACCCCAACTCTCTCTACACACACCCCAACTCTCTCTACACACACCCCAACTCTCTCTACACACACCCCAACTCTCTCTACACACACCCCAACTCTCTCTACACACACCCCAACTCTCTCTACACACACCCCAACTCTCTCTCTCTACACACACCCCATACACACACATCAACTCTCTCTACACACACATCAACTCTCTCTACACACACATCAACTCTCTCTACACACACATCAACTCTCTCTACACACACATCAACTCTCTCTACACACACATCAACTCTCTCTACACACACATCAACTCTCTCTACACACACCAACTCTCTCTACACACACCAACTCTCTCTACACACACCAACTCTCTCTACACACACCAACTCTCTCTACACACCCCCCAACTCTTTCTACACACATCAACTCTCTCTACACACACCAACTCTTACTTTCTCTACACACATCTACTCTCTCTACACACACCAACTCTTACTTTCTCTACACACACCTACTCTCTCCTCTCTCTACACACACCAACTCTCTCTACACACAACTCTCTCTACACACACCAACTCTCTCTACACACACCAACTCTCTCACACCCCAACTCTCTCTACACACCCCCCAACTCTCTCTACACACACCAACTCTCTCTACACACCAACTCTCTCTACACACACCAACTCTCTCTACACACCCCAAATCTCTCTACACACTCTCTCTACACACCCTCTCTACACACCCCCCAACTCTCTCTACACACCCCCCAACTCTCTCTACACACATCAACTCTCTCTACACACTCCAACTCACTCTACACACACCAACTCTCTCTCTACACACACCAACTCTCTCTCTACACACACCCCAACTCTCTCTACACACACCCCATACACACACCCCAACTCTCTCTACACACACCCCAACTCTCTCTACACACACCCCAACTCTCTCTACACACACCCCAACTCTCTCACACCCCAACTCTCTCTACACACCCCCCAACTCTCTCTACACACACCAACTCTCTCTACACACCCCAAATCTCTCTACACACTCTCTCTACACACCCTCTCTACACACCCCCCAACTCTCTCTACACACCCCCCAACTCTCTCTACACACATCAACTCTCTCTACACACTCCAACTCACTCTACACACACCAACTCTCTCTCTACACACACCCCAACTCTCTCTACACACACCCCATACACACACCCCAACTCTCTCTACACACACCCCAACTCTCTCTACACACACCCCAACTCTCTCTACACACACCCCAACTCTCTCACACCCCAACTCTCTCTACACACCCCCCAACTCTCTCTACACACATCAACTCTCTCTACACACTCCAACTCTCTCTCTACACACACCAACTCTCTCTCTACACACACCCCAACTCTCTCTACACACACCCCATACACACACCCCAACTCTCTCTACACACACCCCAACTCTCTCTACACACTCTCTACACACACCCCAACTCTCTCTACACACTCTCTACACACACCCCAACTCTCTCTACACACACATCAACTCTCTCTACACACACACCAACTCTTACTTTCTTTACACACATATACTCTCTCCTCTCTCTACACACATCAACTCTTACTTTCTCTACACACATCTACTCTCTCTAAACACACCAACTCTTACTTTCTCTACACACACCAACTCTTACTTTCTCTACACACACCAACTCTCTCCTCTCTGTACACACACACACTCTCTCCTCTCTCTACACACACCAACTCTCTCCTCTCCTCTCTCTACACACACCAACTCTCTCCTCTCTCTACACACACCAACTCTCTCCTCTCTCTACACACACCAACTCTCTCCTCTCTCTACACACACCAACTCTTACTTTCTCTACACACACCAACTCTCTCTACACACATCACCTCTTACTTTCTTTTGTTTGTGTGTGTGGTCCGGCGCTGAGGATCGGAGAGAAGGTGTGCCGTTCAGATGCTTGAGTTTAAAAGTGAATTTTAAAGAGGTGTGAGACATTGAGCTGGTGTGGATTGCAGTAATTATACTGTAGGACGGGGAATCTCAAAAAACCTGCCAGGAATGTGTCCTAGTTATACAGTAGGGGGAAATGAGACATTACACCTACAGCCTAGTTTCAGGGGTTAATATTTCACACTCAAATTCTCATTCTCGTTTAGTAGTAGATGCCTACCAACTATAACCAGTGGGATTTTTTTATTATTATTATTTACATCACATACAAAGTGTGCCCTCTAGTGGCCACTGAAAGAGGTTTTCAGTTTTACTTCACAGAGGCTGTTTGTGTGCTCCTAACTAGTACAAATAAGATGAGATTTTGTAAGATAGGATAAGAAACCTAAATCAACATAAGATTTGCTTCTGTAATACAAATTTGTGAAAAATCCTAAATTAACTTTATCAGATCTTAACTTAGGATTTAAGAAAGTTCCTGTAATACACCCCCACATTTAGTAAGACATCCATATAAATGAAAGTAGTGTACAGTTGGATACAGAAATAAATGAATGAAATGACTTCTGTGATTCTCCAGCGATTGGTTGAAGCTCCTGTAGTGTTGAATAAGCATCTGTGTGTGTGTGTGTGTGTCCAGCAGGATTCGGGGGCGTACCCCTCGAGCGCTCACGTGCCGGGCCCGGGGAACAGCATGCCTCCACAGCCCAACAGCACCAGTGTCCCGGGGAGCCACAGTAACACGGCCTACATGAAGCAGATGCAGATGCAGATGAGCCAGCAGCAGAAGCAGCTCCTGCATAGGCAGATCATGGCCGAGGCGCAGGTGAATCACAACACCAGCTGTAACACACACCGCCGCTGTTACAGGCGTCGCCAGGCCAAAGTCTGGGATCGGTACGATTTTTTTTTAATGGGTTTTAAAGAAGCCTTTTCTGCTCACCAAGGCTGCATTTATTTGATAAAAAATACAAATATTATGACAATGTAAAACATGTGAATATATAGTAAAGTAATTTATTCCTGTGATCAAAAGCTGAATTTTCAGCATCATTACTCCAGTCTTCAGTGTCACATGATCCTTCAGAAATCAGTATAATATGATGATTTGATGATCAAGAAACATTTATGATTATCAATGTTGAAAACAGTTGTTCACATTTTTATTTCAGGATTGTTTGAATAGAAAGTTTAAAAGAACAGCATTTATCTGAAATAGAAAGATTTTGTAACATTAAACACTACCGTTCAAAAGTTTGGGCTCAGTGAGAATTTTAATTGTGTTTTTTGGGGGAAAGAAATCGATATTTTTATTCATCAAGGATGAATTAAATTCATGAAAATTGACAGTTAAAACATTTATAATGTTACAAAAGATTCTATTTCAAATAAAGGCTGTTCTTTTGAACTTTCTATTCATCAAAGAATTTTTTTTTTTTTTTTCGTTTTCTGTTTTCAACATTGATAATAATAAATGTTTCTTGTGCATCAAATCATCATATTATACTGATTTCTGAAGGATCATGTGACACTGAAGATTGGAGTAATGATGCTTTGATCACAGGAATAAATTACACTTTACTGTATATTCACATGTTCTACATTGTCATAATATTTCACAATATTACGGTTTTTGTATTTTTTTTATCAAATAAATGCAGCCTTGGTGAGCAGAAGAGACTTCTTTTAAAAACAAATCTTACTGACCCCAAAACTCTTGACTGGTAAAGTGTACATTATCAATAATAACAATAATTCTACATGTACGTCCACAGTGTGTCGTTCACAGATCTGCCTCTAGAGGGCAGCAGCCTCACAAGAGCACTGAGAATCCAACACTGTTGAAGTGCTAACAGAAGTGTGTGTGTGTGTGTGTGTGTGTCAGGAGAAGCAGCAGCAGCTCCAGAGGCACCTGACCCGTCCACCGCCCCAGTACCAGGACCAGCAGAACCCGTTCCAGCAGCAGTTCAGCTCTGTGCCCTGCCTGGCCCAACAGCACCCCTCGGCCTTCCCCGAACACACACTCTCCGGTACACACACACACCGTCCTCCTGATCATCCTTTACACCACCTGTTACGCCTCAGATCAAGTGCCATTTAGCTGGACACACTAGAAATTAGTGCTGGGCGGTATAACGCAAAAATGTTTATCACGGTATTTTTCAAAATTATACCGGTTTCATGGTATATGACGGTATTTTTTATAAAAAAAAATTATTTTCCTGCATGACTGAGTGTTAAACACATTTTCTACTGATTGAGAGAGGAAATACTGCAGTAGATTGGCTTAAGCGCCCTAATCTTACTGTCATGAGTGAATATTGTAGAAAAATACACTAGTATTAATACAGGTTTGCAAGGCCACAGAAAATGATGCGGTTTACAAAGAGGCTCATAAATGCTGCTTTATCAGGAAAGATAAAGAAAGATTAAATGAAAATAACATGGAAACTTTTCTAAAGACAGTCAGTTTTCTTCAGAAACATTCATATAAAAACTCCTGCGCCGCGTTTGACTGTGAAACATGCAGCGCTCGTGTTTATTCAACAATGTCAATGTTGATTTTTGTGTATGTACATTGACTTTGTCACAATGAAGTTTAAAGTGCTACTCCTGGTGCATAGAAGAATACATTCATACAATATTTTACAATGACAATTAAATGATTCCGATTCTGAACCACAAAGAGATTTTCCATAAGGCTGTTGATATTGTGAGCCACTGTATGGGAAACTCGGTAATATAATTTGACAGCCATCAGTTCTAGTTTAACCTCTCCATGTTCAGCGTCACGCTCAGCAACACACACATCTGAGCATCACCAGTGCAACACACACATCTGAGCATCACCAGTGCAACACACACATCTGAGCATCACCAGTGCAACACACACATCTGAGCATCACCAGTGCAACACACACACATCTGAGCATCACCAGTGCAACACACACATCTGAGCATCACCAGTGCAACACACACATCTGAGCATCACCAGTGCAACACACACATCTGAGCATCACCAGTGCAACACACACATCTGAGCATCGCCAGAGCAACACACACATCTGAGCATCGCCAGAGCAACACACACATCTGAGCATCACCAGTGCAACACACACATCTGAGCATCGCCAGAGCAACACACACATCTGAGCATCACCAGTGCAACACACACATCTGAGCATCGCCAGAGCAACACACACATCTGAGCATCGCCAGTGCAACACACACATCTGAGCATCGCCAGTGCAACACACACATCTGAGCATCGCCAGAGCAACACACACATCTGAGCATCGCCAGTGCAACACACACATCTGAGCATCGCCAGTGCAACACACACATCTGAGCATCGCCAGAGCAACACACACATCTGAGCATCGCCAGTGCAACACACACATCTGAGCATCGCCAGTGCAACACACACATCTGAGCATCACCAGTGCAACACACACATCTGAGCATCACCAGTGCAACACACACACATCTGAGCATCGCCAGTGCAACACACACATCTGAGCATCGCCAGAGCAACACACATCTGAGCATCGCCAGTGCAACACACACATCTGAGCATCGCCAGTGCAACACACACATCTGACCATCACCAGTGCAACACACACATCTGACCATCACCAGTGCAACACACACATCTGACCATCGCCAGTGCAACACACACATCTGACCATCGCCAGTGCAACACACACATCTGACCATCGCCAGTGCAACACACACATCTGACCATCACCAGTGCAACACACACATCTGAGCATCGCCAGTGCAACACACACATCTGAGCATCGCCAGTGCAACACACACACATCTGAGCATCACCAGTGCAACACACACATCTGACCATCGCCAGTGCAACACACACATCTGACCATCGCCAGTGCAACACACACATCTGACCATCGCCAGTGCAACACACACATCTGACCATCGCCAGTGCAACACACACATCTGACCATCGCCAGTGCAACACACACATCTGACCATCGCCAGTGCAACACACACATCTGACCATCGCCAGTGCAACACACACACATCTGAGCATCGCCAGTGCAACACACACACATCTGAGCATCGCCAGTGCAACACACACATCTGAGCATCACCAGTGCAACACACACACATCTGAGCATCGCCAGTGCAACACACACACATCTGAGCATCGCCAGTGCAACACACACATCTGAGCATCGCCAGTGCAACACACACACATCTGAGCATCACCAGTGCAACACACACATCTGAGCATCACCAGTGCAACACACACACATCTGAGCATCGCCAGTGCAACACACATCTGAGCATCGCCAGTGCAACACGCACATCTGAGCATCACCAGTGCAACACGCACATCTGAGCATCACCAGTGCAACACACACATCTGAGCATCACCAGTGCAACACACACATCTGAGCATCGCCAGTGCAACACACACACATCTGAGCATCACCAGTGCAACACACACATCTGAGCATCACCAGTGCAACACACACATCTGAGCATCACCAGTGCAACACACACATCTGAGCATCACCAGTGCAACACACACATCTGAGCATCGCCAGTGCAACACGCACATCTGAGCATCGCCAGTGCAACACGCACATCTGAGCATCGCCAGTGCAACACGCACATCTGAGCATCGCCAGTGCAACACGCACATCTGAGCATCGCCAGTGCAACACACACATCTGAGCATCGCCAGTGCAACACACATCTGACCATCACCAGTGCAACACACACATCTGAGCATCACCAGTGCAACACGCACATCTGAGCATCACCAGTGCAACACACACACATCTGAGCATCGCCAGAGCAACACGCACATCTGAGCATCGCCAGTGCAACACACACATCTGAGCATCACCAGTGCAACACACACATCTGAGCATCACCAGTGCAACACACACACATCTGAGCATCACCAGTGCAACACACACATCTGAGCATCACCAGTGCAACACACACACATCTGAGCATCACCAGTGCAACACGCACACATCTGAGCATCGCCAGAGCAACACGCACACATCTGAGCATCGCCAGAGCAACACACACATCTGAGCATCACCAGTGCAACACACACATCTGAGCATCACCAGTGCAACACACACACATCTGAGCATCACCAGTGCAACACACACACATCTGAGCATCGCCAGTGCAACACACACACATCTGAGCATCGCCAGTGCAACACACACACATCTGAGCATCACCAGTGCAACACACACATCTGAGCATCACCAGTGCAACACACACACATCTGAGCATCGCCAGTGCAACACACACACATCTGAGTATCAGCAGTGCAACACACACATCTGAGCATCGCCAGTGCAACACACACACATCTGAGTATCAGCAGTGAACAGTGGAAAGACCCTCTCACACAGTGTCATGCTCCCAACGGTGTGTAAGCCACACCAGTGTTGCGAATTATTAATCATATCATAACAAAAATAAACCGGGGCGTTCGGTATGAACCGGTATAGCGCACTGTGATGGAGCTTTCGGCAGCCAGTAAGAAGGCAATCACACACAAAGGGTTAAAACAAGAGAGACCAACATCACATGACTGGGTAGATGTGACCATAGAGATTTACATGATGGAAAACATCACTTTTTTTTTAAATTTGAAGATTGACGTTTTCCTGATACATATTCAACCCATTTCCTCAATTCTTCCAGAAGGAAGGTCAGATTTTGCTGCTATACATAAATAGCTGAAGATTAATAATGTATATGTTAATGGTGTAGTTTGAGTGATGGAGTGGTTCTGAGCCAGTCTGGACCTGAGACCAGGAGGAAACTAAACCTGTTTTTCCACTCGCAGGAAAAGTTCAGCGTGACGTGAGCTTCCCGTCTCTAGCTCAACACAAGCAGCCTTTTGTTACGGTCAACACACAAGCCCACCTGATTTGCGTGTGTGTTTACTGATAGACTCATTTGAATGGCGGTATGGTTAGCGTGTGGTGAGGTTGTGCAGCCGTTACACACAGGATTCCTCAGTTATCTGCGAGTCTGTGTTTGGATACAGGCTTTATCTTTTTCCTGCAAAGAGTAAAATATACATGTGGTGAATAGGTTTGGAAAGCAGTCAAGCCCTCAGTAAGTGACTTGCCTCGACAGAAATTATGTGTTCTGGGTTTAGTGTAGAAGGCTGTTGGTTATTAAATATTGTTCAGAATGAAGTGAAAATCCACTGTCCATTTTCTAAATCCATGTCATGGATCTTATTGTGAACGGCAGTTATATTTTTGACCTTAGTTAACAATATTTAATCTTTTATATACATTTCATATTTAATCAGAATGTCATAACTGGATCTTCCAGTAAATCGCCAGGCTTCTCTCATGTGACGAATGGAGGATTTCTCCAATCATTAATTCCTCTTAAGCTTAAGCTCTCCTTCATCTGCCTCCACTTTCAAGTGCCTCTCCCACATCTCAACTAGAGCTCCACCGATAGTGGATTTAACCGGTAACGATAACAGGATTAGTCGATAACAGATTAATCAACCGATAGCTTTTAAAATGGATACTTAAAATAGTGCTGAACTTCATTACGAAACTTGCAAAACAGCGCTGAACAATAAACATGCTCTCTTTTTTTTTTTTATTTAAAAAAAGAATATATTAATTATACATCGAACATTACAACTTTAAAATGTACAAATGTATGTTAATAATGAAATCAACAAGTGAACAATACTTTTATAAACCTTAGTTAATGTTACAGATGGACTTCAATTGTAAAGTAGTGTTATTTCCTATAAATCCAGACAGTCTTTAAAGATTTCCATCTTTAAACATCTACCCAAAGGCCATAGCATTGAAATTAGACCCAAATGTATATTATGTTTACTCACTAGCCGCATTTCCATTACAGATTTGCGCTAATTTAGTGATATTTTCTAAATGTCGATTAAAAAAAACTATTGCGAAATGACAGCATTTCTATTAAACGATATTATGCGACTAAAACGTAAAAAAAAAAAATCTCTCCCGTTAAGTCATCCCAGAAATCATGACGACTGATGTTAGTAGGTTTATGGACATCTCAGCCAGCGCACTAGCCATTATTATTAACTGAAGGAGACGGATGCGTGCATCCAACGCATTTCTTTGTTGTTTAGAGTCCAGTATTCCTGTAATACTTTTCTTTTATGAGTTTAATGAATAACTGTGTCTCGTCTTCTGTCCAAACACACCGCGTCATCTACGTCAGGTGACTGTAAATGTGCAAAAACTGCTAAATATTCCTTTATCAAATTGCCTGAAAAACCACCTCATGAGAGCGTAAACTTTTTCGCGATTATATGGGAGTTTTTGCGAAGCTTCTCTTTATTTGCTTCTATTTTCGAACAACTGATGATCTAATCAAAAAATATTACAGTGATGATAAAAAAGAGCTGAAATCTAATGCATTTCTGATTGGTTTGTATGTTTCTGTCGGCTGCATGACGACACGGTTTGCTTTCTCACGTCACTAGCTTTAAATATGCCACTTCGCTGCTTAACAAATTCATAAAAGTGACCAGCTGGATATAATCTAATGCAGATAGATGGTAACAGTCGTTACAGTAAACATTAGGGTCGGACTTGCGTGTACATGTTTTGTCACATTGTTTTCACCGCTTGAGGGTCTAATGTTAGCGTCCTCTCAAACACATTGCTGTTCCCCACTAATGCAGCATCTAGTCAACAAATGAACTGCTTATAATATGAAAACACGTACTGTACCGTTTCATGGTGTGTTTTGACACTTCAGATGTGGATTTAAAACACACTATGAAACGGTACAGTACACTACCGTACACGTTTGAAAAACTCACACTTTGTGGAGTTTGACACTTCAGATGTGGATTTAAAACCCGTATGGTAGTGTACTGTACCGTTTCATGGTGTGTTTTAAATCCACATCTGAAGTGTCAAAAAAAACTCCTCAAGGCATGAGTGATGGTTTCTATTTTGCTCTCGTACTGTATAATGACAGCGAGCTCTTCTCAGCCGCTCCAACATCTCACGCAACCCAAAAATATTATCGGTATGGTAATTGTTGATCAATTGTTCAACTCAACAACCAATGCACTGAACCACTAACCCTACATTGTTTCTGTTACACTTGTATGTGCATCACAATAAAGAAGAAAACATCCGTGGCTACTGCAGTTGCAACTTTAATCTCTTTGAAAATTTAACAGAGTAAATCTTGCTTTCTTGCTTTTCTTACTCCTGACAGTAAAATAAGGCGTAATAAAGGTCCAATGAAAAAAAAAAGTGATATACCGCAAAACCACCAGAATCTTAAAAAAAGAAAAATAGATTTTGGGTCAAACCCCCCAGCTCTAACTACTCCACTCTGTCTATTCTCTAAATCCATGTCATAGATCTCATTGTGAACGCCAGTTACATTTCTTCACCCTATTTTTGAACTGTGCTTACCATTTATTACTTAAAGCTCACTTTTAAAGCCCGGATCAACAACGATCCGTTTAAACTCTAATCTCAACATTCAATGCACTGAACCAGCCCTACATTATTTTTGTTACACTTGTATGTGCATCACAATAAGGAAGAAAACATAATTCAGTTGCAACTTTAATCTCTTTGCAAATATAACTGATTAAATCTTCTCTTCTGATCATGATTGCCTGTTCTGTTTTCAGGTGCATCTCAACCAATAGGAAATGTCAACGCTCTGAGTGGTGCCGCCCCCGGGACGCAGCGGATGTTCTCTCAGACCCAAAGCATGATGGGAATGGGGAACGCAGTCCCGAGCACCGGCCCCTCTCCGGCCGCCAGTCAAGCAGACCTGAGTCTTCAGTCGTGCGCAGGCGGACTCGACGTGCAGCAAGTGCTCTACGGGAACATGCCCATGCACCCCAACCACCCCAGCCAGCAGAGGGCGCAAGTGCCCAACATGTCCAACGCGTACCGGCAGAGCGTGCTAGCGGCGCAGCAGCAACACCTGAAGAACCAGCCCAACGCTGCCATGATGAAGCAGCAGCAGCAGCAACTAGCACGTCTTCCCAATAGCATTCCCAACGCCATGGCTAATGCTATGCCCACTGGACTCCAGGGTGCCTTGCCCACTCAAGCCCAGTCCTGGCAAACACAGGCTTCCCAGCAGCACCCAGTTCTCCAGCCCGGCTTCCACATGCAGGCCAGATTATCCAAGCTTCCCAACAACGCCCCGTTCCCTCAGGGTGGCATGGGAAGCAATGGGGCGGGGCGCATGAACCCCGCACAAATGATGCCCAATATGAACCAACAACGGACAAATCTGCCCCAACAGCAGCCGCCCCAGCCGACTCAAACCCAGCAGGTCCTGCCGGATCTGGGGCCCTTCAGCCAGACGCAGGCCGGACCCAACCGCACCACAGCACTCCAGTGCAATCAGGCCTACCAGCTCAACAGATCAGCCAATCAGCAGCTCCAGTTCAGCTACAACAGCCAGTCAGGAGCCGGCTTATCCGGGTTCCCTGCGGAGACCGATCTGGTGGACTCGCTGCTGAAGAACCAGTCGACCCAAGAGTGGATGGACGATATAGACGAGCTGTTGGCCAGTCACCAATGAGGAGAATACGTGAACCTGAAACGGATCGTATCTGCTGTGTTTGTGTTCTCCATCGAGTCTGTAAACGCTATATAACAGGAGCAGCCGGCGCCGTCACTGACCAGAAAGAGGAACCCGCTCTACTACTGAACCTGTGGCTCAGTAAACCCACTGAGTCCCCTCACGATGCGTGCGCTTGCGTTCAGACGGCTGTGTCGACTGTGGCGTGTCTTCACACGGCTCCACAGGCCTTAACTTTGCACTCTTGAAGATGCACAATATGTGATTTACCGTGAAAGAGTCTAAAGCAATAGTCATTTACTCGCACTCAATGTGGGTCTGAAAGTCTGTCCATCCTGCTCCTGGAGGGCCACCTGTCAGAATAGACCAATCCAACATGAGCGGTTAATGTTGATTCATTAGTTTTAACTGCTTTTGTGAGGAGTAGCTTCTCATTTATAGGCCATTTGCACACCGATTTCAATTAAAATTGAATTTTTTTTGTTGCATTTTTGGCTGGTTATTTACACAACAACAGTTTTTGGGAGCCTGAGAATGCAGACTTCTGAGAGTTTGAATGGGGATCGTATCCTTTGAGTGCTGAAGCCTCCATTGGCATCCATTCATAAAGACATGTGGCCCTTCAGAGCAGGATCTGAAAACTGTGCATGATCATAGTTCCACTGGATCAGAAGGCATATGAAGAGTTTGGAAAGACGTTAGGGAATAAATAATGTCAGAACTTCTTTAGTTGCTTTGTGTACATGGTTTATGTTCCACATGGATTGACTAAATTTAGAAAGTAGGTGTTTGATCAAGTCGTGGCTTGAAGGAGTGTAGATGAGACTAAACTGATAAACTCTACAGTTCTCCAAGGAAAGTGGAGATCTCATCATTACACTTTCTTATGTTACACTACACTTTTAATATTATTTTTTTCTGAAGTTGAGTTTGAAAGACCCATAGTTGTAGACTTCTGTGTGGGTAAGAGGGGTAATATTCCTGTTTGTTTTCTCCCGACTGCGTTACCTGAACTCTCACTTCATCCCGGATTCTGTGACAGGATTTCATGTATATTTATATATATATATTTTTTGTATGTATGCAGTTTCTATTGTTCAGGAGAAGATAGATCTTATTTTTATATGTACATTGTTGCAAATTTTTGTAAGTATTTTATACTTTTTATTATGGTTCTCTGTAAAACAAGAGTATTATGTAAATATAGTTCTCTAGAAATGAGCTTGTTTGCTGTGTTTATTTAGTGTTTTATGTGTGTCTTGAATCTTTTGTGCATTTTAACCCTCTGGTGCTCTTTGCGTGTCAGTCAAAAATGACTGAATTTTTTTTATATTTCAATTAAATGAATGCGCTATATTTTAGTTCGATAATGTGTTTTTTCATTTAGTATTTTTAGGGGATTTTATGGTAGTAAATTATATTTTCACTGTATTTAAAATCCTTTTATTAACTTTTTGAGCATAGACCTGAAAATTTACTTCCCAACTTAAACTGTTAAATCTTGAATGCTTCAGCGTTCAGACTTTAGTTTGATCTCTTTTCAAAGATGACTCTTGGCAGATTATTGCTTAAGTGAAAAGTAAAAAAAAAATTAAATTAAAAAAACGTATTGAATTTTATGTTTATTGTTATTAAAAATACACAAAAATAGTATTTTAAATTTTTATACGAAATATAGATTTTCAAAAACACATTTTACTCTAAAACTGCCAGAAAATGAAAGCCATAAATCTAAACGAGTAGTGTTGCACATGTGAGTGTGATATGTCAGTGAATGATCTTTCAGTGAGAGTGTGTTCGGCTGCAGTACCAAACGCTTCCACTAGAGGAAACTCTCATTCATTTACAATGCGAGGAGCACAAGTGTGAATATTACTTATGGACATGATTGAAAAAGGTTAAATGGTCCTGTTTTTTTTTTTTTGTTTTTTTTTTGGGGGGGGGGGGGTTGTTTACATAGCAAGTTCCACAACCTTTACCAAGTTTTGTTCCAATCAAGATTGTTCTGATCAAGGAAAAAAAAAGTAAATTTTTTCGATCAAAATGTCCCAAGTCAAGTCACCTTTATTTATATATAGCGCTTTTTACAGTAAAGATTGTTTCAAAGCAGCTTTACAGAGATAACAGGAAAATAATGTTGTAATAATATTGTTAAATATAAAATTAAATGTCCCTAACTAAGCAAGCCAAAAGCCAATGGCGACAAAGGCGAGAAAGAGCATTTAACCTAGTTTTGACTGGAGGTTCAGGAAAGCACTCTCTGAATCTGATAAATGTGCATTCTGCTTAAAAACCAATCCATGGGATAGGAGGACTGATTTGCACTGAACCCAGACAGCAACATAGTGCCGGCCCAGATCCGGCCCACATCTGGGCCGTGTGGAATCCAAGTGTGCCGGATCTGGACCGAAACTATATTGCTGTCTGGGAAAGAAAGCACAGGCATCAGATGTAGGTATCAGACTTTTTGTGACTCGTGTAAAAAATATTTCCAAAGATAAATCAGACGTTTTGCTAAATTTTAAAATTCTCTGAAGTCCTGTTTTAACAATACTTGTTTCACATAAACATTGTTGTTGTTTTTTGGTAATTTTAAACCTGTTTGTAATTTTACAATTTTTTTAAACCTGTTGTACCTGCTAACAAAATACTATTAGTGATGTAATATAATAGAATATCTGTGACCCGCCCAATCTAGTCTAAATGATTAAGGAAGAGCCAGGGCGTGTGGTTTGGACACACACACATACAGAGAGAGAGAGAAGCATCTGATGTCACTGTCCACAGGGAAGATGCTGGATCAGGTGGTGTTGTTAGCAGCCGTCACAGTGCTGGGACTGATGGAACAAGGTAAATAATAATGGTTAAATCAATGTTTGTCAGTGCTCAGAGAAGCAGTTTATATAGAGAATGATGAAAGTGCTTGAGCAACTTTAACTCGTTCAAGTAGGACACGTGTAAGAATGGGCAAATAATTCTGTTGCTGCATGTGATTGTTGAACTTTAAACTAGTACTTGAATAAAGTAACTCCAATAATCATGTTGGCTTGTAGCCTTAGGATATTATATGAGAGGATTAGCCTTGAAAGACGTATTAATGGAATTTATGACACAAAAGATTGTTTTGGTGACCGTTGACAAATATACTGAGACATGTTTATCAAAATATCGGTTACACTTTACAATAAGGTTAATCAGTTAATGTATTAACTAAAATGAACTAAAAATTAGCAATATATTAGTTACTGTATTTGTTAATCTTTGTTAACGTTAGTTAATAAGAAAATACAGCTGTTCATTTGTCATGTTAGTTCGCAGTGCATTAACTAATGTTAACACGATTTTAATAATTAGTAGGCTATGTGGAAATTAACATGAACAAAGATTTATGCTGTATGCAGTTCATTTTTAGAATGCTAACTAATGTTTAACTAATTAACCTATTGGAATATATTATATTACCAAAATATATTATATTATGTTCCGATTACATAATTGTGAACTAGCTAACACTTTAAGATTTGTCAGAACAAAAATCCCTCAGGAAAGATTATTTGTCAGATAGGCCTACATTCACTAAAAGCGAGAGTTAATATAATTTTGCTTCTCAGGTGAATGCATGACGACATATGTTTAAATTAAAGACCAAACATCCGGATTAAGAACGGGATATTTCGCAATGTGTGTTAGAATTTTTTTTTTGCACTGTTGCCAACAAATTTTCAGAGGAAATTGCTAAAGGCACATCGATTTATTGCTAAAAGTTGCTAAATGACGTTGTGACATTGTGCTATGACGTCATTACGTAATCACAACGCAAAACTACGCCATTATGTAATACTTTGATATTATTTGAAATGCTAATTTAGATTTGTTTGTAAATATATATATATATATATATATATATATATATATATATATATATATATAGTTGTTTTGACATAACATCTCGTTATTACGACATAAGATCTCGTTATTATGAGATGTCGTTTTAACGACATAAGATCTGGTTATTAGGACATAATTGAGTGGAAAAAATAATATGTATGTGGCAGCAATGCGTCACCGTAGTTTTGCCTAATAATTAGGTTAAAACTGCGTAAACTGGTGTAAGGGATACTGTAGGCCTAATATTACAATTTATAATATTATTATTATTACATTACCCCGCTTATTACACAGCTACATGCCGCATAAGTAATTAAACACGAAATATTGATCTGAGTTGAAATATTTTATTAGATCTTTAATCGCAAAGCTTCGCGGAGAGAGCAAAGTTCAGTTGGCGAGATCAAACTAGACGAACATTTAAGAGATACGGTATACAGTCATAACACTTATTACACAGCATTTCAACACATTAATAATTATGGAGATAAGAGATATTGAATTCAGATTAAACTGTTTTAAAATCGTAGCTATTCTTATCTTATAATCCAACAGTGTACAAAACAATCGTCACAAAATGGCGGCAGCGTTTGTATGAAACCAGAGCGAGTCCACGATACTGGACGACATAATTATATAACTGTACACAAAATATTAATTTGACTGAGTTTTAATATTCTATTAGCTCACCAAATGCAAAACTTCCACGAATAAAACCCGTTTCTAGCAAGCGTATAGCGCTGCTGACTTCAGTGACCCGGAGGAGCCTGTGTTTCTGTTCCCAGCCGCTGTCACAGCCGGTTTCACATAACGTTAGTGTAAAGAAAAGCGTTTAGTCCTACTTGTATATTGACATCACTTGCCTCAGCATTTCCATCTGTGTTTCTGTTCTCAGCCGCTGTTATTTGGGAATATCACACCGCTGGATGGAGCGATCGACCAATCAGAATCAAGTATTCCACAGAGCCGTGTAATAACCATAGACTGTAGGTAATAACGTGTTTATTCCCTGTTTCCCTCAGCGTACTTCTCCCTGAAGGTGATCTACGCGCGCCGCAAGCACTCGGTCTCTCCGCCCGCCACCACCGGCCCGCCCGAGTTTGAGCGGGTCTTCCGAGCCCAGTGAGTCTGAGGAACCGCACTTACACACATGATATGAATGCTGAGAGGCTGTGTCTCATATGTCTGTCATCATCTTGCTTTTCCAGAGCGAACTGCTCAGAGTATTTCCCCATTTTCATCTTCTCACTTTGGCTGGCCGGAGTTTTCTTCAGTCAAGGTGAGTCTCTCTCAACTGAAAGACCAAGCATCACCATCATCATCATCATCATCAGGTCGACTACTGCCAACTCTGTTCTCAAAGAAGAACATATTAGTTATGTTTCCGCCACTGAATAAAAAACGTAAGTGCGACTTTTTATCTCACAATTCTGACTTTTTTCTTGTGTGATATAAACTAAAAATTCGGACTTTTTTCTAAAAATTGCGAGATATAAACTCGGAACTTGTTATAAAGTCAGAATTGTGAGATATAAACTCGGAAATTGTTATAAAGTCAGAATTGCGAGACATAAACTCGGAAATTGTTATAAAGTCAGAATTGCGAGACATAAACTCGGAAATTGTTATAAAGTCAGAATTGCATAATATAGTTATTCCAAGTTATAAAGTCAGCATTGCAAGTCAGAATGACTTCTTTAAACTCATAATTGTGAGATATAAAGACTTTATATCTCACAATTCTGAGAAAAGTCATAAAATAATAATTTAACCCTCTACTGCACACATTTTGATGGCACATGATACAAATTATTCCACATCATTTCTTGGCTCATTTAGGAACATTTTATTGATTTATTGATAATCCCCCCTCCCCCGACCCCAAATAATTTTTTTGTTGCCACAACAATGGTACATAATCATGGAGAAAATTTGCATCATACAATGCTCAGAGAGCAATACAAAAATCACAAATCTTTTTCAAAAAATGTCAAGAAATCATTAAGTAAAATGGGAAAAACACATGAAACACATTGATATATTTGATTTGATACAGTCATAGGTTTGTATCATGTAGTGCAGGGGTGTCAAACTCAGTTCCTGGAGGGCCACAGCCCTGCAGAGTTTAGCTTCAACCCTAATTAAACACACCTGATCAGTTAATCAAGTCCTTCAGGCTTATTTGAAAACGGCAGGTGTGTGTGTGTGTGTGTGTGTGTGTGTGTGTGTGTGTGTGTGTGTGTGTGTGTGTGTGTGTGTGTGTTGAAGCAGGGTTGGAACAAAACTGTGTTGGGCTGTGGCCCTCCAGGAACTGAGTTTGACACCTGTGATGTAGTGTGTCACGTCATATCATGCACTTCGTGTAATGAGATTTCACTCCTTGATCAAAAAACCCCCAGTTCTTCTCTGCTGTGAAACAGAGGTGTATGTTACACACACACACACATTTTTTTTATGTACAGTTCATGTCATTTTAAATAAGACTACTAAAGCAAATAATCTTGCCTTTTTCTCACACCATGTGTGACCATGTGTCAGAAAAGGACATTGCACCTTCAAATGGTGCATGATAGTGACTCCCAAACCTTATTGGACTGTTCTTTGATACTTTTTCAAACATTCTAATTGGTTGCAATCATTTAAAAAACATGTACTGAACATAGGCTTAAGAAAACTTTCCGTTGCCCTGTGCTGTAGAGGGTTAAACTCGCATTTGCTAAAAACAAGTCAAAATTACAAGTTTATATCTCGCAATTCTGAGAGAGAAAAAAGTCTCAATTATCTTTTAAATTGTTTTATCCCATGGCGGAAACAAACTTCCATAATTAATCGTGATAAAATGCAGCTGTAATATTTTGTGGTATTAATAAGACTAGCTCAAGCAGCTTGCAAATACAGTTGTAATCGAAATTATTCAACCCCCATTGCAAATCTGATTTATTGGCACATTTACAGACTTTCAGCTGTTTGCAATGAACAAATCAAACAAAAGTAATTGAAATGGCTCAACACAACCAATTTTTCATGTGAAACAGCTTCTGAAAAAACAACCTAAGCTAGTTATGCTGGATTATTATTGCATTCAACAGAAACACACCACCCTAAAAAATTTCTTGATTTATTTACAGTAACAGAGAGCATTTAATGTTTCATTTGAAAGAGTAAAAATGTCTATATGTTTGGTCAGACTGGTCAGTTTTGACTGGTTTAGAGGGTTTTTTTGGGAACTTGCCTTAGGCTGGTCTAGAAAGAGGAACTTTCCCTTTTGAGAAGTGTACAAATAATACCTGCTTTGTTACTGTGGTTAACTATATTAAGTCTATCTTGATTAAATAGCTCTCACATCTGACATTGACTTCCACCACAATCTGACATCACACACCTCAGATCTGCATGTAAACAAAACATACTTTGAAAATGTTTTATGCAAAACAGTGCAGTCCTGTTGTTTTGTTGTGCTCTTTAAAAAACTCCTCCGGTCAGATCTAAACGAATGAAACTGGCCTAAAATAAGCTGGTGTTCAATGTTAAGTTAAATCAAGCATCACATTTTCTATTACACTCTTAAAAATAAAGCTTTCTTGATTGGCATCTATGGTTCCATGAAGAACATTAAAAGTCCCCCTGTGGTGAAAATCCAGCTTTTAATGTAGTTTATATGTCTATGTGGTGTTTTTAATATGCTTTAAGACAAACCATGTGTAAATTCATAAGTCGACAGTAGGGATGGCGAAAACAAAAAATTTTCTTGACCGACCACCGAGCCTCATTAGCCGGTTGAAACCGGTTAACCGATTAGTTTAAAATATGCCACGCTATTTGAAATAACAGCCATTTTGAGCCGCGCCTGCAATTTCGCAACTCTGTCGCATCTCTCTCTGCCTCCCGCTCACACACACTCACACACACACACACACACACACACACACACACACACTGCCCCGGCGCCGCGCTTCCACTCACGTCACTTTTTTTAAATCCCCTACAGCGCGAAACATGAGTCCCGCAAACGCGGCGCTGAGGAGCTTGTATGTAATCGGAGGACAAGCGGCTCCTTAGTTTTGAAATGGTTTGTGTACAAGGTGATCGCGTTGAAAATAAAGGCGTTAGTCTAGCGTTAGAAGCTCATTTGAAACATTGCCGCGGCTCATTTAAGAAAATGACAGCTCCGAAGAGACGCCACTTTAGTTTGAGGTAGTGCTAACAATAATAAAGAAAGATGATGATCATCATCACCTTATCTGTTACCACTGAAATGTAGATGTAATGTATTTCTACAGTATTACTACTGTATTTAAGCACTGTATCACACAAGTTGCAACTTACTGTGTCATTCTTTTTGGTGAAATGGTCCCACACACTACGTTTCTTTGCACGCTTCATCCTGTCGTCTGCCCTGGCTCTAACCTCCAGTGTTTTAGCCTGTAGCCTTTACTTTTCGAAAACCTTGTGAGCGCGCGAACCCAAACGCTGTGACCTCGCGCCAAATGTTTTTATTGGTTTATTAAGTACAAACAGGCGAGTTATGAAAAATTGAGTGTGAGGGATTTGTTCACTTCACACAAAAATATCTTGGAATGAGATGGCTAACTGTAGTAGCGTTTAGTCCACTGTCTATAATAGCCTAATTTAGAGATCACTTTTTTTTTTAACCGACTACCGACAGCTTTGATCGGTTAACGTTGAGACGGTCAACCATCGGTCAAACGGTCATCGGTTAGCATCCCTAGTCGACAGCATTGCTGAGTATTTTCTGCTTAAAACTGCAGTGAACCAAAGACAGTCTCAAAAACACGGTTTGAAATCGCTGGTGTTTCTGACGTCACAAACTACCTTGTAACCAATCAGATCAACGTGTGATCGTCAACGAGTGGATCTCTGAGTGAGTGAGTGAGTGAGTGGAGGCGGGGCTCATTTGCATATTCATAGAAGCGCGCATACTAAATGAGGCAAGGCTGTCGGGTTAAATTCAAGATATTTTAAGACATGAAGACATTTTTTTAAGAAAAAAAAAACGTTTAAATGTAATTTTGGTGATCAAAGTTGAGTTTTAAGGGATAAAATTATTGACTACAGGGGGACTTTAAATGTTCTTCACACTAAGAGAGAAAATAATGGTTCTTTTAAGATCTAGGGTCTCAATTATAACCGTTGCATCGCACAAAACAGGCCCTGAAAGGTGACAGCAGATGAAGGAAAACCACTTTGAATCGCCGGGATCACAACATATGGGACCCAGCCTAGCACAGGTTACACAAGCATACAAGTACTAGGACTGGGTGCAGAGAAACTCAACAGGGCTCGCCTAAATGGGGAACTCGACTGGAGCAAAAAGCGCACGTATCCGCTCCATGTGGAGGGGAGTGGCGCAGCAAGCTGACACTAGAGCGGGAACTTCGGTGTTACCGGCTGGTTGAAGCGAGCACACGGGAAGAAACTGGCTCAACACATAGGCTATAAAACCTAGCGAACATATTAGGTGATGCCCAGCCCGCAGCTCTACAGATATCAGTCAGCGAGGCGCCGTGTGTCAGCGCCCAGGAAGAAGCAACACTCCTAGTGGAGTGGGCTCTCAACCAGTGCGGGCAGGGGACAGCCTTTCCCTTCTGCTGGCCTCCGTAACAGACGGAGAGCTGATCTGAGGTCCTGAGGCTTTGCGTTCTGTCCACGTATAGGTGCAAAGCGCAAAGGGGACAGAGAAAAGCCAGGGCTGGGTCTGCCTCCTCCGAAGGCAGCGCTTGCAGGGTCACCACCTGGTCCCGGAAGGGAGTGGTAGGAAACTTGGGCACATATCCAGGCTGGGGTCTCAGGATCACTAGAGATTAGGGATGGGAATTGATAAGATTTTATCAATATCAATGCCACTGACGATTCTGCTTATCGATCCGTTTCTTTTCTTTTGTAATTGAAGTCTTTATTTCTTTTTAACATTTTTAACAAAAAGACAGCTTCCAAACACATGATTAATTCACATTTGCATTTTGGGCCCATTATCAAAAACCACTACAGACATACACAAAAAAGATACAATAAAATCAAATTATTAAGTGCCTATACATGCAACACCACAAAAATAACAAATTTAACAAAAGAGAAGCGCACTAAAAAATAAAAATCCATCAATCGCAGTCAAAAAATTTTTGCCAAGAATTTTTCATATTACACAATTTTCAGCATATTTTCTTTCCACCTGTTAAACTCTGGAGGAGATGGATCCTTCCACGCACTCAGAATCACTCGGGCAGCTGTAATCACCCTCACGTTTATAACTACAAAATCATATTTCAAAACTCCCAGTAACACAGACTGATCTCCTAATAAGCACAATCTTGGTGACATGGGTATTGTCAACCCAATCCATCTTCCTATACTGTCCAGTACTCTTTGCCAAAAGGGGTAAACTGTCCCACATTCCCAAATAGCATGCAGAAATGTCCCTGGATATGAGCTGCATTTCCAGCTTATATTATTGAGCATAATTCCCATTCTGTGAAGTTTAGAAGGAGTGAAGTACCACCTATGTATTAATTTGTACTGAGTAAATTTACCCCTGGCCTCTCTTATATATTTATTGGAGTGTGACAGAACTTTGCACCAATCTTCTTTACAAATGACACAACTCAGATCTCTGCCAGTTGATCCTCAAATTTTCACATATCTCTTTTTTTAAATTGTTAAATAATTTGTAGAAAACAGCTGCTCTATGTGCTGACCCAGACGATTCTAAAAACTCCACCACTGCATTTGTGCTTTGAGTAAATTTTCCCTTGGTAATACAATCCCTTATCTGTAAATATTTCCAAAAATTAGTTTTCCTAGTCAGACCATATTTTTGGGTTATTTCAACAAAGGACATAAACACTCCCTCTGAATAAAGATCACTTATCCTGTGTATGCCCTTAACAAGCCAATCATTCCAATATACAGTTTTTTTTCCCAATCTGTGCCGCAGAGTTGTTCCATAACGAGGCATAAGGTTGTCTTAGATGAGATGCTCCACAAATCTTGTGTACCTCTACCCAGACAACTTTAGAATTGAATCCTTTAGAACTTTAGAATCCATTATTAGCTGATCCCTGTGATAGAACATCCAAGGGTGTAAAAGGGCTCACTAGTTCCTGTTCGATCTTGATCCAGCTCAGTTCAGAGTCCAAGCCTGTCCAGTGTTTGACCAGTCTTGACATTTCAAATGCTAAATTATAGTTTCACATTTGGAAGAGCCATTCCCCCAATGTCTCTAGAGGCCCACATTTTCTTTATATTAACTCTTGGCTTCTTCTTGTTCCATAGAAAATCTTGAATTATCTTCTCAAATTGACTAAATAAATGTAAAGGAATTCTTACAGGTAACATCATGGAAACATAACTGAACTGCGGGGCCACCACCATTTTAATCACATTAATTTTACCACATAATGTGAGATTCAATTTTCCCCATTTATCCAGATTTGTTTTTATTTTTAGGAGGAGAGGTTCCATATTTGAAAGCATAATATCCTCTAAGTTTGGGTTTAATAATATTCCTAAATACTTCATACCCAGAGGTAAACACTTGAAATTGAATGTAGTAATGTATCTAGAATGGCATGAAGCTGAAAGCGGCATGCCTTCCGATTTGTACCAATTTATTTTATAACCTGATAACCTTGAATATGAATCAACACATGTGAGCAGCGCGGGTAGAGATTGCATAGGATCAGTTAACACTGCTAAGATGTGGTCGGCATACAGAAACAGCTTATGTTCCATACTCTGTGAGATTCCTTCGTGAACACCTCTGATATCTGTATTAGCACGAATAGCTAGAGCCAGTGGTTTCAGAAATATCGTGAAGAGCAGTGGGGACAAAGAACACCCCTGACGGGTCCCACGTGAGAGATGGAAAAAGTCTGACACCAATCCATTTGTCAAAACTGCTGCCCTCGGACTGGAATATATAGTTTTCACCCAGCTACAAAATCCAGGCCCGATCCCGAACCTTGAAAGGGCTGCCATAAGAAATCCCCATTCTACCCGATCAAAGGCCTTCTCCGCATCAAGCGAGAAGGCCGCCACCGGGTCTAGACTAGATTTACTTTTGGGTATAAGATGAATAAGTCTTCTCATGTTATCACCTGAACACCTATTTTTAATAAAGCCAACTTGATCACTATTGATAATATCTGGCAATATCTTATCCAAGCGGGAGGCTAAAACCTTTGTCAAAATCTTACAATCAACTCCTAGAAGGCTTACTGGTCGGTAATTCGCTGGATCTGATATGTCCCTAACCTTTTTAGGAATAAGGGAGATTAGTGCATCATTAAATGTACCTGGTTAAGAGCCTTTTTCTAGTGCCTCAGGGTAAACTTTATGCAGGACTGGAGCCAGAATATCAATATATTTCTTATAATATTCAATCAGGAAGCATCCAAACCTGGTGACTTCCCATTTTTTTCATTGATGAAATAGCAGCTCTGACCTCTTCCTCCATTATAGGTGCATCCAGCCTTGTTTTTTGTTCACCAGAAAGAGTTGGTAATTGTAGACCTGAGAAAAATGTCTCCACCTCCTCCTCATTAAGCGCACCAGCAGAAGTATACAAATCTTGATAGAATGATTTAAAAATTGAGTTTATTTCTTTTGATGAGGTTACCACTTGGTTATCTTTTTTAATCATTGATATATTGTTTAAATTATCTTGCTGCTTCAGTTGTCTCGCTAATAATCTACCATTCTTTTCACCACCTTCATAAAAAATTTTTCTTAGCCTAAATAATGCATATTCAGCCTTTTTATTATAAATTTTAATTTACAAATAGTTTGGTATTTATCATTTGAATATTGTCTCGCCAAATCCTTCTCCAATTCACGTATTTCTTTATCCAAAGTTTTTTCTCTTTCTAAATTACTTTTTTAACTTTTGTCGCATATGCAATTATCTTTCCTCTTATATATGCTTTGGACGCTTCCCAAACTGTGGTTACATTATCTGTGGAACCCATATTGATTTCGAAGAAAAAATTAAGATCCTTTGTTAACTTCTCACTAAACATTTTGTTTTGCAACAACATAGTATTGAGCCTCCAGCAACCCCTCTTTGTTTTATCCGTGTTTAAATCGATTTGCAACTCTACTGTGGCATGATCACTAATGGCAATGGTACTAATCTCACAACCTACAACTGACTCTACCAAAGACTTTGATATTAAGGCGAAATCTATCCTTAAATACGTTTTATGACAATTAGAATAAAATGTATATTCCCTAGAACTAGGATTAACTAATCTCCAGATGTCTACTAGGCTAAGGTCCTCCGTCAACAAATGAATAGCCTCTCTGTCCCTAGGTGAAGACCTACCCCTGGGTTTGCTCTTGTCAATTAAGAAAAAAGCTTACATTTTTATTAATAAGGATCAAAACACCATTTTGTTTGCTTGAATATGAACTATGAAAGACGGTGCCCACCCAATCTCTTTTAAACTTTTTTGCCTCTTCCTCTCCTACAATGTGAGATTCCTGGATAAATGCTATATCTGTATTTTTAGATTTTAATTATGTCAGAACCTTCCTCCTTTTAACTGGGTTCCCACATCCTTTTATGTTCCATGATATTATTTTAATATACTATTCATCTAAAAATAAAAAAATAAAAAATTGAGGGACACTCCTTGTGCGCTTTACAACCCTGGCCAAAGCCACAAACATTACACAACTCAAATATATATATATAGGCACTCCATATTACAAAACACACCTGGCCTATTCAAACTAGCTGTCTTAAAATAATCAAACATGAACAAAATGAACACCCTTCTTTGCATAGCAACCAAGAACAACGTTGCTAAGCGACTCCAACCTCCCCCCTCCCCTCCCTGCCCTCCTACTCATCCTACCCAGCCCAAACTAAATATAGCTTGAATCACTAAACTTTACTTGGTCCGTGAGACACATTAAATGCCCGACGGCAGCACAACCCGTGCAGCCCCGTTGTACCCATTTTTTGTCACCTTATAGTTTTCAGTTGACATACACTTCTCCATTATGTTACATTAAGTCCCGCACTTCTCTAAGTCGACTCCTGCAGAAATTTCTCAGCCTTCTTTCCATCTTTGAACGTTTTCTTTTGTCCGTTCCATATAAAAATAAGTATTGCAGGATAAGCCAGCCTATGCTTCACTTGTAGCTCTCGAAGACGCTTCTTCGCCGGGTTGAACACTTTTCTCTTCTCCGCCAACTCCCTCGTAACATTCTCAAAGAAGGAAAGCTTGGCGCCTTCCCAGTCGATCCCTCGTTTCTCTCTGGCCACTCGTAGTACTTTCTCCCTGGCAGATGAACGTAGAAAGCGAACAAGTATCGCCCTGGGAGGTTCATTAGGGTCCGGCCTTGGGGTACCGGGGAACGATGCGCACGTTCAATTTCAAATTCACTTCCATAAAGCTCAAATGCTTTATCCAAAATCTCCGTCACATATTAATCCACTTTTCCAGGTTTTCAATTCCCATCCCTACTAGAGAGTTAGCCGGGCCGAAATCCAGGCACGATTCATCGATCGAAAATGCATGCAGGTCCCCTACCCTCTTGATGGAGGCCAATGCAACCAGGAGTACTGTCTTACAGGACAGAATTTTTAACTCTGCTGATTGCAAAGGCTGAAAGGGTGATCTCTGAAGAGCCGAAAGGACCAGAGACAAATCCCAAGAGGGTATCGAGAGTGGGCGAGGCGGATTTAATCTCCTCGCCTCCCTCAGGAACCTGACGATCAGGTCGTGCTCTCCCAGCGATTTACCCTCAACTGCATCGCGATGTGCGGCGATAGCGGCAACATTCACTTTAAGGGTGGAGGGAGACAGCCTTTGGTCCAGCCCTTCTTGCAGGAAGGAAAGCACTGCTCTAATCGAGCAAGTTCGGGGGTTTTCCTGGTGAGAAGAACACCAATCAACAAACGGATTCCACTTCAACGCATAGAGGTGCCTAGACTCCCCGAAGGGGGCAATGCAGCCGAGTCGTCATCTCCAGAGGACTGAAGCTCCC
Organism: Gila orcuttii; assembly: GCA_026230005.1. Classification (NCBI taxonomy): domain Eukaryota; kingdom Metazoa; phylum Chordata; class Actinopteri; order Cypriniformes; family Leuciscidae; genus Gila; species Gila orcuttii. The sequence continues at coordinate 41,192,632 of JAPDVR010000016.1, read as the reverse complement.
CCTCCGATGCTGCGACCGACATCTGATCATCAGCTGGAGCCCCAAAGGAAACGACTGGTCGTCCATGAGAAGGACCAGCGCGCTCCTTTGGAGGCTCCAATGGCTGCTGTGGCTGAGAGGCGTGAGGGGCCCACAGAGGTTGACTAAACAAACTACAGCTGGTCTACAATGCAGCAGCTAAAGTTCTTACCAGAACCAGAAAGTACGACCATATTAGCTTGGTTCTGTCAACACTGCATTGGCTACACTATACATTCCTTTTATTCAAATCAATTAAATGATTATTAGGCTGCATAAATTAGGTCAGCCGGAACCGGGAACACTTCTTATAACACCTGATGTACTTGCTACATCATAAAAAGAATGGCAGCTATGCAAATTTTAGTCTTTCTGTTTATTCCGAGGTTTACTGTAATCAGCCGGACCCAGGCCGTATCCAGATCAGATGGTGGACTTGCGCCTGGACACGGCCACAACACATTCCTGAAGTGTCAGCAGAGACTGTGTCAACTAGACTCTCCCCTGTGAAGGCCTCATCGACACGACAGCCATCGGCACTGATCCTCAACAAACTCGTCAAGTTTGAGATCAAAGATCTCACATGCCAATGTGCACTGGCTCGTTCTGTAGATACCTGAAGATGATAGGGCTCCCTGAAGTGATCCCAATTACGTTGAACGTGACCGACTGAAAAGGAACCCCTTCCAAGGCACAGAGGACATGCTGGTGAGTCCTTCCTACCCCAGATGTGGAGATTTGCCGGGCTAGGAAGGACATCTTAGACTGCACGGACCAAGAACTTGATCCGCTCTGGATCTGCTTGCCAGATCTCGGTCCAATAGATGATCTTTTCCAGCGCACCCTCACATCTCTGCTGCCGCAGGTCCTTCAGCACCTGCCCGCACCTCCTCCAGGATTAGCTGGCATTGGTCCCTACCATGGCCCTCATATTTTCATAATGTCTTGTACCATTAAACATGGAATCACATGGATGAATATGCATATGCAAATGATATGCAGATGAGGATATGCATAGTAAACCGAGGTGTTGTAAGCTCATATATGGTTATTTCGGGGTGGAGACGCATATGCGCACAATCTTCCGCTGACTGGGATTTATAAAGAGATTTTTGCGCAGATTCATAAGTCTGAATGTTTTTTGGTGTACGCCATTATTGGCTTCCAGGCGCACGTACACTTTTAGTAAGAATCCTATGCACAGTTTTATAAATGAGACCCCAGATCACTGAAAGATCCTTTGAGAACCCAAAAATGGTTCTACTATGTGATATGAACAAACCCATCATGAGAAACATGATGATTTTCTCTCTCTCTCTCTCTCTCTCCCTCTAGCATTGGCAGCGCTCTTCGGGATCCTGTACCTGTATGGCCGGTATCAATACTTCCACGGCTATGCGGAGTCGGCTCAGGGCAGGTAAAGCGCTGTGTGTGCTCAGTAATGTTGATGTTGGTGTGTGTGGTCAGGAATGTTGGTGTGTGTGGGCAGTAATGTTGGTGTGTGTGGGCTGGTGTCGGCTGACCTGTGGCTGTCCTCTGTTAGACTGGAGCCGCTGTACTTCAGTGCTAAGATGCAGTGGGCTCTGATCGCTCAGTCCGGGCTGGGTGTCGTCTGCTCCCTCACACACGCCTATCTGGGACTGGACCTGATGCACTCCTTCACTCATCTACTGGGCCTGACTGAAAACACATGAACAACAAGCAGTGTTTTTATCTACTGAGAATGTTCAATAGTGGAAGTTTACATCTCACAGGAGAATTATGTCTTGTTTTTATATCCTAAATACAATTAAATATTTATTTTGTGTAATTTTACACAAATTACAACTTGACCAGAAATAAAAACAATACAAATATTCTGCTTCCAAGGGATATTTGGTAATATTTAGTGTTTTCTTCATACATCACTTCTCAAATTTACTCTCAAGCTTTTCACTGACAATGTTGTCTAACAAGGTAAACAAGTATTAATTTAAGAAATACATGTAATGGGGAGATAGATGGATGGATGGATGGATGGATGGATAGAGAGATAGATAGATTAGAAATAATATATAGACAGACAGATAGATAGATAGATAGAGAGAGAGAGAGAGAGAGAGAGAGAGAGAGAGAGACAGAGAGATGTATAGATGGACAGCTATAGAAAAATGGACAGACAGATAGATATATTAGAAATAATAGATTGATGGATAGATAGACAGATAGATGGATGGATGTTAAAAACATGATATAAAAAGTTTAAATCTGTTACTACAAAATATATGTCAAGACTCAACTTTTTTCCATAATCATTTCATCTCAGTATATTTTGATAAATATTTTTATATAAATGTATGTATTTTATATAAATGTATGTTTGACCTCTAGGAGGCGCAACAGCTGAGTAGATCAGTGTCTGTCAGTAAAGACTAGATCAATGTGAATTCTTTATTCCCTGCTGCTAGTAAATACCATAAAGCAGAGTCACTGGAGGCTGTGCTGTAATTGAGCTGATGGACATCTGCCAACATATAGAAACCCTTGAATTAGTCTTTGCTTCTGTACAGCAGCACCACAGAATCACTAAAACTACCATTCCTGGTGGGGAAAACGTTAAAGATAATAATAATAGACAGACAGACAGATAGATAGAGAGAGAGAGAGAGAGAGAGAGAGGACCAGATTTAAATGAGCTTTGTAATTTAAAAATCGGATTTTCTCCCTTTAAAAAAACTGCATGAATTAATAAATAATTTCATAAATAGTAATGCTAATTTTATTTGTTATTTTAAAAGTTCTCTCATTTTCCTTTAAAATTAAGCTGAAGTATATGCTCTGTGACACATCTAACCAGCTGCACTTTCGGACCAGACCTGCATGAAATTACTTTCGAAATTAGTCTTGGAAAACACATTTATTAGCTATTTTCTTGATTTCGTGACACAATAAACATGTTAAGAAAAAAAAAACACAAATGCACAGACACCATGAGTGCATTTCTGGATGTCTGAGTATTGCCTGGCTATCTTTGATTTTGTCTGCCTTCTAAACTACTTTTAACTCTTGCATTTTTGATAATTTTCGCAAAACTTTCATGTCCCCTAGAATATTTTGTTGTATGAACATCTGCACATAAAATATAGAGCCTCTGCTTTTAAACATTTTATTCTAGCTCTATGTATTATTTTTTTTATCAACACTTTAATGTGGGTAAGTTTCATAAAAAAATCTACATTTTGAGCAAAAAGCTAAGAAAATCACATTTTCTCAAAGACTATGTCTAGATCGGATTTAGAATGATGATCAAAACACAGATGAAGTAGATCAAGTCCATTAACCCTCTTAAAGCTTCAGCCGTTTTCTCTTCATGGGTGTTGTGATTAGCAGTATCAAGGTAAACAGACACTCTCAGGAATCATACTTTAGCACTGATGTGGTAAGTATTGTAGCAAACAGAGAAAATGATAGGACCACACGGGAACAAACTAACTCCCTGAACCGTCTCGGCAGCCTCCTGACTCGATGAGGCCACAGTTGCCCTTCATGTGTAACTGAAGCAGGGCTATATATGAATGCGAGGTTTGCAGCTCAAGAACTGGTGTGGCTGCATGTGGGTCTGCCAGAGGGCTGAAAGTGCTCGACTGGGGTCCTGGTCCACCTTCCAGGGTAGGCACAACTGTAGAGGAGGCCGGTGCTGTGGCTGTAGCGGTGCTTTCTCAATAAGGTGCCAATCTGTCCCGGTGCACTGCCACCTTCCTACCCCTTGAGGCAACTGAACTCAGCAAACAACTTCTCAGATTCTCTCCTGAACACTGCACGGGCCAACCCACTTGGGGTCAAGTTTAGGGCACCTGCCCTTCTTTCTCTCAGGGCTTTACACCCACACCAGCTCTCCCGCTGTGAAATGCCGACCTTTTGCTTTTAGGTCATATTTTCGCTTCTGCCGGGTCCCCGCTTTTAACAACTGCTTCCTTGCAAAATTATGAGCGGCGTCCAATGAGTCCTGAAGCTTTCTAGCATACTCAGGGCCCGGGGGCACAGCAGGCGCATCAGATGGGCTCCCGAAATTTCCCCAGGTGTTCTGATCTCCCTCCCCAACATCAAAAGGGCGGGTGTGCAAGAGGTTGAGTCTTGCACAGCGGATCAGCACACCATTAGTATAAATGGCAAGTGTGTATCCCAATCTCGCTGATACTTGGCAGACACAATGGCCAGCCGTTCATTCCGCCAGTGTCCTGTTAAACCTCTCAACGAGACCATCACTTTGTTTTGTGAGTCCCTAATTTTTCACACATCACAGAGAAGACACGCAACTCAAAATCACTGCCTTGTTCGCTGTGTATGGATTCTGCAACCCCCAACCGGCTGAACATGCCATCCACCAAAGCGTTCACCAGGGTCTCGGCTTCTTGGTCAGTCAGTGCATAAGGTTCAGGCCATTTAGTGAAATAATCCATAGCCGTCAGCACAAACCTGTTACCCCTCTCCTAACATGGAAAAGGACCCATTACATCCATCCCACTCTCTACATTGGGCATCCTACGGGCAACTGTTGCAGGGGAGCAAGGGACTGGACAGACGGGCCCTTGCGGGCAGTGCAACCATCACACCGCCGACAAAAATCCTCCACATCTCTCGACAAAGAGAGAATGGCCACTTCCTCCCACAGAAGTCGCTGCTGTGTTTGGACCCACTGGATTGTAGCCGCCTCCACTCCTCGACTCCCACTGTCCCCACCGTCAAATACCCTGGCTTTCCACCATGCTTACAAACCACAAAAGACCCACTGGCATCCAGGTCCTCCAGCTCTCTTTCCCTGGCTTCTCTTTTGTTACAGTACCGACACCCGTCTGCAAAGCATGGGCGATGAGAAAGAGTGTCTGCGTTTGTATGGCCTGACCCTGGACGGTGTACTACTCTCATATTGTATGCCTGAAGTTCCTCACTCCAGCGTTCCAGCTGGCCCTCTGGCTCTCTGAATGACATTAGCTATTGGAGAGCTGAATGATTAGAGCGTACAGTGAAAGGTAGCCCGCACAGGTAATTCTCAAAGTGTCGGACTGCAAAAAGCACCGCAACAAGTTCCTGTCTGGTTTGGTCTTGTTGAACGCTTTGCTGTGGTAGGCCACAACTCGCTCACCCCCAACCCCCGCCTGAGAGAGAACCGCCCCCATACCCACATTGCTGTGACCAGAGCATCTTTCAGGGTAGCAAAAGAGTTTTGACACCCCTCAGTCGAAGCGAAGGACTTATACTTCTTCAGTAGGCGGAAAAGTGGGTCCGCGATGCTGGAAAAACCATGCACAAACCTGTAATATCAGGCCAACCCAAAAAAACTTTTTCCGCTGCTGTGAGGTTGTAGGAGTGGGCCAGTTGCTTACCGCCAGCACCTTCTCTTCTAACTCTGGCCCCCCAGCTTGTGCCCCAAAAACATCATCTCCCTCCTAAAGAAATAACATTTCTCTGGGTGCTGCTTCAAGCCAGACTTGCTTATGCACCTTTGGGCCTCCAACGAGGTCTGAAATGATCTGCCATGGACCAGGATGTCATCCAGGTACACCAGACACTCTGACTGCGGGAATACCCTATTACACCCTGTCCATTAACCTGGCAAAAGTCACTGGTGCATTACAGAGGCCAAAGCAGAGCACCCTAAACTGTCATAGCCCCCTGCTCGTACAAAAAGCACTTTTCAGTCTGGCATCGGGAGCAAGTGGTACCTGCCAATAACCAGTGCGCAGTTCCAGTGAAGTGAACTATGACGACCCAGTTACAAGGTCCAGTGACTAATCCACATGAGGGATGGGGTATGAGTCTTTCCTGGTGACCTCATTAAGGCACCTATAGTCGATGCAAAACCTCAACTGCCCCCTCTTCTTAGGCACCATGACCACCGGTGTGGCCCACACGCTCTCGGACGGCTCAATAATGCCCGCTCGCTGCATGTCAAACAAGGCCTTATCAGCAGCGTCCTGATGGGCAAAAGGGAGCCTCTGGTGCCAAAACATCTACCTGTGGTGGACTGGCGACAGCGCTGGGGTGGGTTCGCGAGTGCAGTGTGTGGTGCTCCAAACTAGAGTCCTCAGGTGCAGCTGCTGCATACAGCAGACCTGTAAAAGACATATCAACGTTACTTTCAATGGACATGACAACCGCAGGACCCCCTTCAAAACGGGGCATGCCATCTCTCAGGTCTAACTGGCAACCTGCACTTCTAAGGAAGTCCAGCCCAAGAATACAAGGGTCCTGGACTGCAGCAGCCCACACTGAATGACGTAATGTCTTTCCCTCTACAGTCAGTCCCACCATGCCTTTACCCTTCATTGGCGCCAGTTCAGCCGTCACTGTGCGTAGTCGGACATTGGGGGGTTCCAGACTGCATTGGGCAGTACTACCTCTAGTCTTATAACTGTCACAGTTGATCCCGTATCCACCAATGCTAAACATGGAACCACCTCCACCATGATTGGCACATGACAAAAATCACTGACACGTTCGTCCAACCACAACCACGGACTTGTTTGGCCCACATTCACCCTCGCCCAACAGCCCTTGATCATCTTCCCCTTGTCCATCTCTTGAGGCTCCTGCTGGTGATGACTCATATTGGGGATGAGTGTTGGGGATGATCATGCGGACCCCCGTCACATTTCCCTGGTTACTGGCTAGCTTAGGACACTGACAAATTAAATCTCCAGTCTGCTCACAACCCCAACAAATCCTTGGCCGTGTGCAGGGGCGTTGATCAGGTTGCAGTGCCACAGTCGAATTAAATCAGTAATCTCGGAAACCCAGGCTGGCCTTTCGCTTAGCCCCTCCCCCATGTCAGTAGACCTCACCGACACAGATTTGCGCTGTGTCACGTCTGGTAAGCAAGTTCCCCAAATAATCTCCCTTTCCAACGCCATCTCCAAGGCAATCTGCTGCAGGGTTTGAGGGTGGGCTAGTTGTGTCTGTCTACGGAGCTTCACAGGGGTAAGGCCCTGTATGAATTGGTCTCTCGCAAGCTCCCCTTGAACTGACGGTGGCATGTGGGCATATGCTCGCCGAGTCAATTTTTTTTTTAATTTTTTTTTTTTTTAGATCAAAAAGTGCAATTCACAACATACAAATACGATATCCTGTATGGGACAATATACATGGATACATCCCTATGTCTATCACTCCCCTAAAGCCTTTATATCGTCCATAGAGAAAAAGGAGATAGATAGATATAGCCAGCATAAGCTTCAGAGTATAGACAAGGTGTATGTACATTTAACATAGGTATCATGGAATATACATTTGGATGGGGGATCACTGGTCCATAAATAGATCCGTTTTCATCTGCAATCTTGCTGTACTTTGTTCCATATAGTACACTTCCTTCACCTTATTCTTCCATTGAGAGATTGTGGGGGGCTGCGGTCTCAGCCAGGGGACTGTAATCATTTTTTTTTGCAAGTACAAGCAGGATTTTCAAGAGATGAAAATGATAATTAGTCCTGATTTTGTTCTCAAAAATTCCTAGAATAATAAAGGATGGGTCCAGTGGAATCTTAATACTCAAACACTTATCAATTTCATCTTGTATGTCTTTCCAATAGTTCAATAATCCGAGTCAAATTTTCAATATTGTTTGCCAGGACTCTCATTTGCTCTCAGACTGCCTATGTCTATTACTCAGTTCAGAACACAGGAGCCCTGACTGCTCAAATTGCCCAAAACGCTGTCTCAGTGCCCCGACAAATGCATTATAATTGTGTCTGTCTTCAAGGTTGAGCAGTAACAAACACTTAAGAGCATCATCTGTGAGACACATAGCCAATTCAAGAGCTTTGCGGTCCTCTGACCAGTTTGCAGCATGAGCCAACAGTTTGAACTGTGCATGAAAAGCTTCCCAATCAGCTTTACCTGAGAATTTAGGGGTTTTTACTGCCACTGTAGCCGCGGTTCCGTGGGTGCCGCCATGTCTATTTACATCGGCAACCAGCACGGTTCTGTGGGTGATGCCATGTCTGTTTACATCGGCAACCAGCACTGTTTCGTGGGCGCCGCCACGTCTGTTTACATCGGCAACCAGCACGGTTCCGTGGGCTCCGCCATGTCTGTTTACATCGGCAACCAGTACGGTTCCGTGGGCGCCGCCACGTCTATTTACATCGCAACCAGCACGGTTCCGTGGGCGCCGCCATGTCTGTTTACATCGGCAACCAGCACGGTTCTGTGGGTGATGCCATGTCTGTTTACATCGGCAACCAGCACTGTTTCGTGGGCGCCGCCACGTCTGTTTACATCGGCAACCAGCACGGTTCCGTGGGCTCCGCCATGTCTGTTTACATCGGCAACCAGTACGGTTCCGTGGGCGCCGCCACGTCTGTTTACATCGCAACCAGCACGGTTCCGTGGGCGCCGCCATGTCTGTTTACATCGGCAACCAGCACGGTTCTGTGGGTGATGCCATGTCTGTTTACATCGGCAACCAGCACGGTTTCGTGGGCGCCGCCACGTCTGTTTACATCGGCAACCAGCACGGTTCCGTGGGCTCCGCCATGTCTGTTTACATCGGCAACCAGCACGGTTCCGTGGGCGCCGCCATATATGTTTACATCGGCAACCAGTATGGTTCCGTGGGCGCCGCCACGTCTGTTTACATCGGCAACCAGCACGGTTTCGTGGGCGCCGCCACGTCTGTTTACATCGGCAACCAGCACGGTTCCGTGGGCTCCGCCATGTCTTTTTACATCGGCAACCAGTACGGTTCCGTGGGCGCCGCCACGTCTGTTTATATCGGCAACCAGCACGGTTCCGTGGGCGCCGCCATGTCTGTTTACATCGGCAACCAGCACGGTTCTGTGGGTGATGCCATGTCTGTTTACATCGGCAACCAGCACGGTTTCGTGGGCGCCGCCACGTCTGTTTACATCGGCAACCAGCACTGTTCCGTGGGCTCCGCCATGTCTGTTTACATCGGCAACCAGCACGGTTCCGTGGGCGCCGCCATGTCTGTTTACATCGGCAACCAGCACGGTTCTGTGGGTGATGCCATGTCTGTTTACATCGGCAACCAGCACGCTTTCGTGGGCGCCGCCACGTCTGTTTACATCGACAACCAGCACGGTTCCGTGGGCGCCGCCATGTCTGTTTACATCGGCAACCAGTACGTTTCTGTGGGCGCCGCAATGATATACCCCGATATAACCCCCTAATCTTGTTATAGTTGTAATATATCCGTTACTATGACTGTCGTGCTCGTGCTATCGAGTTGATCATGATAACTTTACTACTTAAACACATGCGACAAGGATTACCATAGTAACACATTGCTTTCACTTACCCTCGGCTGGTACAGCAGATTCTGCCATATTAGTTGCCTGGGTTACTGTCATGTAGGTAAGTGTGGGGCGGAGCTATCAAATTAGGGGCAAGATCTTATTTGGGTAGGGGCGTGTTTGCTTTGGTGATTTCAAATATCAATATTGGCCAAAAGTGTTTTTCAAAAGCCACCTTAAACAGTTTTAATGCTCTTTTATTAACGTGAACACCTGTGTGGCCGATGCTCTTGCCTCACAGTCCAGCGAACCTCCAACTTCTGGAACTCTTTTCCCCAGATCCCACCCACACATAACTGCGCAGACTCGTTCTTCAGTAGAACAACCCATGCCTTAAAGCCCCACACAACCAGAACACATAACACATGAAAGAACGTACATGCACCTAGATCACACCTGATATAGAACATCAACAGTCTTTAGACTTGCTACAGTATAATAGTAACTCTTTTTATTTTTTAACTGCTATATGAACTCACTTAACCATGACTATTTCACTGTATTACATTCTTCTTCTCTTCTTACATTTCTTTCTCGTTCCTCTTTTCGCTCTTTCCCTCACGAGCGCCCTCTAGCACAATTACTCAGAACACAACAATGGGTTCAACATTTCATTCAGTAACATTAGACAGTTTTGATTTATATGCTGTTTCATGTTTTATAATCATGTTATTTTACATGAGCGTCAGCAGTGCTTCTCTTGTTTCTTGTTTCTGTTTCTTATTCACATGTGTTTGATCAGGAGATTCTGTTCTCTTTGAGAAGGTGTGTAATAGCGCCCCCTAACAGTATAACAGTGTAATTCTGTCAATGGTAGGGAAAGAGTTAAAAATCAAATGGAGCAACATAGTTTCAGAATTGAAACTAGTAAAAAAGAAGAAGAAAAAACTCAATGTGAAAGTCAGCAACTGCATGTGCTGCTAAAACCATGTGTGCATTCACTAGCTTCAGCCAGACTGATGTTGACATGTTCAGTAAAGCTGGAGATGGAGGTAATGGTGAACATGTGTCTGTTTATAGAGGAACTGAAGGAAATAATCTAGGCTTTCATGTTGCATGAAAGAGAGCACTGCACATCTGAGTGACTGCCACTGACTGAAGCAGCTGAATGAAGGCGTGTGGCATCATCATGATGTGATGAAGTGTTGTGAATAGTTCTAGTGTAATGATGAATTGTGTCCACTGGTTAGATGGGTCCGCTGACAATAGCAGACGCTCCCTCAGATCAAAATCAACGTGATTAGGGATTTTAATGATAAAATATGCCATTTAGAAATTACATTTGCCAAGTCCATTGTCCTCCTAATGTGAATATTAAAGGGTTAGTTCACCCAAAAATTAACATTCTGTCACTCAACCTTAATGTTGTTCCAACGCCGTGTCCTAACCAGATGCGATGCGATTAGATTCCAGCGAAAAATAATTTGTCTGTCCACACTAGACACGACGCGACTGCGAGATGCTTCAAATCAATCAAAACCCAGAGCCAATCTGAACAGCGTGTGGGCGGGCTCTCTCGGCAAGTGCACGGCACCATAGATTAATCTTGACGGCACTCGCAAGAAAATGGATAAGTTGGCTACATAATCAAATTCACAAATATAACACCATTTAAACATGATTAAAAATACATAGGCTACTGAGAATACATTTTGTGCGCAAAAAAACAACTTTAACGACAAAAACGACTTTATTCAAATTCATTTTCTTCTGTGTGGGCCTCTGACGTGAGTTCACGAGAGCGCCACGACGCATGCTCAGAACTGAGAAGATATTTTAACCCCAATAGAGCATCACAGTCCCGCCCACAGCCCGAGAGAGCTTAGGTGCCGGAAGTAAATTTCCCATTCATTTCTCCCATTGATGTTTTGGAAAAATCCGTATCTAGCTTTTAGAGCATGTCTGAGGATAACCAGCTACGGCTGAACTCATAAGCATACAACATATAATTTCGAGTGAAAAAACGAAGAGAAAATCCCAAAAAAATCAAAGGTACAAGACTGTGTACATATTTTCATTTCCCGAGTGAAGGAACCACTCATCCCATAAACCACCGCGCCTCACTGAAGTCGACTGAAGCCACAACGGCGAAAGAGCCTTTTGAGCGACTTCCAAATCTGACGACGGCCACGCGAACTTTTTCCTCCACTGAATTTTATATAGTGAATGTGCAGGGA
>JAPDVR010000016.1:41151144-41176144 GCA_026230005.1 Gila orcuttii | reverse complement strand
GTGTGTGTGTGTGTGTGTGTGTGTGTGTGTGTGTGTGTGTGTGTGAGTGTGTGTGTTATCCCTAAAATCAGAGGTTTAATGATGGTGAGTAACATTGATGTAGAAGCACGTAATCCTGGTTTTAAGCCTAAACTTGACATAAACTGTAAACTTTTCCCTCAAATCTGATTGGCTGATTGCATGAAGCATAACTAACCAGCGGACCAGTCTTTCTGCACAGCATCTGAAACACTAGGCCGTGGAGCTAAACAACTCTAACAACAACATTTGGACAGCTGCATGAATTGTTCATAAACATACAGTTTAATATGAAAATCATCCCGCATGTATTTAGTGCTAAAAATGTAATCATACTCAACACCGCTGGAAACATGTTTCTGCAGAGGTTTATTGATATCAACATTCATACATCAAACAGATGTTTTAACAGTGTTGTACAGTAGAGATGAGCTGATCATGTGACTCAGGTGTGTTAGCGATAGAAGAGCAGCACAGCTGATTCAGTGAGGCGTCTGGAAGCTCCTGTGTGTGTGTGTGTGTGGCTCTGGTCCAGAGCTGTGAAGTCTCCACACTGATCACTCGTCGGGAAATATCCTCCTCCACCGATACAATACTGCAGAACATACTCACATCAGACTGATTCCTTCACAACATCACAGTCTGAGAAACACATGACTTACGTGCTGAGGATTGCATTGAGTCGGCCTGACTCCAGAGCACATGGCCATGGCTGCTTGATCTGTGTTAAACACTCGGAAGGTGACGAAGCCAGACTCAAACTCCTCTGAGAAACACACACACACAACATTTCTGCATATGCATACTCTGTGCTTCATTATCAGTTTGTCGAGGGCCAGTTTACACCAGCTCACATGCGTATTCTCTGATGAGAGAGATCTTGAAACATAACAGCAACATAGGGTCGGCCCAGTTCCGGCCCACATCTGGTACATGTGGATTCAACAAGGCCCAGATGTGGGCCGGATATGGGCCGACACTATGTTGCTAGAGTAAGAACTGTAAATGCTGCGTTTTGGACCAGTTTGTTTATTAAGCGTGCAGGGCAACCACCCATAAGAGCATTACAATAATGTCATGAACGCATTAACTAATTGTTCCACATTTGTCATTGAGAGCATATGATGTAATTTAGATATATTTTTAAGATGGAAAAATGCGGTTTTAGAGATGCTAGAAACATGGCTTTCAAATGAAAGATTGGTATCAAAGAGCACACACACACACACACACACACACACCCAGGTTCCTAATCGATGACGAGGACTTGACAGAGCAGCCATCAAGTGTTAGACAGTATTCTAGGTTATTACGTGAGGACGTTTTTTAAGTAGTAGGAAAATACTAGTCATCCAGTTTTTTATATCAGCTATGCATTCCGTTAATTTTGTTGATTGGTAAGTTTCGTCAGGGCGTGAAGAAATATAGAGCTGAGTATCATTAGCATAACAGTGAAAACTAATGCCATGCTTCCTAATGATATCTCCTAAGGGTAGCATGTACAGAGTGAACAGCAACGGTCCTAGTACTGAGCCTTGTGGTACACCATACTGAACTTTTGACTGATAAGACATCTCTTCAAGCTAAGTGTAAATGAAACGGTTCTAACAAATCACCCAGACAGCAACACAGTGTCGGCCCAGATCTGACCCACATCTGGGCTGTGTGGAATCCATGTGTACCGGATCTGGGCCGACACTATGTTGCTGTCTGGGCCAATAGCTAAAAACGCATGACGTGAGCAGGTGTAAACAGGCCCTGTAATGTGAAGTAGAGTTGAGTACTTCCAGCAGACGGCCCGTATAAGTCTGCAGTCGAGTCTTTGTCTCCCGTGTCAAACACCACCGGACTGACGGCTCCCACATCACTGCCACACCGTCCGGCTCCGAACCGCACCGGGAACTTCTGTTATACATTCACAAAACATCTCATCTTCAGCTCAAGTGGCACATCTTTACATTTGTTCAATTTAAAACATTTAGATTTTCCCCCAGAGTTATTTTATTGGGTATGTATAGGGTCAGTCAGGGTTCAGTGTCAGTCAACAGGAGTTTTTGAGTGAAACGTCAAGTTGCACAAATGCCTTTGTCTTCAAGGAAAGACACTACAGGCAAACACATTGTTTTTTTCAGGCACTGCTCAGGTTTGAGTTTGTGGGCTATTTTCTTTCCATAGCATGTCTTTTTTCAGACTTGTGGAAAGAAAACCTCCAAAATGTACATTTAGGTGTTTATTTTAATAGACTTTATCTATTTGCATCTGTAGATTTTCAAATGCAATACATTTCATGATTTTTTTTCACTATTGTTTCCCTCTAAATTATTTTTTCTCATGGACTGAGTCAGAAATCTTTACACACACCAAACTGTTTTATTCCTATCTACAAAGACAGCAACATAGTGTCAGCCCAGATCCGACCCACATTTGGGTTGTGTTTAATCCACTTGTACCCAACATGGGCCGGATCTGGGCTGACACTATGTTGCTGTCTGGGTATATTCTGAAGGTTTCCTTATATAGCATTCATTTATCTGATATACATTTAAGATTTAATTCTTAGAAACATGGTAAAAAAAAAAAGAAAAAAAAATCTGCTGGTTGACAGCATGATTTATGGAGTGATAAAACAAGATAAAACTGTAAAATAAAAACTCTAATATATCAACAAAATTTCTGTTTCCTTAAAGGGGTGGTAAAACACGATTTCACTTTTCTAACTTTAGTTAGTGTGTAATGTTGCTGTTTGAGCATAAACAACATCTGCAAAGTTACAGCGCTCAAAGTTCAAAGCAAAGGGAGATATTTGCTTTTAAAGAAATACATTTCTCAGGACTACAGCAAACGGCCGGTAGGGACTACACGACATTCCTCCAGGGTTGCTGACATCACTAACCCCAATATTTACATAAACCCCTCCTCAGAGAATACTAAATAAGGGGGGCGAGGCCATTTTATATTGCGTTGGAGAAGAGTTGTTGTGGTATACTAGACTGTTGTTGCCGCAATGCCGTCAAAACGCTGTTATTTTCATCCGGATTGCAGGTCCACTTTGTTCAGCCTTCCTAGAGTCGGGGAGTTAGGGATCAATGGTTAATTATTACCCAAATCTCGCTCTCTGTGCTGCACATTTTACGGAGGAAAGCTTCCACAATCTTCGCGAGTTCAAGCAGGATTCGCACATCGGCTTGTTCTGAAAGATGGAGCAGTTCCAACTTTAAGAACAGAAGCTTTTGTTTACGGGCCACAACCTGTAAGTATGATTTATTTTTCGTCTATGTGTTTTCCTGTAATAGTTCGTATTGTTAATTGTACGTTGTAGCAAGGAAGTAAACAAATGACAACGCTGTTTGGCTCTGCAAACCAGTTTGTTAAATGCTCATTCATACTCAACGTTATCTGACAAACACCTAACGTTACAAACTTTTTTTTAATCTCAAAAGCGAACTTGGAATTAGGGTAAATTATTCTTTGATTAGAGCTTTTATGCATTGTTTATCGCTTGTTTATCTACAGGCATGCTAAACATGGTTCTGTGTTTGATTTGGCGATGTTTAGTGTTCATTTTGGGTTAATAGTTCTGGCGACAGATATTTGGCTACAATCGTTCTAAAAATACAAAAGTAACGGTGGCATACAGTCAGTAACGATCACTAAAGATCCGCAGTCTTTACTCAAAAAAATCCCTTTGAGGACTGTAGTATAATTTGTTAGAAGGATTATATGAAATTCTTGTTTATGAAGCTTATTTTTTGTAATACTATAATAATTAGTACAATTAAATAACAGCGTATCTAAAAGGTAATGAGACAACAAAAAACAAACCTTTCTGAAACGTCGTTTAACAGCCGTTCTTGAACAGGTTCTGCTCGATCATCTTCACTAACATTCTCTGGGTCCGATTGGTTTTATTGACGCCATTATTTATAATACACTAAAGCACAAACTACCGGTAAAGGTAAGGGGTGTGACGTTTCCGGAAAACGTGCACTACGTGGTTAGCGAATCACAACACACTGGGCCAGCTAACCAATCTGAGCCCATTGCGTAGTTTTGAGGGACTGGCTTCATAGAACCCGGAAACCATCAGACCGTTTTTACAAGGAGGGACAAAGCAGTGTAGAATAAAGGTAAAATATATGAAAAATAATGCAATTTTTAAAAAAATGAACACATGTTACAGTGCACCCCACAAACACAATCAAGCCTTCGAAAAAATGTGTTTTACCACCCCTTTAAAATGTATGCAAATTAACACACATTTAAAGTCACCCAATAATTGTCTCCCTAAAAATTCATATTTGATCACTAAAATGACATTTAACCAAAGACAGTCTCAAAAACACGGTTTGAAATCGCTAGTGTTTCTGACGTCACAAACTACCTTGTAACCAATCAGATCAACGTGTGACCGTCAACGAGTGGATCTCTGAGCTGAGTGAGTGAGTGGAGGCGGGGCTCATTTGCATATTCATAGAACCGTGCATACTAAATGAGGCAAGGATGTCGAGTTACATTCAAGATATTTTAAGGCATGAAGAAAAAACATTTAAATATGTAATTTTGGTGATCAAAGATGAGTTCTAAGGGATAAAATGATTGATTACAGGGGGACTTTAAAAAAAGCAAAAGCTTGTATTATCGTTTCATCTGCGTCCATTGCAAATCACACCGTTTTTACTTATTTTCGGCCTAAGCTTTTCCGGGTTAGTACATCTACATTGGGTTGTTATGTGTAGGCTATATGTGACCCTGGATAAAAAAAAACATTCACAAGTCGCACGGGTATATTTGTGGCAATAGCCAACAATACATTGTATGGATCAAAATTATCGATTTTTCTTTTATGCCAAAAATCATTAGGGATATTAAGTAAAGATCATGTTCCATGAAGATATTTTGTACATTTCCTACTGTAAATATATAAAACATGTATTTTTATAAAAAATAATCGCGAACATAAATGGACAACTTTAAAGGCGATTTTCTCAATGTTTAGATTTTATTGCACCCTCAGATTCCAGATTTTCAATTTCAATCTCAATTTCATAAAATTGACCCATTTGATTGGTTTTATTGTCCAGGGTCACATATAGTGTAAAAGCAGATGTCAGATATAGGATAATTTTAGATGTAAACTCCCAGCATAGTGTCGGCCCCGATCCGGGGCCGTGTGGAATCCATGTGTACCAGATGTGGGCCGAATCTGGGCCGACACTATGTTGCTGTCTGGGCTGGTTGTTAAAAAAATGGGATACAGTCAACAAGCAGCAGTGTAAATGTGGCCGACTCTTTAGAAGCAGTACATCCGATTGCAAACAGGATAGTGTGTCTGACCTTGAATAGGTGGTAAAGGTTTCCAGTCTCTCTCAGGAACCGGCTCTCTGTATGGTAGCGCAGGATGGCAGAAGACGTCCAGTTGCTCAGCTGCTCATTATTGGGAATGTGCCACACGGACACGTCTTGAGCTGAGATGTCGTAGTAGCCTGGATTCTGTGGGATTCGACAACATTTGGGCATCAGGTTATCAGTAATAGACTCTCAGTCTCAGAGGAGTCAATGATGTAGGAGTGAGCGGGGCTAGTTGTCACACTTGTTTTAAATACTTCCACACATGCATGACGAAACTTAGTGTATTTATTAGTTGCCATATCAACACTATATAGAGAAAAAAATAAAAAATTCAAAAATCTTTGGAAGATATCACTGAACATTTATTTGACCATAGCAAAGTAAATTTCTTATGTTAATTTTTATTTAAAATTAGACAAATTTGATCTTATTTGAATCTTATATCTGTTATTTAACAGGTGAGATAGTTGTTTAATGCTGATTTAAACCGGGGCATGTTGTCACACTGCATTACAATGAGCCCCTATTAGAACTATTCTATTCTATACTTTTATGAATCCTATTGAGAAACCAGAAGAAAAAGGTGAATAAAGACTGAGAGTCAATGTTCAAAAATTGTTAATTATTATTATGTTTTGAACTATGCTGTATAGCTGTGTTTTGCAGTGTTTATTATCAAACTCAAAAATGTGTTTATTTTTAATTATTAAAAAATGCCACTATTTTATAATAAAAAAGACAATAGTATTTTATTGACAAAATATTTTAGTTTGTCTTGTATATTTGTTTGATTAGATCAGATAACATTTTAATCTGTCATATGGTCATTCACTTCCATTCTTTTAAAGGGTAAATCCAGATTTGTATTAATGAAACATAATCACATAATTGTACAAGACATGTATCCCAGATAGTAACATAGTGTCGGCCCACATCCGGGCCGTGTGGAATCCATGTGTACCGGATATGTATATGGGCCGGATGTGGGCCGACACTATGCTTCTGTCAGGGGGAAATTAATGCGGGAAAAAGAAATACTCTGAACCTCTGTTTGAACCTCCACAATACTCTGTTTGTGTAGATTTACACAAACTGAGAGAGTCTAAAAGTGTTAAGTCTCCCGTACCTTGTAGTCGTCGCTGGTGGCCCCCTCTGCGGTGCCGAAGGTGTGTGTGTTGGCCCATGAGCCGTCTCCTTCGGGCCGGTTCTGGTCGTTCCCCTGCTGGCTGGACCAGCGGTCTCCAGAAGAGCACTTTCCTCTGATGTAGTTCTCATGAACGCTGGCCACCAGAGTCCAGCCGCCCCCCGCCGAGCTCATGTCACAGAACGCCTGGTAATACGTGCCGCTCGCTGTGCTCAAGATGTACATGCCGTCTGCCGAGAGACACAGATCACACTCTCACAACGTGCTTTACTCCGTTCACTTCATTCTGATGGTCCCTATAACACATTCTGTAGATAAGTAATGTTGCACCTACATGTCTGCTAACTCTCATTAGAGTATTACTAGAGTATTAGTAGACTGGTAGGGTTGGGGTTACAATAAGTTGACATGTAGTTGCAAAGTTACTTATAATCAGTATAATGTCTGTTGGAGGAGCATCACAATAAAGAGTTAGCAGATATTAAGCAGACAGTCTACTAATACTCTAATGAGAGTTAGATATGTACTGTAGTTGCAAAGTTACTTATAGTCAACAGAATGTGTTAAAGGGACCATCAAAATAAAGTATTACCCTTTATTAAACTGAAAGCTTGTAAACGGCCTTACATTAAATCATCATATAAAACAAATTATGTGAATTATGGAGTGACCAAATAATGTCAAACTAATCAAAACTCGGTAACACTTTATTTTACAGTGTCATTGTTACACATTCTACATGTACTTACTATAGTAATAACAGTAAATTATGCATAATTACATTCAACTAACCCTCAACCTAATCCTAATACCCTAACCCTATAGTAAGAACACGTAGTTAATTAATATTACGCAGTACTTACATGTATAATTACACTGTAACAATGACACCTTAAAATAAAGTGTAACACACACTCTTGTGTTTGAGCTTCTTCTCTGTCCAGATTCCAGATCTACTCATTCAACAAACTTTAAATGCTTTAATTTAGTTTAATGACGTTCAATACAATTCCTTCTATTCCAGTACTAATTTTTAAAATTAATACATTGTTAAAAAAGTATTTTCAACACTGATAATAATGATAAATGTTTCTTGATCATCAAATCCTCATATTATATTGATTTCTGAAGGATCATGTGACACTGAAGACTGGAGTAATGATGCTGAAAATTCAGCTTTGATCACAGGAATAAATTACACTTTACTATATATTCACATAGAAAACAGCTGATTTACATTGGAATAATATGTAACTGTGTTTTTGATCAAATAAATGTTCAAAATTGGTTTATTATTAGGATAAACCCCTTGAGATGTATCATCTCTTTTTCGAGAGGGTCCTAACATATAACACAATAATTACACAATAATTACAACAGAGAAGTGAAAAATCAAAACAAAACAAACAGCAACAAAACAAACAAAAACAAACGACAACAACAACACCTGCATATGTTCATCAATAAATTACAACCACCAAAAGGCCAAGATGGCCAATAATAAGTAAATAAGTAAACAGTAAAGTATGAATGAATTTCTAACTACAGTCAAATATAAACATTAGGTATTGACAGTAGATCAAAAATTACAAGGATCTTTAATCATAGAGGCATTTTATCTTAAAGTGAGCAGACAGGGCATGTTTAAACAAACCAAGTAAAGAAATTGATCTTATTTCCACAGATTATTGCTGGAGCCTTACACTTAAAAGATCTTTTGCCAAGTGTTTTTTTAGTAAAGTAAAGTTAAGTAGAGTGCCGAACTTCATAGTTTAATGTATTAGGTACAAGATACTGTTTTAAATAAGGAGGATAATTGAAATAATTGTATAGGTGTGTGTATATTTTGAAGCATATTTTGTCTCAAATATTAGTTTTCTGTATCTCTGTTATTCACTCTTCAGTATAACTGACCAGTTATAATTATTTTTATTATCATTTTCATTATCATTATCATTTTTTTTTCACTGTTATTTAGATTTTTGCTTACTGTTGTAATATCTGATTGTTTGTCTTTGTCATATTTTATGTTAAAAATTTTATTAAAAAATAAAAAAGATATATAAATTCAGTTAAGTGAGTCTGAACTGGTAGCATATTTGAGTTTTCCAGAATGGTTGTAAAACTGAAGCTTTGAGTGATATATCAGAGAGATATGGCCAGCACTCACCCTGTGTGACGTTGTATTTGTCTCGGATCTCTAGGCAGCTTCGAGCGAGAGTCCTCAGTCTAGCGTGATACTTACCCAGCTCTGGGTTAATGTAGGTGCCGTTGATAATAATCGGCTTTGGGGTGATAGCGGCTCCCAAAACTGCAGACAACAACACAGAGATATGATGACCACCACGTCTATGAACTACTCTGCCCAGACAGCAACATAGTGTCGGCCCAGATCCGGCCCACATCCGGGCCGTGTGCAATCCAGGTGTACCGGATGTGGGCCGGATCTGGGCCGACAGACTTTCTGGGTGTGTTCACAGTCAAACGAGTTAAGTGTAGCTCCACATTTCAGAATAATTTCACATCACACTTGCAAAACATGCTTTTCAGTCGTGTTTCCAGTCCAAATATCAAACTATTCTTAAATCGAGATGCATTTACTAAAGTAGTAAATACGATATAAGGGAGTTTTTGCTTAAAACTCGCAAAATTATCTGCCATTGGGATAAGAAAAATAATCTTGATTCTGTTTGAAGATTATTAAGATTATTTTTTCTTACCCCATTGGCAGATAATTTTGCTTTTTTTTAAGCAACAACTCACATAATTTTGATTAATTTCCTCAGAAAACAAGACAATATCTTATGTAATTTTACTCCTCTAGTAAATGCATCTTGATTTAAGAATTTTTAGATATTTGGACTGAAAACAGGACTCAAATACTAAGTTATAAAAGCATTGTTTGCAGTGACTCACTCACCAGTGTGCTGTACGTGCAGAAAGCACATCAGGAATGAAACGCAGCGAAGCATCGTGTTGAGTTTCAGCTCTCAGTCTCGTCTGATGGAGATTCTTCTGTCCAGCGGCTTTTATCCCATCATCCCAGCTGATATCTGGAGTAAAACAGCTTGTTTGTGCAACACCAGCTCAGTGTGTAATCATTAAACACAGTAAAGCCAGGGCTGGACTGGAAATCAGGGAAATGCCCATTACTGAAACACCAATACATCATCATAGGCTGTTTACTTTTTCTGCAACTTATCAGTTTGTTATAGAACATTACATCCCATATTTATGTTCTTGGAACATGCTTTCATCACAACAAATTACGGGAATGTGGGAAATGTATTTGTGAAAGTGATGAATGCATTGGATCATTGCCATTCGTTGAGTTCGATTCTGATGAAAAAGTGAGATTATGTTCTTATATTAAATAAATGGTCAAATCAAAATTAACTGGCTTTATTCAAGTCAAAAATATTATGCAACATCTCAGAATTAACCTATTAATTCATACAAACAAAACTTCTTGTTGGTACGTGAAGCACTTTTTATTGTGAATGTTTCTTTTTCATTTCCATCTAGCTGTTGCTGTGTTTTTTTCTTTTATTTCTCTATTTGCCACTTGGAGATTTTACACTGAAGCTTCTGATGAAAACTGTGTCATTGTGCAGAATTAAAACACTTCTGTGACCAGCTGGACGTTTGCTTGCACAAGAACCCAACCAAGGCCAATGTCCACTGAAGTGTGTCTGTCAGTCAGTCAGTATCGGCTTCAATTCAGGCATTTCCCAATCACTGATAATCTGCTAAATTCCCAAAATCAGATCCTTTGTGGGAATTTACCACATAACAGAGAATATCAATAGTTAGGCAATGTGGTTTGTGAAATATTTGGCAATAATTCACAATTTGCTTGTTTTTAATATATATTATAAAACACAAAACCGTTTTTCTTCCTAGTCAGTTTGTCAAATAGAAAAAAATATTATTATTTGATTATTGTTAATTTATTAATATGACTACTGTAACTACTGAACTCTACAGAGATGAATACACTCACCAACCATTGCTCTTGCTTGGCATCTTTCTGAATGTCAGATAGAAAAATGATGAAAAACTTTTTAAATAAGATGCATATCTAATATCTGAACATCTGATCTGCTTCTCAACACAGTGTCTGATTCCTCTTTGAACAAGGCAAGAGTGACACTTTTTTATGATTTTTAATCTTCAGCAAATGTGATGTTTATCTAAAGTAATTTTTGCTTGTAAGTATGGTTGAATTGGATCATCGAAGTATATTGTGTTTAACATAATATTTAACATTATTTAACATAATTGTTGCAGATTTGCATAATATTCTGAGTTTGCATTTCACTGTTTTTATTCATTGTGAGGAATATGAATCTGTTATTGTGTGCGAGATGAGTAAATGCTCACATTTAGTCTAGAACTACAATTCTCATCATGTACACACACAGCCCAGACAGCAACATAGTGTCGGCCCAGATCCGGCCCACATCCGGTTCACATGGATTCTACACGGGCCGGATTTGGGCCGGATCTGTGTCGACACTATGTTGCTGTCTGCCATACGCGAGAGACTGTCCATGAATTTCCTTGACGATGATTTTTCCGCGAAAGGTTGCCAGGTCTTTCACCAACTTTCCCCATTACACGGCTTGGGACTCACACACGCATAACGTTCCCAATTCACTTATAAGCCAGAGCACACACGAGGAGAACACACACACACACGCACACAGACAGGACTCCTGACTCGACCCGAGAGTCTTCTTGCTGAGAGTCGACAGTGCTGAACACTGAGCCCTGTCTCTCTCTAAACCAGCTTAAATCTGTCTTTACGTCTCTTCTGGTGATCATGTATCCTGTCTTGGTTCCTGCCGCGTGTCTTAAAACGAAGACCCTGAACACACACTCCACCTGTACAGATTCTCTGCGCACGGTTGATGTGTGGAGATCCTCAGTCTCTCTTCACCCTCAGAGAGGACGTAAAGCCAGCAGAAAACATTACCTTTATTACTGAAAGAGCTCAGATGCTGATATAATAATGAGGATAATGAGAGTCCGAGCTCAGAGATCCACTCAACTGACAAGATTAGATGAACAGACTCTTCGCAAACTTTGCTAACACTTTACAGTAAGGTTCATTATTTAACATTAGTTAATGTATTAACTAACATGAACTAACCATAAGCCATACATTTGTTACAGTATTTATTAATCTTTGTTAATGTTAGTTAATAAATATCCAGCTGTTCATTGTTTGTTCATGTTAGTTTACAGTGCATTAACTAATGTTAACAAATACAACCTTTGATTTAATAATGTATTAGTAAATGCTGAAATTATTATTAACTAAGATTAATAAATGCGCTAGAAGTATTGTTCAGTCTTAGTTCATGTTAACTAATGAACCTTATTGTAAAGTGTTACCCCATTTTTTGTTGTAAAAGACATCTCATGTTGCTTTAGTTACTAAAGTGTTTCTAAGAGATTACCAGCATTTTTTATGTGTCTGTGAGGTAGTTGCCACCCAGAGCGCAACATAGTGTCGGCCCAGATCCGGCCCACATCCGGTACACATGGATTGCACACGGCCCACACGTGGGCCGGATCAGGACCGAGTCTGGGCAGGGAGTTCTGTATGGGTGCATTGCTAAGGTGGTTATTAAAGTCGGCGTGAAATGCATGTTAGATCCAACCTGATCTCACGGCAATTCGTACGAATTTTACGAGCTGGCTAATTCGTACGAATTCATACTACCTCACTCGTACGAATTAGTAAGATTTTTGCTAAACCATACATATTTTACGAGTTGCCAAATTCGTATGAATTCGTACGAATGACCTACCCCTGACCCCGCCCCTAAACCTACTCCTGACCCCGCCCCTAAACCTACTCCTGACCCCGCCCCTAAACCTACTCCTGACCCCGCCCCTAAACCTACTCCTGACCCCACCCCTAAACCTACTCCTGACCCCGCCCCTAAACCTACTCCTGACCCCGCCCCTAAACCTACTCCTGACCCCGCCCCTAAACCTACTCCTGACCCCACCCCTAAACCTACTCCTGACCCCGCCCCTAAACCTACTCCTGACCCCGCCCCTAAACCTACTCCTGACCCCGCCCTAAACCTACTCCTGACCCCACCCCTAAACCTACTCCTGACCCCGCCCCTAAACCTACTCCTGACCCCGCCCTAAACCTACTCCTGACCCCACCCCTAAACCTACTCCTGACCCCGCCCCTAAACCTACTCCTGACCCCACCCCTAAACCTACTCCTGACCCCGCCCCTAAACCTACTCCTGACCCCACCCCTAAACCTACTCCTGACCACGCCCCTAAACCTACTCCTGACCCCGCCCCTAAACCTACTCCTGACCCCGCCCCTAAACCTACTCCTGACCCCGCCCCTAAACCTACTCCTGACCACGCCCCTAAACCTACTCCTGACCCCGCCCCTAAACCTACTCCTGACCCCGCCCCTAAACCTACTCCTGACCCCGCCCCTAAACCTAGCCATCACGTGGGTTTAGAAAATTCGTACGAATTAGCCACCTTTTAATCACTCGTACAAATTCGTACGAGTGAGGTCGTGAGATAGCGTTGGTTAGATCTTACCGTGAGTGATTCGTCCACGCAATGTACACATCTCAACATACAATCAACAACCCATGCACTGCCCTACATTATATTTCAGTAATTCATTACATTTGGATGTACGCCAAAATACAGAAGAAAAGATCTGTTTCTTATTCCGCTTTATCACAACTTTAGGTGGTGTTTATTAAAGCAATTAAAGTCGTGGAGAGAGTCGTGGCTTGTCCAGATACCCACACTTGGGGTCTTGGCCACTTGAGAGCGTGTGCACTTCACAGTGAGTAAGTGTGCACGACTTTCCCATGTCTTTAAATGCCAAAGTGCCCTTAATGCACACTAAACCTACAAGCTTCTGAGGCTAAGCGTATATTCAAGCCTAAGCATATCCCATCATGCATTATGTTCGGGAACTCATGTACCCTGAAATCGTGAGATGTCGAGGAAAATATTCCACTGTAATTTAAATTACATATAATTTGGTAGTAAAAACATAAAGTGTCACATTTTATCTGTGCAAAGATGAGTATGGTGTGTGTAGGCCTATTTTGTACAACATTTGCAACTGTTTTTGTCACTTGATTAGAAGCACCACAATTTTACATTTGTGTCTTCTGTTAGTTACTCAGCAACTACTCTACAGACATGTAGAAGTTTATTTTAAAATGCAAAGTATTGAAAATATAATAATTAAAAGCTCTGTAAACACTTGCATTTTTTGCAAGACTAATCGAGTCCCATTGAGTAATCAAAAGTTCTACACACACTTGCAGTCTTTACACCTACCTGAACACTTGTGTCAAATAGAGGAAATACAAGTACACTCTTAAAAATAAAGGTTCCAAAATAGGGGTCATAAAAGAACCATTTTGGTTCCCAAAAAAACTTTTAGTGAATCGTTCTAAAAATAACCATTTTTTGAACATATTAATAATCTGAAGAACCTTTTTCCACTATAAATAAACTTTTCAAAATGGTTCTTTATGGAGTCAATGATGCAGATAAAGAACCATTACATTAAATTTAACAGAATGATTATTTATCTTACACAAACCTTTCTCAAAGTTAATAAAAAATTTACTTTTGGATTTCTGAACTGACACTAGGTGGAATGATCAAATCATCTCAAAAAATGGTTATTTTTAGAACGATTCACTAAAAGGTTTTTACAAGAAAAAAAGAAAAAAATACAAGTCAAGTAGACAGGTGTTCAAGAGCACAGACAGTGTGTGTGTGTGTGTGTGTGTGTGTGTGTGTGTGTGTGTGTGTGTGTGTGTGTGTGTGTGTGTGTGTGTGTGTGTGTGTGTGTGTGTGTGTGTGTGTGTGTGTGTGTGTGTGTGTGTGAATGACTGAAGCCTTTTTCTCTGGTAAAAGAGTGAATGAGAGAGCCATCTACCATGTACTTCATAATCTGTGTATTTATGCACATCTTGTTGCCAGGGATGTTTGACACAGAACAGCTCTGAAACATTGATATGAAAAAGAGCAAGAGAGACAAACTGTAATATCTTTAGTCAAATGAGTGCTCAGTGGTTTAGGAGGCATAAAAAGTCTCTAATGTGCACATTTTCCTCATACATGGATTGCAGACACAGATGTTTGAAACCTGCTCCTTCTGTTTCAGTCTAATCTTCTTTAGCCCAACTATTCAGTCTTTTCTTTATCTCCTACTGGACTCTCTCACTCTCTCTCTCCTCTCTCTGTCTCTCTCTCAGAGATGAGACTTTGTGATATAGTTCAACAGAATGCATCACTTTCTTAAACCTTGTATTCATTTGGTTGTCATTTGTAACTCTGATATCACAGCCCTCCCAACTGTTTTTAAGTCTTTTCTTCTTCCATGTGAGACACCAGTGTGCTTGACAGTGCAGCTTGTTTGTCAGATGGCCATGATTGTTCTGAATATCCATCTGGAGATAAGAGTGTGTCGTCTGTCAGGAATGTGTTGGCATTCCTTCTTCCAGGCCTCAGATGAGACGACTGACCTCGAGCCACTGAAACTGGTGTTTATGTGCGTCTTCAGCGTTTCCTCTCCGTCTGCCGAAAGCATCAACAGCAGCAGTTCACCTGGGTTTACTGTGTCACACACCACTGTTTACACCGTACACGGATGTTTAGCTCCTCGTGCTGGTGTGATAAGAGGAGGTGGAGGCAGGGGAAGCGGGGGAGGCTCATGAAACACACACACACACACACACAGAGAGAGAGAGAATGTGTCTGGACTGTGGTCTAATTTAATTCACGTTTGCCATGTTGAAGAAAACCTCATTGACGCAATGTGGCAGCCAGATACAGGATATACTGGGACTTTTGTTTTTGTGCATTTCATATGGAAAAACTAATTGTATTAGGTTTTTGTCCACATGCATGTGTGGTATTTTGAAAGAAAAACCGAGTGAAATATGCTTCTCTCAGTTTAGCTTCGCTCACCATTCACACGATTACTGGAAAATAGATCCTTATGTGTGAACCTTTCAAGAACATGTCCAGGTCATATATCACCACAAAATCAACAGAAAAATATACACTCTAAACCCAAATTTGAGTCAAATATGGACAAATCCAAATGTTGAGTTAAAAATTTAATTTAAAATTTTAACCCAACTTTCACTTTCAACTGTACATTTTTTAATTACATTTTTAACCCAACATTTGGGTTTGTCCATATTAGACCCAAATTTGGGTTGAAACAACCCAGCATTTTTTAGAGTGTATACATGTTTAACATTAATAATATTTTAAAATGAGTATAGAATAGGTGAAATGGAAACCTGTATGCATTTGTTCTTGGAACACACAGCAAAAATAAATAAATAAATTCACCGAATCTATTATACTCATGCCACTTTGTGTGAGTAAAAGACAACAACTGTTCTAAGTCCACAGTAAACCAAGGCTTCACGGGGCTTATTGCTTTAATATATATCCTTTGTGACCTGCAGAAAGAGAGTGAAGGGGAGAAAGTTAAAAAGCAAACAACTGGGACTCAGATTGCAGGAAACAGTGTGGAGGAACCGAACACGAGAGCATGAGTAGTCAAACCCTCGGTTTATACTCGCCCAAATGGAGTTAATTAGAAGTTGGAGAGAGGATTAGGTGTGAAAGCAAAGCCCTGCTTATTTAAGAGATAGACCCTGATCACATGAAGTGACCTCTGACCCCTGAGAAACACATGCACACCAGTTCCTAGAGTAGGAATAACTCTCTACAGTGCACTTCATAAGCATCAGATCACACATAAATATACAGCCCGACGTGTAGGCCTGTGATCTCTTTGAACAGGGCAAGGCTGTCACGTCTGTTATCATGTGTTATCACTCTGGGAAAAGCTTTTATTGGCTCCAGGTAATGGGATAGTTGATGTTAGGAGACCCCCATGAAGAGGGGAAGTGGGGTCTGCTCTTTTCCCCTTTCACCATCCTCTTTTCATTGGCCACAAGCCTTCAATAACATATTATTCTCTTGCTTGTACAACCAAAACCATCAGGAGACGTTTGAAATTAAATATACGAATGGTAGGTTCACGCATTAGGTATTGTGAACTAAAAAAATTTTTTACATTCATTAATCTAGAACAATGTCCAGATATTTAGTTAAATGCATTAAAAATGCATTAGCTTATAAAGAATTATTTAATTTAAAAAAAAAAAAAAAAAAAAAGGGGATACCACTAGCAATTTTTTAAATTAAATATTTTCTTTCCAGTACAAATTACATGCAGCATACAAATGAACGAGTAAGATTGAAGTAAAACATGAACATACATTTTAGTAATTGGTATGTTTGTCCCTGTTTTGTAATAAAGACAGACTTTGCAAAGGTATACAAAGACAAAAAAAATATTTTGGCTACTCCCAGCCATTTCACAAAACCATCAAATTGAAGCACAAATCCGTTATTTTGGTTTGGGATTTTAAAATGTACAACCAAAATCATTGGGAGACGTTTGAAATGATATATGCGAATGGTAGCAGTTAATGCATAAGGTATTGTGAACTAACAATTCTTTTTTACATTCATTAATCTAGAACAATGTCCTTTTATTTAGTTAAATGCATTACAAATGCACTAGCTTGTAAATAATTATTTTTCTTAAAAAAATGGTACCACTAGCATTTTTTTATAAAATCTTTTCTTTCCAGTTCAAATTATATGCAACATACAAATGAATGAGTAAGATTGAAGAAAAAAAGGAACATGCATTTTAGTATTTGGTATGTCTGTCCCTGTTTTGTAATAAAGACAGACTTTGCAAAGGTATACAAAGACAAAAAATACATTCCCCAACTCCCAGACATTTCACAAAACCATCAAATCAGTTATTTTTAAAATGTGTAGCACTAAAGGTTGTTGGAGTGTGTCACAGGAGTGACTATCTGGGTTTGTGATAACAGCAACAGGTTCTGGACTTTACATCAGCACTCTCAGGGTTCAGATCCAGGCCGTGTTTTTGTGTTCAGGGCCCCTGAGGGTCTCACCTTAGGTTTGCTTCAACACTGATGACAGATTCCAGACACTACGACTCTTATTGTGTTTATTTAGACAGTTTGGAAAAGGAGTAAAGTCAGATGTGTGAAGAGCTAGAGGCAGTGAATGAAAGACGTGGGATCATGTTTCGTTAAAAGCCCACCGTTGATTCCAGACTCGTTGCTACAGAAGGGTGGAGTTAAGCAGCACTGTACACTCCTCCCTCGATGTTTGTCACTGACTCGCCTTCCCAGTTCCACAGCTCCTCACTTCAGTCCTGAGCCGGGAAGCTGCAGCTGTGTGTGAGTGAGTAGTGCTTTAGAATAACATTGATTTGTCTGAAGCTTTATTTAAAAATCAGAAGGGTCTGAGCATAATCTTTTATGAAAGTGGTTTTGTTGTATGAATAGTGATCAATATTTTACCATGATTGTTTATTGTTTAATATTTGTATTAAGTAACATGTCCGTTGACATCAGTAAAACTTAGTTTTATGGGTAACACTTCTATGAAGTTAGATTATTTTCTCATTTTTGTGATTTATATTCTCATTAAATAGTAATTTATAGAGTACCTAGTTGTGGTGGTACTGTTTTAATCATAAATTATTTTTAAAGCATTTTTCTTCTTTTTAGTATTTCTTTTTAACTATAGAGTAGGTGTATAGGTATATAGGTTTTGGTGTATAGGTTTTTGAATATCTTTTGTAAATTGTAGATGTCTTGTGATGTATTAGAATGCCTATCTAGGTGCTTAGCACATCTGACTCCACGTAAAAGGAAATAGAAAACCTCACACACAGTCATGCTCCAGGTTTTGCTCCTTCTGGCAGCTCTTATTGAGTGTCCACCCTGTTACGCCCACAATATGGGCTCCGCTCCCCTCATTATCCAATATCGTGTCTGGGAAGAACAGCCCTCAGGGACAAGGGTGGGTCGCCTGCTGGATGACCTACGTGAGCGTGGGGTGACAGGGTCACTGGAAAACTTCCGGGTCGTGCAGCACGGACACGCCCCACCGGTCACAGTTGCTTTAAGGGATGGTACCGTGTCAACACTAGGCCGGCTGGACCGCGAGGAGCTATGTTCGGGGGAAGAACTTTGTGAACTGGCCTTCAGTGTGCTCTACAGAATGGGTGGTGCTATGCATTTCCTCTCAGTTCATGTGGAGGTGATGGACCTTAATGACCACAGCCCAATCTTTCCCAGTCTAGTGCAGGAGGTGGAGATCTCGGAGACGGCCTCACTAAAAATGCGCATCCCTCTGGACCGTGCTGTAGATCCAGATTCGGGACCGAACAGCCTGCAGACTTACTCCCTGTCTTCCAACCTGCACTTTGCTCTGGATGTCCGAACCTCTGGAGGGGCCAAGCAGGCCGAATTAGTGGTCATCAAAGAATTGGACAGGGAGTTGCAGCCATCTTTAGAACTGGTTCTGACAGCCTGGGACAAAGGAAACCCACCAAAATCAGGCAGCACAAAAGTTATAGTCACGATTCTTGACTCCAACGACAATAGCCCTGTATTTGAGGAGGCCCCAACAGTTATTGAGCTAGCAGAGGACACAGTCCGTGGGACGATAGTCATCAATCTCCGTGCTACAGACCCTGATCAAGGTGCTAATGGAGAGGTTGAGTACTCCCTTAGTAAACATGTCCCAGTGGAAGTGCAAAGACTATTTAGCATCCATCCCAAAACAGGTGCTTTGACTTTACAAGGCCCTTTAGATTTTGAAGAAAAGAATGTGTATGAGGTAGACATCCAAGCTCGAGATCTGGGGCCCAATGCTAACCCGTCCCACCACAAGTTGCAGATAAAATTGCGAGATGTCAATGATAATGCTCCTCGGATACACATAACATGGAATCCACAAAATTCCCCTGTTGCAACAGTATCAGAGGGAGCACCAAATGAAGCTTTCCTTGCACTAGTGATGGTATCTGATGCCGATTCTGGGGCAAATGGGAAGATACGAGTGCACATTCTGAGTGGATCTGGCCCCTTCAGACTCAAACAAATCCATGGAGACAATTACATGATTGTAACCAATGATACTCTGGATCGTGAGAGACAGATGGAATATAACCTTACTCTTCTAGCGCAAGACAATGGTGATCCTTCTCTGTCCTGCATTAAGCACATGACAGTCCATGTTTTGGATGAAAACGATAACGCACCAATGTTTACCAAAAGTAACTACCGGAGTGTCCTCAAAGAGAATAACACACCTGGTTTCCATTTCTTGACGGTGGAGGCACATGATGATGACCTGGACCTCAGTGGAAGGGTATCATTCTCCATTAAAGAGTCAAATGAACTGGGGACACCAACAGCATTTTTCTCTGTCCACCCCAGCAGTGGGGCTGTAACTGTCCAGCAATCATTAGACTATGAGGAATCCCGTTCCTACTCATTTATTGTTGAGGCTGTAGATCAAGGATACCCACCAAAGACCAGTAGTGCAGCAGTGCTGGTTGAGGTACAGGACGTTAATGACAATTACCCCATAATCCATGAGCCACCTCCCAAGAAGGGAGTTGCATTGCTAAATGTCCCAGTGAATGTGGACAAAGGGGAGATTGTGACTGAACTTGGAGATAAAGCCCTGGAAGATAACTTCCACAAACCAAGAAATTACTCTACCCTCAATAAACCCGAAGGTTTTCTGGCCACTGCCATTCGGGCCAGTGATCCAGATTCTGGTCTCAATGGAAGACTCAGTTTCAGAATAACAGAAGGCAACCCTTCTAACATATTTTTTCTTGACAAAGCTTCTGGGCAGCTCTTCGTGAACACATCTAATGCAACAGAATTGATCGGCAGAACTTTTAAGCTGGGCATAGCGGTATCTGATATGGGGACGCCTATGCTTACCACAAGAACCACTTTGGAAATAACTTTCATCAACTTTCGTGACCACCTGAAGAACTTGTCTCGCGATAATCAGGCCAAGTACAGTTTTACAATGCTTTTGGCCATTTGCCTTGGATCAACCTGCCTGGTATTATTTCTAGCCATTGCTTTGGCCAAGACATTCTGTCATCCTAACAAACGGGATAACCGTGCTTACAACTGTAGGCAAGCTGAGTCAACCTACACCCGTCATCCACGACGGCCTCAAAAGCACATTCGCAAGACTGACATTCAGTTGGTACCGGCGCTTCGGGGTCGTAAAGAAACCCCACTAGAAGATGAAGCTGAGGCATTGTCATCTACATCACCCTTAGTGGAAAAACCAAATCCACAGGGCCATTTTACCCTTACACCAACCCTTGCTCGCATGACTCAAAATCAAGCTCATATGGAAATGGATGGGAACCCACCACTCACTCAAAGCAAGATACTCAGAAAGCCTGGGAGCATAGAGTGGAACGGGACACTTCCCTATAACCCAGGAACACCCTATCGAACCCTGCAAAAGACCAGAAATTCTTCCTCGTCTTCTTTCGCAAACTCACAGACCAGCACACTTAGACGAAACAAAAATGACGAAGTCAAGCCCATGAACATGGACCCCTCACAAACAATGGCTTCAGTTCCTAGTAATCAGGCCACATTACGCAGACCAAAGACTACAGAAAGAAGAGGACGAATGGAAGAGTCAGACCACAGGCAGATCCTGAGGAATCTTGTTCGGCTGTCTATGGCGGCCTTTGCAGAAAACGGTTCTATTGAACTGTCCTCTGCCTCACCGGAGGTGCAAGTAAGAGAATTTGTCTTGTTTTTTGTTTTACTATTTTAACATTTCAGATATGAAAATACATTCTACTTTGAAGGCTATTTCAAGGCACTCCAGTTCATATAAGCTCAAGTAGGTGATAGTTTTCCCACTCTGGAGTTGTACCGGCCCATATCTATAGCAGCCTTAGGGGACAGTTGACAGATGATGAAGGCATGATGAAGTGTATTCAGAAACAGGTCAGTGTCACACAGTAACTTAAACCTTTAATATGCCTCAGGAGAAAACGCTGCCAATCCTCAATGTTATCACATTACAGAGTCAAGAAAATACAGATTAATTCCATGGTCCACAGTAACATTATACTTCTCTGGCATGTATGGGCTGGAGGGAGTGAGCAACAAATAGCTTGAACTGATCTGATTCTCATTATATTAAAAAAGATTCAAAAAGAAAAGTGAGAATAACTACTTTTTACCAGCTAATATTTCAAAATACCCAAAAGTGCTGTGCTAGTCAAACGCTGTATCCTTTGGGTCTGGGTCCACCCAGATGCTTACCTCTACCAAAGTGTTTAGCAGAACAAAAGGTCCTGGCACGGGTTTGAGTCCTCACGTGAATACTGAGGCCAGTCAGGAAGAGCGTGGATCCTGACCTCCCTCCACCCCTTTCTCTAGTTCACCCTCCCTTACTCACTTGGCCCAGTTGGCAAATGAGACCTGTGGCGGCTGCAGAGGAAAGGGGTTGAAATGTCACCGGTGCCTGTCCTTGCAGCCAAGGCTGGGTTTCTTCTTCGCATCCTGGAAGGAAATGGCCTCTAGAAGAATAGACCCTGTGTAGAAACAGCTTCCTGTCCTTAACAACTTAACAATCTCTCTAACCCATTTTCCCATCCCAGAATGCTTAATGGAGGCTGGCCGTCTACTATGTTGTAGCTTAATCTATAACAAACAAAGTTAATTCTTTATTTTGATGGTCCCTTTTGAACATTCTGTTGACTATAAGTAACCTTGCAACTACATGCTAACTAACTCTCATTAGAGTATTAGTCTGCTTAATATCTGCTAACTCTTTATTGTGATGCTCCTCCAACAGACATTATACTAACTATAAGTAACTTTGTAACTACATGTCAACTTATTCTAACCCTAACCCTACCAGTCTACTAATACTCTAGTAACACTCTAATGAGAGTTAGCAGACATGTAGGTGCAACATTACATATAGTCTACAAAATGTTTAAAAGGGACCATCAAAATTAAGTGAAACCCAAACTAAAATTATATTGTGAATTATGACATTCTACCAAAACCAAATGGCCTTCAAACTTGTCATATGTGGTAGTTCAGACATCTTGAACACACACATTGTCTTTGATTTTTATTATAATAGATTAAAGTGAGTTATGTGATAAGTTCCCCTATATACTGTAATAAATGATAAATGTGTCTTTTGAATTCTACAGCAGGTGTCTCAGCTCCTGTCTCTTTTACATCAGGGACAACTTCAGCCCCGACCAAATTTTCGTGGAAACAAGTATTCACACAGAACTGGCCGGTAAACCTTTTTTAACTTCCTTTTGACTTTATTTATACAACTCTTGACTAAATAACACAGAACACAAAGCAATACCACAATAACCAAACTATCACAATAGCCATCTTAGATGTTGATCTGTTTATCAGGTAGATTACTGATATAAAAATCAGTCAGTGAGAATGAGGTGTCTGATCAGCCCTATTGTCTTACTTCTGAATGGTATCCAGCAGAATCCACTACTGTTTCTAAAAATTTCACTTATGTTCATTTAGAATCCAGAAGAGAAAGGCTAGACTGTGCTTCATATGAGCAAGACATGGCTTGCCGTAAACAAAGACAGCACAGTCACTTCCTTTTGCTGTGTATAGTATTGTTTGAGTTTCAATGTTAGCTCACAGAAAAATCCCAGCTTTGAGAACACTCTTTAACTGATGTTAGAGATAATCGTGCCTGTTTCACCTGATATTCCCTTACCAAAATGTATTGAGCCGGCACCATGGTACAGTGATAGTGCTATACCTTGGTACTTCAATATACCATGTTACTGAATGATCACCGTATACAAATATCATGGCATTTAGTACTACAATGAATACCATAGTATTCCATCATGGATGTGTCTAAATATTATCCGGGTATCATGTTAAAAATGCCATAATACACTTCTATACTATACATATGTCCAATTCATTTGCCAGTCCTCCCACATTTCACATGCTTCATTTCCAAACATCTTACTATGTCTTTCTAAGCTCTTTCACTTACTGTGGTGTTTAATTTTCTCTGAAACGCTCCGACATGCTTTATTCGTATTGTGTGCTGTAGGTCAGGGGCTCAGGATGCTGATTGGCTGAGCACTAAAGACAGCGGTCATGGCGAGAGTGAAATGGGTGATATGGACTGGGAAACCGGCAGAGACTCGCCTGTTGACCCCTTATATGAAGAAGGCCTCAATAATCTGCTGGCATCTGGTAAATGTTCATACTTTTAAAACCAATTATGATTCCAATTATGAGTCCAATTAAAGGGATAGTTCACCCAAAAAGGACAATTTTGTCATCATTTACTCAACCTCATTTTGTTATTCAAAATGCAAATCAGGATATCAATGTCTATCAATTGAAAGTCCACACAACCAAAACTTTTTCATGTGTCAAAAAATACAGTCTGAAGAGACAAGACCGCTTTATATGATAATTTAATTCAGGCTTTAATCAACGCACATGCTTGCTTGATTAGCGAGAACAAACCTCATTGGTTGTCGTGAGTTAAGCATTTGAGCTTCTATTTAAAGTCCCCCTGTAGTCAATACTTTTATCCCTTAAAACTCATCTTTGATCACCAAAATGACAAATTTAAATGTTTCTTTTTCCATGAAAAAAAATTTCAAGGAAAAAAAGGAAGTTATTTTCTTAATGCCTTTAAATATCTTGAATGTAACTCGACACCCTTGCCTCATTTAGTATCTGCGGTTCTATGAATATGCAAATGAGCCCCGCCTCCACTCACTCACTCACTCAGAGATCCACTCGTTGACGATCACACGTTGATCTGATTGGTTACAAGGTAGTTTGTGACGTCAGAAACACCAGCGATTTCAAACCGTGTTTTTGAGACTGTCTTTGGTTCACTGCAGTTTTAAGCAGAAAATACTCAGCAATGCTGTCGACTTATGAATTTACACATGGTTTGTCTTAAAGCATATTAAAAACACCACATAGACATACAAACAACATTAAAAGCTGGATTTTAATGTTAAAGGACTTTAACATATTCAATTTGCTGTGTCTATGTGCATTGATCAATGTTTATGCATGAACAAAATGTGAGAAAATGATGATAGTACTTTGATTTATGGGTGAATTATGAATTTAAGTCATACCACACAAGTAACAGTGAAGTTGTACTGAATATGCAGTGTGCTACACACACAGAGCTGAGAGATGCAAACACTGAAATATCAGCCCTTTGTAGCACTGCAAAACTGTAACGAATTTGAGTAAAATTAGAGGAACAGAGCTAACTGTGTAAAGTCAGGTGACATGAAATGGTTTTCTGATTCTGAATACAATACAGGATTTACTACTTGTTATTGGGGATTTCCAGATATCTCACATTTATCCTGTTTACCACATTTTTTTTCCATATACAGTACAGTAAGACAACAAATAAGACAGAAACATCCATGCGTAAAGTCTGTTGATCTAATGCAGGTAGATTTCTGCATGTCTATGTTTA
>JAPDVR010000016.1:40896144-41146144 GCA_026230005.1 Gila orcuttii | reverse complement strand
TGCCATCCTGTTTTCCTTCAACACAAACCAGTAAACAAGGGAAGATTCAGCAGGTTTAGTTAGCAGAATGTTTCAGAAATGTTTTCTTTCGTCAATATGTCTTATTTGAAAACTGTACAATTATTTTTCAGTCATACAAAAAATGGGTTGTTTTGTCCACTCTTTTCCATTCAAAAAGTATGTTAAAGAACAAAAAACCTACCATGGAAGTCAGTGGGGTTCATCAACTGTTTGTTTGCATTCTTCAACATATATTCTTTTGTGTAGCAGAAGAAAGAAACTCGTACAAGTTTCAGGGTGATTAAATGATGACATAGTTTCATTTTGAGTGAACTATCCCTTTAAACCAACCATACTTTATCACTAGAAAACAACTAAAATAACCTGTTAAACATGAAAGTATTAGGCAGTTCTCCTTATATAGCACCTTTCTTGCATTTGGGTTGTTCAAAACTGTGAAGAACCCTAGAGTTCTATATAGAACCCACAGAACTTTATTTCTAAGAGTAGGCAATATCTCTTTATAAAACGGTTAGTTGCCGTCCTTGATTCTGATTGATCAATAAGTGTTTTATTCACGATAAAACACGGCTATGACCGCTTCACCCAAAGGTTATGTATCACTACACAACACCCCTGCACTCTTAGCAACGTAAACATATGTTCTCATTGATATTGTTCATTGAAGTATTATAGTTGATGGAGTAATCGAGTGCTCCTGCATACATTTTCCTTCAGGTCAGTCCTATATTCATAAAGGACCGGTCAACGATGTATTAATTATCTTCAGATTGGATTATGTTGGTAATAGGCAGTTACCTAACGCTAAATAATGTTTCGTGCCTCTAACAAGTGCTTTCGATCTTCTTTCTGATCTGAATGGTGTGGAAAAGACAGATTTGTCCCAGCGTCTAGAACGCAGTTTGAAAAACCGCGGGAAACTACTTTTTAACAGGAAATGACGGGATATTTACGTACATATTTACAGCGGGTCTATTCGCACGGGATTATTATTACCTGAGGTGATTTTTCCGGACCTTTTTACTGAAGGTAAAAGTCGCCGTAATCTTCACTGACATTGTCCGTAATGATTATGCACATTTAGACGGGACTAAAATCACAGAGAAACTCTGATAAAATAATTACTTTAACGTTACCCCTCCTCTCCATGTTAAACTAGTCCAGTCCCAATAGGGCTTAAAACAGTCTTTGTCGCCATCTAACGGCGAAATAATGAACTTCTGTTGCTGTTCACGGTCAGGGACTATTTTTTCCAGCGGAAGGAAGGCTTTTGGTGATTTTACTTCATGAAAGTTGCATTGATACATATTTTTTTTTTGCTGTAATATTTGTATTGTGTGGTAACCGTTGTATAAAAGCAATAAGGTACTCGAGGCTAGTACCTTTCGTACCTTATTGCTTATGTAACTTTGAATTATCCATGCTATTGTAAATGTGAAAAGTACTAAGATCAACTATATCAATGTATAACATGTCTCTGCCATATTTCTTCTCTCTGTTTGTGTAGATGATGTGTTCTCAGACCTCCCCGATCCAGCATGGATGAGCCGTCTCTCTCTCCCTCTGACGACAGACTACCATGAGAACCTGTTTGTCCCTGACGGGCCCCCGTCCCCTGATGCCCGGGGTCCCGAGGCCCGTCCCGATGACCCCAGCTCGTTCTCCACCTTCGGGAAGAGCCCGGGGAAGAGCGCGCTGAAGGGCCGAGCGCTGATGTCCGAGGTGAGCTCTCTGTTCGAGATGCTCCTGACCCAGAAGGCCGAAGCCCAGTCGTGTCCTCGGACTGATGTGCTCTACAGACTCTCGGCCGCGTACAGGCGCTCGCTCGGCCTGGACACGCCACACACACACACTCCCCCATAATGCAGTGCGCCAACCCTATGCCATAACAACAGCAAAAAACATTTCTGATTTATGGTGCCATGTCATTTTGGGGATCCATGCAACCCAGACAGTGTTGGCCCAGATCCGGCCCACATCTGGATTAAACCATAGACTGTAAAAAAAGACGCCAAAGTCCTATTATGGTGCAGATTTGGGAGCTGATTCTGCGCAGTAGTGAACATGAGGTGGAGCTGTGGTATCAGACCGCACACACACACACACACACACACACACACACACACACACACACACACACACACACACACACACACAGCAGTGTGCGTGAAGTAGTCGTGATATCAACAAGGGCCCGCCCACACTCTTGCAGAAACGATGCAAGACTTTTTTTTATTACACTCTAAAAAAAACTGGGTTGTTTCAACCCAACTTTGGGTCAAATATGGACAAACCCAGCCATTGTGTTAAATTTTTAAATTACATTTTTAACCCAACGTTTGGGTTTGTCAATATTTGACCCAAAGTTGGATTGAAACAACCCAGCATTTTTTACAGTTTTATAGTGTACAGTTTACGGCAGAGCAATTCATTGTGTCAGTGTGAAATAAACAGTTATGGACATGTAGAAATTAAAATTGAAACTCCAATCTCATCCCCAAAAATTTATGAGCTATACTGGGACTAGCCACCAGGGGGCGATAGAGACACTGTGTTTATGAGCTATAATGGGACCAGCCACCAGGGGGCGATAGAGACACTGTGTTTATGAGCTATACTGGGACCAGCCACCAGGGGGCGATAGAGACACTGTGTTTATGAGCTATACTGGGACCAGCCACCAGGGGGCGATAGAGACACTGGGTTTATGAGCTATACTGGGACCAGCCACCAGGGGGCGATAGAGACACAGGGTTTATGAGCTATACTGGGACCAGCCACCAGGGGGGTGATAGAGACACTGTGTTTATGAGCTATACTGGGACCAGCCACCAGGGGGCAATAGAGACACTGTGTTTATGAGCTATACTGGGACCAGCCACCAGGGGGGCGATAGAGACACAGGGTTTATGAGCTATACTGGGACCAGCCACCAGGGGGGCGATAGAGACACTGTGTTTATGAGCTATACTGGGACCAGCCACCAGGGGGCGATAGAGACACAGGGTTAATGAGCTATACTGGGACCAGCCACCAGGGGGCGATAGAGACACAGGGTTAATGAGCTATACTGGGACCAGCCACCAGGGGGCGATAGAGACACAGGGTTTATGAGCTATACTGGGACCAGCCACCAGGGGGCGATAGAGACACAGGGTTTATGAGCTATACTGGGACCAGCCACCAGGGGGCGATAGAGACACAGGGTTTATGAGCTATACTGGGACCAGCCACCAGGGGGCGATAGAGGCGCTTTGGCTTCACTTTTCAGGACTTGTGCGGCACGCTTTGATTCAACGCGTATCAGATGTGGGCCGGATCTGGGCCGACACTGTGTTGCGGTCTCAACAACACTAGCCTGACCTCTAAAAATCCCTAATAATGTCTTCCTGTTTTCAACTAGGTCTGTCTGGAACAGGCCATGACAAGAACGTTTTTTACTTTTATAAGAATAAAAAAATAAGAAAAACCCTTCATTGCATGAAAATAATCGAGTTCTTTAATATGTTCTTTAATGTGTGTAAGTGTTAATGAGGAGAAATGAGTGTTTATATTTCCTGAACACTCTTTTCTCTGAGAACAAACACACTAAATCTGCAGGTCTGTTTAACTCACACTTTTTTTTGTCACTTCTCTAATGTGAATATTAATTTGTCACAGCATTGTGACTATACCCTGCATTTTTTTCTTTGTCTACTATAATAGTCAATAATGTAGAAATAAGCCGAACACTGTTAATACTGATGCACTGATGACAAAATTCAGTTATGCTCTGAATGTTACTGGTTTTTCTTCTTTTTCTTTGAGTGCCATAAGTTATTGATATCAAAACAAAGATGTATAATTTTTTCTTGCAATATCATTTTGTATAGGCCTGTGTAGTGCTTTTTCACTCATAATTGTCAGCAATTTTTCTGCTTGTAAACCATGTAAGCGAAATAAACCATTTTATAAACTTGTTGTGCTGTTTTTATGTTTTCAACATCTAAGTCCCCACAAATTCAAAATTAAAACAAATAATAATACAAATATTAATTTGAACTTCTTGTTTAACTGTTGTATAAAAGCATTATCATGAGTTTTATTCAGAGGCTGAAAATGAGTAAAAATATGCTGTTTGCTGCAGATGCTCATATTTAAATAAACAAAAAAATCATGATTGTAATATAAATCAATGAGATCTTTATAACAGTATAGCACATACTTCCTTAAAATGCATATAAATATCAATATCTGCCAATAATAGTCTTAGTAAGATGATATTTAAATGCATAGTTTTATCATCTATAGTTTTAAAACATAATGCAATGCAATACAATGTTGATTGAGAGATGAACAAATAAACCTTAATCAAAATCCTGATGATCATATTTGACTTTTCTAAAAAAATATAATTATGATGTATAATCAAACCTGTCCCTTCAGTCCAGTAAGTGTTCATCTTGAAATATTACTAACAATTTCAAAGTTACTCTTAGATTCACTTAAAAAACACGCAGATGTGACAGCAGAAAGACATGGAGGACTTCTGTACAATTATACTAAACTATATATTCTGTTATTAAATATAAACATTAAAATATATTGCTCCTTTAATGCTGATCTCACCAGCAGACGACACTGCAGGCGGGGCATGTTGTCACACTGGTACGTTTATGAATTCTATTGAAAAACTAGAAAAAAAGGTGAATAAAGACAGAGCCAAAGTTCAGAAGTTATGTTTTGAACTATGAAAAATTTGCAATTTGTTTTACGGCAAAAAAAATTTTTATTTTTTATTTTAAAAATGCCTTTTTTTTATATGAAAAAGTTATTTATTGTATTTTATTGACAAAATAATTTAGTTTGTCTTGTATATATATATATATAGATTTTTTTTTATTAGATCATATAACATTTTAAT
The DNA here is from genome assembly GCA_026230005.1 of Gila orcuttii. NCBI lineage: Eukaryota > Metazoa > Chordata > Actinopteri > Cypriniformes > Leuciscidae > Gila > Gila orcuttii. The sequence goes on along the minus strand of JAPDVR010000016.1, from coordinate 41,141,220 downwards.
CTGTCATATGGTCATGTTATAATGTACCCCACCTATGGGGCATGTTGTCACATTCACTTCCAGTCTTTCAGGGTAAATAAAGAAAAAGGTATTTACTGTATTAATGAAACATAACTACATAATTGTACTAGACATGCAAGAAAATAATTAATTCCCTGATCCCCAAATGTCCCGATATGAGGCACACTATGATGGCATCATCCACACTTTATACTCTGGAGTTGGAGGAATGAATTAGATTAGATGAATAAATTCTGGTAGGGGAATATTCTAACAGTTTTAGTGGTTAGGATGGTCTATATAGGCCAGAACTGATGCACTATATTGGTCTAAGTCAGCCTCCTCTACAAACACATCCGATTATTATAAATAAAACACTGCTAATCATCATGAAGATCTTCATTTGCTCTCGATTAGATTCAGTTCTGAATCTCTGATGATGTTCTTGCAACAACCTTCAATGAACATGAAAATCACACTAGAACAATACATAAAAACCATTTAAACTTTATTGGAATCTATGTCACAGTTGTTGTTATTGTCCACAAAAGGAAAAAAAAAAAAGTCATGGGACACTAACAAAGTTTACCAGCCTAGAATCAAAGCTTAGAGAGAGAGGAGAGATCTGAACGCAGCGATGAGAGACGTGACTGACGTCTGTATCAGAGGACTCATCACGACGATGATGATGTACATGACAGTGGATGTATATCTAGAATACACATGCACAGCTGATCACTGACAGGAGTGTTTGCTGTGGGAAACACATCCTCATTTCTATTACAGGCTGTAGAATTTGAGACTTCTGTCCATGCCGGTGGAGGCCAGGAACTGAGCGTGTTCTCCGAACGCCACGCCGGTCACCAGACCCGAGTGATCTACAACAGACAAGACAAACTCGTTTCATTTCAATCAAATTAATGCACGATTTTAGTTTGATCATTTTTTTTTTATTTAATATTTTCTATTTTTAGGGGATTTTAAATGGTACGCAAGCAATTACAATTACCGTGTTTATCACACTAACATACATATTTTGCTACAGCAGATAAAAATTATTAATTATGAAAGCTGTATTCAAATCAATTGATTAATATATTGATAATAATGTCAATTTTTAATGCCTGTAGGATTAAAATTTAATGCTTTTCAATGCCATTTAAGGCCTTAATTTTCAGAAAATCCATTTAATGACTTTTAATGCCCTGTGGAAACCCTGATTATATTTACGCTGTATTTATAATCCAATTATTTAGCATTGACCTGAACTTTAACTGTTGTAAATCTTGAATGCTTTAGAGCACAGACTTCAGTTTAATCTCTTTTCAAAGATGACACTTGGCAGATTTTAAAAAGTGAACTTAAATAAAATAAAATAAAAAATAAGTTACAGAATTTTACGTTTATCGTTATGAAAATACTATTTTCAATTTTTATATGAAATATATATTTTCAAAAACATATTTTACTCTAAAACTGAAAGAAAATGAAAGCCATAAATCTAAACGAGTAGTTTTGCACATGTGAGTGTGATATGTCAGTGAATGATCTTTCAGTGAGAGTGTGTTCGGCTGCAGTACCAAACGCTTCCACTAGAGGAAACTCTTATTTACAATGCGAGGAGCACAAGTGTGAATATTACTTTCAGGACCATTTAACCTGTTCAGATCATGTTCATGATTTGTGTGTTCACAGAGCAAGTGCCAAAACCTTTATCAACTGGTATCATTCCGATTAAGAAAAAAAAAAAAGAACAGAAAAAGAAAAGACCGTAGAGCACCAGAGGAAGGCGTTTCTGAGTGAATCTTGGACCTACCAGCGAAGTTGAGCACCTCAGACCACTGCTTGCAGATGTAAACTCTGATGTCCGATCCACCGACGGCCAGATATGTCCCACTCTGGTCGAACACCAGAGACTTCACCTACAGGAGACACACGGGGGATCAGACAGGTTTCGTGGAGAACACATGAACAACACGTGGCAGTGGCAGCTGTGGCTTATACAACACCTCATAATTGTTGTCCAAAGTGATAGTCTTGAAGTTCTTGAGTTTCCTCAGATCCCACAGCTTCAGTGAACTGTCCTGAGCTCCTGCAGGACAAACATTCAGGACCATTATACATGTGTCCAGAGATCCACGGCACAGAAACCCTTTATTTCACTCTCATTAAAAGATTAAAAGGCATTAAAAGGAATTAAAAGGAATTACCTTTAGACTCAAAACAGCGGCTCAGACTAGTCATCTAATTATTTTTCTTCAAGACCGGTCCTAACTTTTTAAAGTCAATTACATAATTTTTCAGTTCAAATTAGACCAATTACCTCTTATCTAACTGCAAGTTGGTCAAACTATTTCTTAAGACAGTCTTAACATCGTAGCTAAGTTTATGCACTGGCCTATGGTTTTGTAAGCTCACCATAAATTAGTGGATAGTGACAATGTGTGTATAGTTCAACCAAAATGAACATTTTCTGTGAGAGAAAATGTCAGATGAGAACAACACTTGAGCTGGATGATGAATCAACTGAATCAACACTGAACTTGAGCTGAAGAATGACACTTGTCAGCTGATTTAAATTCATAAAGGATAATTGTTCATAGAGGGACTTATTTGGTAAATGTATTTCTAACATATGCGTGTCTTATCGGATATATATATATTTTTTTAGAAGATTTAGAATTTATGAACGTTGCCATCCTGCATATTTTTATGCACTATCCTAAAACGCACATAAAAATAGGCTGATGGAAACAACTATTGACCAGTATTAAACTGAACAGAAACAACATTGTTTTAAATTGAGCTAAAAAATGATACTAAGTTGAAATTAGTTTCATAATTGACAGATTTCACAACATTAACACTGTGAAGCTGATTCGGACAATCTGTATTATATGTCTTATCGGATATTTAAAAAAACTTTTTTTTTAAGTTAGAATTTATAAACGTTGTCATCCTGCAGTTTTTTTATGAGATATCCCACATAAAACATAAAAATAGGCTGATGGAAACATAACTATTGACAGTTTTTAAACTGAACAGAAACATTTTTTAAATTGAGCTGAATAATGACACCAAGTTGAAATTAGTTTCATAATTAAGATATATTACAACATTAACACTGTTCCAAGGCAGCTTGACAGTAATAAACAATCAGCATTGTATGAAGCGCTGTAGAAATAAATGTGCCTTGACATGTGACCTACCGGTGGCCAGATAGTAGCCGTTCTCAGAGAAGGCGATGGCCGTCACGGGCCCCGAGTGTCCGGGGAAGTTCGCCACATTGGTCCGTTCCTTCAGATCCCAGATCTTAATCTGAGAATCGGCTGTGCCCGTGCCGAAGATCAGGCCGTCAGGATGAAACTGAGCACAGGTCAAGGCTGAGAGAAGAGCGGGAAACGCTTCAGTTTACTCACACACAAGCTTTAACAGTCAAATTTAAGGGCTGTGAAAAAAATTCAGCCTTTTAAAAGATACTAAATATGTTATGCATGATATACATTCACTCATTTCAACCAGAAGCCATTGTTGGCAAGAAGATTTAAAATATCTAATGCAAGACATATGAAACCGTAAAAATCTAGTTCAAAACTGAGATTCGAGGAAAGAAAAGACTGATGATGCGTCAGGTATAGCCTAAGGGGGAATATTCCCATTTCCCAAACAATTCAGAGATGCATGATATATCGGCTATCGGACGATATGTTAATTTTTACTGTTATCGGCACATAAGAAAATTTGGCAGATATATTAAAGCTGATGAATAATGTATTATTTCCTACAGCTGAGACTCTTCAGATGCACTGATCAACATGATGTTCTGAACTTATTGGAATCACTTCAAAAAAGGAAAATATGGTTCAGTGCAGCGCAAATCTGTCATATCGGCTATATAAAATTATAACGAGAACATTATAATTGTGTGTTTGGGACATGGCTTTAAATGGTGAACCTTGTTTTTTTAATCAGGCTCTTAAGAATTACATAAAAATTAGATTTAGATTTATCAGCCAATATATCAGTTTTTGGCTTTCAAATATAAAGAATTATCGGTATCGGCCAAATTTTTCGTATCAGTGCATCCCTAATTAATATTTATATTATTAAAAGGACACAGATATAGTTAATATCTGACACTGCCAGAGAGGAACACATACCACATCCAGCAGTCTCATCAGTGACTTTAGTCAGCACACGTCCAGTCTGCACATCAGAGAAGGCCCAATACTACAACACACACACACGTGTGAGATGCTTTATTCTCAGACACACACAGAAAACTGATACAAACAAACAAAGATTTCGTTCTTTTCACAAGAGAAGAGAAACTGAACCAGCAAACAAGTTAAAGGGGCTCTCAATTCATAGAGATCATACTGTGATATGTAACAATGTGTGTGTTGCTTGGGTGTGAGTGTGTGTCTGAGTGAGTGAGTCAGTGAGAGAGCGAGTCATTGAGTAAGTGTGAGAGACAGTGAGTTATTGAGTGAGTGTGAGAGAGTGAGTGAGTGTGAGAGAGAGCGAGTCATTGAGTGAGTGTGAGAGAGAGCGAGTCATTGAGCGAGTGTGAGAGAGAGCGAGTCATTGAGTGAGTGTGAGAGAGAGTGAGTGAGTGAGAGAGTCAGTGAGAGAGCGAGTCATTGAGTGAGTGAGAGCGAGTCATTGAGTGAGTGTGAGAGAGAGTGAGTCACTGAGAGTGAGTGTGAGAGAGTGAGTCATTGAGTGAGTGTGAGAGAGAGCGAGTCATCGAGCGAGTCATTGAGTGAGTGTGAGAGAGAGTGAGTGAGTGAGTGAGAGAGTCAGTGAGAGAGCGAGTCATTGAGTGAGTGAGAGCGAGTCATTGAGTGAGTGTGAGAGAGAGTGAGTGTGAGAGAGTGAGTGAGTCACTGAGAGTGAGTGTGAGAGAGTGAGTCATTGAGTGAGTGTGAGAGAGTGAGTGTGAGAGAGAGTGAGTTGAGTGAGTCAGTGAGAGCGAGTCATTGAGAGTGTGAGAGTCAGTCATTGAGTGAGTGTGAGAGAGAGAGAGCGAGTCAATGAGTGTTTGAGTAAGAGTGAGTGACTGAGTGAGTGACTGAGTGAGTGTTTGAGTAAGAGACTGATTGAGTAAGAGTGAGTGAGTGTTTGAGTAAGAGTGAGTGATTGAGTGAGTGTTTGAGTAAGAGTGAGTGATTGAGTGAGTGTTTGAGTAAGAGTGAGTGAATGAGTGAGTGTTTGAGTAAGAGTGAGTGAGTGTTTGAGTAAGAGTGAGTGATTGAGTGAGTGTTTGAGTAAGAGTGAGTGATTGAGTGAGTGTTTGAGTAAGAGTGAGTGATTGAGTGAGTGTTTGAGTAAGAGTGAGTGATTGAGTGAGTGTTTGAGTAAGAGTGAGTGAGTGTGAGAGTGATTGAGTGTTTGAGTAAGAGTGAGTGATTGAGTGAGTGTTTGAGTAAGAGTGAGTGATTGAGTGAGTGTTTGAGTAAGAGTGAGTGAGTGATTGAGTGAGTGTTTGAGTAAGAGTGAGTGACTGAGTGAGTGTTTGAGTAAGAGTGAGTGAGTGAGTGAGTGTTTGAGTAAGAGTGAGTGAGTGAGTGAGTGAGTGTTTGAGTAAGAGTGAGTGACTGAGTGAGTGTTTGAGTAAGAGTGAGTGATTGACTGAGTGTTTGAGTAAGAGTGAGTGATTGATTGAGTGAGTGTTTGAGTAAGAGTGATTGATTGAGTGAGTGTTTGAGTAAGAGTGAGTGACTGAGTGAGTAAGAGTGAGTGACTGAGTGAGTGTTTGAGTAAGAGTGAGTGACTGAGTGAGTAAGAGTGAGTGACTGAGTGAGTGTTTGAGTAAGAGTGAGTGACTGAGTGAGTGTTTGAGTAAGAGTGAGTGAGTGTGAGTGAGTAAGAGTGAGTGTTTGAGTAAGAGTGAGTGATTGGGTGAGTGTTTGAGTAAGAGTGAGTGAGTGAGTGAGTGAGTGTTTGAGTAAGAGTGAGTGATTGAGTGAGTGTTTGAGTAAGAGTGAGTGACTGAGTGAGTGTTTGAGTAAGAGTGAGTGACTGAGTGAGTGTTTGAGTAAGAGTGAGTGACTGAGTGAGTGTTTGAGTAAGAGTGAGTGATTGACTGAGTGAGTGTTTGAGTAAGAGTGAGTGATTGATTGAGTGAGTGTTTGAGTAAGAGTGAGTGAGTAAGAGTGAGTGTTTTAGTAAGAGTGAGTGAGTAAGAGTGAGTGTTTTAGTAAGAGTGAGTGTTTTAGTAAGAGTGAGTGTTTTAGTAAGAGTGAGTGTTTTAGTAAGAGTGAGTGATTGAGTGAGTGTTTGAGTAAGAGTGAGTGAGTGAGTGTTTGAGTAAGAGTGAGTGAGTAAGTGATTGATTGAGTGAGTGTTTGAGTAAGAGTGAGTGACTGAGTGAGTGTGAGTGAGTAAGAGTGAGTGTTTGAGTAAGAGTGAGTGAGTGTGAGTGAGTAAGAGTGAGTGTTTGAGTAAGAGTGAGTGATTGAGTGAGTGTTTGAGTAAGAGTGAGTGAGTGAGTGAGTGTTTGAGTAAGAGTGAGTGATTGAGTGAGTGTTTGAGTAAGAGTGAGTGACTGAGTGAGTGTTTGAGTAAGAGTGAGTGACTGAGTGAGTGTTTGAGTAAGAGTGAGTGATTGACTGAGTGAGTGTTTGAGTAAGAGTGAGTGATTGATTGAGTGAGTGTTTGAGTAAGAGTGAGTGAGTGAGTAAGAGTGAGTGTTTTAGTAAGAGTGAGTGTTTTAGTAAGAGTGAGTGATTGAGTGAGTGTTTGAGTAAGAGTGAGTGAGTGTTTGAGTAAGAGTGAGTAATTGAGTGAGTGTTTGAGTAAGAGTGAGTGAGTAAGTGATTGATTGAGTGAGTGTTTGAGTAAGAGTGAGTGAGTAAGAGTGAGTGTTTTAGTAAGAGTGAGTGAGTAAGAGTGAGTGTTTTAGTAAGAGTGAGTGTTTTAGTAAGAGTGAGTGTTTTAGTAAGAGTGAGTGATTGAGTGAGTGTTTGAGTAAGAGTGAGTGAGTGAGTGTTTGAGTAAGAGTGAGTGAGTAAGTGATTGATTGAGTGAGTGTTTGAGTAAGAGTGAGTGACTGAGTGAGTGTGAGTGAGTAAGAGTGAGTGTTTGAGTAAGAGTGAGTGAGTGTGAGTGAGTAAGAGTGAGTGTTTGAGTAAGAGTGAGTGATTGAGTGAGTGTTTGAGTAAGAGTGAGTGAGTGAGTGAGTGTTTGAGTAAGAGTGAGTGATTGAGTGAGTGTTTGAGTAAGAGTGAGTGACTGAGTGAGTGTTTGAGTAAGAGTGAGTAATTGAGTGAGTGTGAGAGAGAGTGAGTGAGTGAGTGAGAGAGTCAGTGAGAGAGCGAGTCATTGAGTGAGTGAGAGCGAGTCATTGAGTGAGTGTGAGAGAGAGTGAGTCACTGAGAGTGAGTGTGAGAGAGTGAGTCATTGAGTGAGTGTGAGAGAGAGCGAGTCATCGAGCGAGTCATTGAGTGAGTGTGAGAGAGAGTGAGTGAGTGAGTGAGAGAGTCAGTGAGAGAGCGAGTCATTGAGTGAGTGAGAGCGAGTCATTGAGTGAGTGTGAGAGAGAGTGAGTCACTGAGAGTGAGTGTGAGAGAGTGAGTCATTGAGTGAGTGTGAGAGAGAGCGAGTCATCGAGCGAGTCATTGAGTGAGTGTGAGAGAGAGTGAGTGAGTGAGTGAGAGAGTCAGTGAGAGAGCGAGTCATTGAGTGAGTGAGAGCGAGTCATTGAGTGAGTGTGAGAGAGAGTGAGTGTGAGAGAGTGAGTGAGTCACTGAGAGTGAGTGTGAGAGAGTGAGTCATTGAGTGAGTGTGAGAGAGTGAGTGTGAGAGAGAGTGAGTTGAGTGAGTCAGTGAGAGCGAGTCATTGAGAGTGTGAGAGTCAGTCATTGAGTGAGTGTGAGAGAGAGAGAGCGAGTCAATGAGTGTTTGAGTAAGAGTGAGTGACTGAGTGAGTGTTTGAGTGAGTGTTTGAGTAAGAGACTGATTGAGTAAGAGTGAGTGAGTGTTTGAGTAAGAGTGAGTGATTGAGTGAGTGTTTGAGTAAGAGTGAGTGATTGAGTGAGTGTTTGAGTAAGAGTGAGTGAATGAGTGAGTGTTTGAGTAAGAGTGAGTGAGTGTTTGAGTAAGAGTGAGTGATTGAGTGAGTGTTTGAGTAAGAGTGAGTGATTGAGTGAGTGTTTGAGTAAGAGTGAGTGATTGAGTGAGTGTTTGAGTAAGAGTGAGTGATTGAGTGAGTGTTTGAGTAAGAGTGAGTGAGTGTGAGAGTGATTGAGTGTTTGAGTAAGAGTGAGTGATTGAGTGAGTGTTTGAGTAAGAGTGAGTGATTGAGTGAGTGTTTGAGTAAGAGTGAGTGAGTGATTGAGTGAGTGTTTGAGTAAGAGTGAGTGAGTGAGTGAGTGTTTGAGTAAGAGTGAGTGAGTGAGTGAGTGTTTGAGTAAGAGTGAGTGAGTGAGTGAGTGAGTGTTTGAGTAAGAGTGAGTGACTGAGTGAGTGTTTGAGTAAGAGTGAGTGATTGACTGAGTGTTTGAGTAAGAGTGAGTGATTGATTGAGTGAGTGTTTGAGTAAGAGTGATTGATTGAGTGAGTGTTTGAGTAAGAGTGAGTGACTGAGTGAGTAAGAGTGAGTGACTGAGTGAGTGTTTGAGTAAGAGTGAGTGACTGAGTGAGTAAGAGTGAGTGACTGAGTGAGTGTTTGAGTAAGAGTGAGTGAGTGTGAGTGAGTAAGAGTGAGTGTTTGAGTAAGAGTGAGTGATTGGGTGAGTGTTTGAGTAAGAGTGAGTGAGTGAGTGAGTGAGTGTTTGAGTAAGAGTGAGTGATTGAGTGAGTGTTTGAGTAAGAGTGAGTGACTGAGTGAGTGTTTGAGTAAGAGTAAGTGACTGAGTGAGTGTTTGAGTAAGAGTGAGTGACTGAGTGAGTGTTTGAGTAAGAGTGAGTGATTGACTGAGTGAGTGTTTGAGTAAGAGTGAGTGATTGATTGAGTGAGTGTTTGAGTAAGAGTGAGTGAGTAAGAGTGAGTGTTTTAGTAAGAGTGAGTGAGTAAGAGTGAGTGTTTTAGTAAGAGTGAGTGTTTTAGTAAGAGTGAGTGTTTTAGTAAGAGTGAGTGATTGAGTGAGTGTTTGAGTAAGAGTGAGTGAGTGAGTGTTTGAGTAAGAGTGAGTGAGTAAGTGATTGATTGAGTGAGTGTTTGAGTAAGAGTGAGTGACTGAGTGAGTGTGAGTGAGTAAGAGTGAGTGTTTGAGTAAGAGTGAGTGAGTGTGAGTGAGTAAGAGTGAGTGTTTGAGTAAGAGTGAGTGATTGAGTGAGTGTTTGAGTAAGAGTGAGTGAGTGAGTGAGTGTTTGAGTAAGAGTGAGTGATTGAGTGAGTGTTTGAGTAAGAGTGAGTGACTGAGTGAGTGTTTGAGTAAGAGTGAGTGACTGAGTGAGTGTTTGAGTAAGAGTGAGTGATTGACTGAGTGAGTGTTTGAGTAAGAGTGAGTGATTGATTGAGTGAGTGTTTGAGTAAGAGTGAGTGAGTGAGTAAGAGTGAGTGTTTTAGTAAGAGTGAGTGTTTTAGTAAGAGTGAGTGATTGAGTGAGTGTTTGAGTAAGAGTGAGTGAGTGTTTGAGTAAGAGTGAGTAATTGAGTGAGTGTTTGAGTAAGAGTGAGTGAGTAAGTGATTGATTGAGTGAGTGTTTGAGTAAGAGTGAGTGAGTAAGAGTGAGTGTTTTAGTAAGAGTGAGTGAGTAAGAGTGAGTGTTTTAGTAAGAGTGAGTGTTTTAGTAAGAGTGAGTGTTTTAGTAAGAGTGAGTGATTGAGTGAGTGTTTGAGTAAGAGTGAGTGAGTGAGTGTTTGAGTAAGAGTGAGTGAGTAAGTGATTGATTGAGTGAGTGTTTGAGTAAGAGTGAGTGACTGAGTGAGTGTGAGTGAGTAAGAGTGAGTGTTTGAGTAAGAGTGAGTGAGTGTGAGTGAGTAAGAGTGAGTGTTTGAGTAAGAGTGAGTGATTGAGTGAGTGTTTGAGTAAGAGTGAGTGAGTGAGTGAGTGTTTGAGTAAGAGTGAGTGATTGAGTGAGTGTTTGAGTAAGAGTGAGTGACTGAGTGAGTGTTTGAGTAAGAGTGAGTAATTGAGTGAGTGTTTGAGTAAGAGTGAGTGAGTAAGTGATTGATTGAGTGAGTGTTTGAGTAAGAGTGAGTGACTGAGTGAGTGTGAGTGAGTAAGAGTGAGTGTTTGAGTAAGAGTGAATGATTGATTGATTAAGAGTGAGTGATTGATTGAGTGAGTGTTTGAGTAAGAGTGAGTTTGAGTAAGAGTGAGTGATTGAGTGAGTGTTTGAGTAAGAGTGAGTGACTGAGTGAGTGTTTGAGTAAGAGTGAGTGAGTGTTTGAGTAAGAGTGAGTGAGTGTGAGTGAGTAAGAGTGAGTGTTTGAGTAAGAGTGAATGATTTAGTGAGTGTTTGAGTAAGAGTGAGTGATTGAATGAGTGTTTGAGAGAGTGTTTGAGTAAGAGTGAGTGATTGAGTGAGTGTTTGAGTAAGAGTGACTGAGTGAGTGTTTGAGTAAGAGTGAGTGACTGAGTGAGTGAGTGTTTGAGTAAGAGTGAGTGATTGATTGAGTGAGTGTTTGAGTGAGTGTTTGAGTAAGAGTGAGTGACTGAGTGAGTGTTTGAGTAAGAGTGAGTGAATGAGTGTTTGAGTAAGAGTGAGTGATTGAATGAGTGTTTGAGTGAGTGTTTGAGTAAGAGTGAGTGACTGAGTGAGTGTTTGAGTAAGAGTGAGTGACTGAGTGAGTGAGTGTTTGAGTAAGAGTGAGTGATTGAATGAGTGTTTGAGTGAGTGTTTGAGTAAGAGTGAGTGATTGAGTGAGTGTTTGAGTAAGAGTGAGTGACTGAGTGAGTGTTTGAGTAAGAGTGAGTGATTGATTGAGTGAGTGTTTGAGTGAGTGTTTGAGTAAGAGTGAGTGACTGAGTGAGTGTTTGAGTAAGAGTGAGTGACTGAGTGAGTGAGTGTTTGAGTAAGAGTGAGTGATTGAATGAGTGTTTGAGTGAGTGTTTGAGTAAGAGTGAGTGATTGAGTGAGTGTTTGAGTAAGAGTGAGTGACTGAGTGAGTGTTTGAGTAAGAGTGAGTGACTGAGTGAGTGAGTGTTTGAGTAGGAGTGAGTGACTGAGTGAGTGTTTGAGTAAGACTGAGAATGAGAGAGTGAGTCATTGAATGAGAGAGTGAGTCATTGAATGAGTGTTTGAGTAAGAGTGAGTGTTTGAGTAAGAGTGAGTGTTTGAGTAAGAGTGAGTGTTTGAGTAAGAGTGAGTGTTTGAGTAAGAGTGAGTGTTTGAGTAAGAGTGAGTGTTTGAGTAAGAGTGAGTGTTTGAGTAAGAGTGAGTGTTTGAGTAAGAGTGAGTGTTTGAGTAAGAGTGAGTGTTTGAGTGTTTGAGTAAGAGTGAGTGTTTGAGTAAGAGTGAGTGTTTGAGTAAGAGTGAGTGTTTGAGTAAGAGTGAGTGTTTGAGTAAGAGTGAGTGTTTGAGTAAGAGTGAGTGTTTGAGTAAGAGTGAGTGTTTGAGTAAGAGTGAGTGTTTGAGTAAGAGTGAGTGTTTGAGTAAGAGTGAGTGATTGAGTGAGTGTTTGAGTAAGAGTGAGTGATTGAGTGAGTGAGTAAGAGTGAGAATGACAGAGTGAGTCACTAGCTGCGTTTACATGGACACTTATAATCGGATTGACGGCTCAATCGGACTAAAAAACCCTCATGTAAACACCTTAATCGATCCGATTGAGCGCGATCCGATTGAAATTTAGATCCGATTGAAAGGGGTGGTTTACTCCTTTTGTAATCCGATCGAGAGAACATGTAAACACTTGATCGGATTGAAAACCGAAACTAAAAGGACTGCGCATGTGCAAAGACGTTGAAATAGCGTAATGACGTATGACGCACGGAACGAGCTGTTCTTCCTGTTGAATAAAGTGAATATAAAATGAGTGTTCCGTTATTAAAAAATTCTCATTTCACTCAGCGTCTGTGAAGTGAAGCAGGACAACGTCCCACCAGTGCTTGTTTAAGATTATCATCCATAGACGACTAGTTTTGGGCGCGGGGTTTTACTGCGTGATCAATATAAGCAGCACGGCAAAGCGGTTCATGCTCATCGTCTCCAAATCATGACCAGAGATGGATAAATATTAAGTCTGCTGTTTAAAAAAAATAAAGAACCAATAGAGGAGAATAGTTATGCAATAGAGGAGAATAGTTATGCGCGAACAGCGGCATGTTCGTGCAGTGTGCGCTTGTCAAAAATCAATTCCGATTTGAATCTTGTGACATATAAACGCGCACATCAACCCGATTACTTTATTTATCGTTCATGTAAACACCGTGTTCGGATTCATCAATCGGATTGATTTCATTCAGATTGAACCATGTAAACGCAGTCAGCGAATGAGTGTTTGAGTAAGAGTAAGTGAGTGTGTCTGTGTAAGAGTGAGTGAGTGAGTTACCTGGTCCTCAGAGGAGCTGAGCAGATAGTCTCCAGTGGCGTGCAGAGAGAGGCCGGTGACTCCCGCCTCGTGGGCCCTGATGACCTGCACACAGTTTCCCCCAGTGACCGACCACACGCGGATCGTGCTGTCCGGAGACGCCGAGAACACCACCGACTGAGGAGAACAGGGGAGAGTGGTGAGAGATCTGGAGATAACCCTCCTGATGGACGAGTGTGTGTGTGAGAGCGGGAGAGATCTGGAGATAACCCTCCTGATGGACGAGTGTGAGAGTGGGAGAGATCTGGAGATAACCCTCCTGATGGACAAGTGTGTGTGTGTGTGAGAGCGGGAGAGATCTGGAGATAACCCTCCTGATGGACAAGTGTGTGTGTGTGTGTGAGAGCGGGAGAGATCTGGAGATAACCCTCCTGATGGACGAGTGTGTGTGTGAGAGAGCGGGAGAGATCTGGAGATAACCCTCCTGATGGACAAGTGTGTGTGTGAGAGAGCGGCAGAGATCTGACACACACCTCCTGATAGACGTGTGTGTAAGAGCGGGAGAGATCTGACACACACCTCCTGATGGATGTGTGTGTGTGTGTGTGTGACAGCGGGAAAGATCTGACACACACCTTGTAACAGTCACTGCCTGTCACATGTTTATTTGTTTTTCATTTTCAGTGCTATGTTCATCCCATCCACTAGGGGACACCAGTAGCACCTCTACCTTATAGATAAAAGAGGAAGTGGGAGAATAAGAGGTAGATTCAGTTTGAGTAACCACATGGTCTCTGCTGTTCTCAATGGTAATCCTGGTCTGAGAAACGTTAAGTTTGCTGCTCAACCGTGAGTTTGTAGTTCAACTTTCATCTTGTGTATGCTTTGGTAAAAGAACTTGTAAAGATGTTAATGAGTTGTTTTCTGTTATAGAGGATTTTTGTATTACCCGTGACTTACAAAGCCCTTGAGTGCTGGATTGGGAGTTTGCTTGGGTGCATGAGGGCAACTGCCCAAGGACTTTATTCAAAGACTCCCGGGCTGCAACCAGAAGGACAAATACTTCATTTCATCAGTTACTTCCATTACCAGATAAGACTGTTAATTCTAAAGACTGCTCACTTCATCAACCTCATTATCCGTCAACATCTTTTGTGGGACATTTCACATTCATCCACTCCCACCAGGACTTTTCTTCTGTGATATTTTGTTTATTTGGTGTATGATGAAGTGTTTTGTGTAACATTCAATATATTTGAAGAGAAAAGGTTTTCATTTAGTTGTCTTTTGTTGATTCATGCATACCCTGAACACAGTATCTGGTGCAAGACTGATTTCCCCCTCATTCTACTATAGCAGGCCTGGTTTAAAATAGCTGGGACAGTTATAACCTCCTGATGGACGTGTGTGTGTGTGTGACAGCGGGAGAGATCTGACACACACCTCCTGATGGACGTGTGTGTGTGTGTGAGAGAGAGCGGGAGAGATCTGAGACACACCTCCTGATGGACGTGTGTGTGTGTGTGTGTGTGACAGCTGGAGAGATCTGGAGATAACCCTCCTGATGGATGAGTGTGTGTGAGAGAGCAGGAGAGATCTGACACACCTCCTGATGGACGTGTGTGTGTGTGTGTGTGTGAGAGATCTGACACACCTCCTGATGGACGTATGTGTGTGTGTATGTGAGAGCGGGAGAGATCTGACACACCTCCTGATGGACGAGTGTGTGTGTGTAAGAGAGCAGGAGAGATCTGACACACCTCCTGATGGACGTATGCGTGTGTGTGTGTATGTGAGAGCGGGAGAGATCTGACACACACCTCCTGATGGACGAGTGTGTGTGTGAGCAGGAGAGATCTGACACACCTCCTGATGGACGTATGTGCGTGTGTGTGTGTATGTGAGAGCGGGAGAGATCTGACACACCTCCTGATGGACGAGTGTGTGTGAGCGGGAGAGATCTGACACACACCTCCTGATGGACGAGTGTGTATGTGAGAGCGGGAGAGATCTGACACACACCTCCTGATGGACGAGTGTGTGTGTGAGGAGCGAGGGCCTACCTGAGCGGGGTGGTAGATGACGGACGAGACCTTTTTAGTGTGTCCTTTGAGAGTGGCGACAATCTGCTCCTCTCGCCGGTCGAACACCACCACGTTCTTATCCGCACCACCTGAAGAGATAACACTGTGTGAGTGCAAGCGCTCACAGGAGACATCCTAATCTGACCACCGGTGATCATGTCGTATTCGTGTGCAAGGTTTTTAAAATCAAAGTTAAAGGGAAAGTTCACCCAAAAAATGAAAATTAGCCCATGATTTACTCAACCAGAACTCATCCTAGGTGTATATGACATTCTTCTTTCAGATGAATACAATCGGAGTTATATTAAAACTGTTTTTGTTGTCATTTTTTGAGACAATGCAAGACACACACAAACACATGCCTATCTTCATAATTCTAGTTTTGACTTCTAAAGTTTTAGCTAGCAATTTAGCTATTGCAGTGAAAGTCCAAAAATTCAATATACTGCTCAAAACAATTTTTTATTCAGGATTAATATTGCATTGCAATATTGCATTGCATAAAAAAGAATGTAATGTGTAATGTCTGCTGGTCAACAACTAGTCTAAAATAAAATAAAAAAAACTAGAAAACAGTAAAAAAAAAAAAAAAAAAAAAGAATGCGTACATTTAAGATAGGCTACTTAATTTATTATTCCAATATCCAAATATGACACTAAATCACACAGAAAATAGGACTTTTATTTATGACGTGCTGTCTTTGCATTTGAACATTGCACATTTTAAACAGGACACGCATTAGCTGAATAAACGTTAGCCAATACAAACATATTTATAGAAAATAGTTGACAATAGACAGGAGTCCTGTCACATGACCAATAATAGCAAAACAAATCACTTATTCTAAAAAGAATGATCAAGTAGAATATAAGTTTAGATGAATCCGAAATATGGGGCTGTGTTAACAGTAAAACGTCTGTCTTTTAACGAATTTTAAAAACACGGATGGATAATACAAAATGCTTTCAGTCATTTTGACAGAAAAAAACACAACCAAAACAAAATTTAAACTTAGCCCGTCAATTTACAATTATCCTCTCTCTGTGTGCGCGCGGTCTGTGTTTGTGAGAGAGAGCTCGCGCAGCACTGATACAACGGTACTTTTTAATCCATAAGTAACTAATACGCTAGTTTTCATACAAACTAATTATGTAACATAATTAGGTAGGCTACTTTAGTTATTATTAACACATTAACATAACATGCAGACTACGTTTCTCAACACTGAGAATGAATAAATAAACGCCTGTTTCTCCAGGTTTATCAGTAATCCACAATTTATCACAGAACTTTCATAATCACTAAGCCACAGCGATTTTAATTTTATTTAGATTTATTGTTCATCAATACTTAAGCATTTTATAATTTGCATGGCTGAATGACGTTTTCCTCTAATCTGAGTGACCATGAATGACGGAGTATTTTATAATAATCCATGCGATCACTCCCGCGTGATCATTGAATCCAGATTAAGTTAACTAAAAACAATATTTCAACTTTCCACATCCACCCCAGCCCGTTTACCTTCAGGAGTCAGACGTGCTGTGACTACTGTCCTCACTTATGAACTCAATCAGACGTTGGGCCGAGGGAGTGGAAGAGGATCGAGAGGGATTCTTTATTGCTGTCGATTTTTTTTTTTTCAGTCTCTTTTTAATTTGATAGGCCTTACGCATCTGTCAATCATCCCCGCTTGCTATTTGGGGAATGAACCCAGCGCTATGATTGGTCGAACTCCGCTTCTTTTGCTCTTGCTTGATTTGAGGACTGCGCGTGCACAGAAGCGTCACCAGGTTTTTGCGTAGTTTAGAGTGACAAATCGTACCACCGTAGTTTGAGGTCAAAATGCGTACATGTTGGCAGGTCTGTAAACGTGTGGTTTTCATTGGTTGTGATTAGGGGTCGACCGATTATCGGCCTGGCCGATTATCGGCGTCAATATTGAGCATTTTTATGGTTATCGGTATCGGCCATTTTCAAAACCGATTTGCCGATAAAATAATTTAATTTTGAAATGCGCTATATTTGGCTCTGACGCAGCCACCTCTGTCGGAACTCGCCACTCTGTAGACTAGACCAATGCAATGTCCCGCACATCTGATTTGTTGGGAGTCACGAGTTCGGCCAATCAGAGCTGAAGGCACTGAAAGTTTAGCACTCACACCGACAGCACTCGCTGACTGGAACTGCTGCACTGATCACGCATCAGTTGTCTTGTCTCTCAAAGTTAAGACAGCAGCAGACTTTGCTTAAGTAGCAATAAATTACTACACTGAAGTTGCAAAACACCTCAATATAACAGGGTCCTGTGATGTCTGCGATGCAGAAAACACAGACGGAATCGCAGAATCCAGTCATAAAAACGGAATTTACTGTATAAAGCGGAATGTCACGGAATTTGTCAACTTCTTGATGAATTAATAAAAAGCAGGTCAGTACAAATCAAATCGAATTTCAAACCGCAAAAAGACTATTTAAATATGAATCCTGCGTGTCTCTAAATGAATAGTGCAGACGCGTGATTTCATTTACCACACACACACACACACTGGAGCACGCGTGACGCTTGCGCTGTTTTCAGCCTCAGCCGCATCATTATATGAGGACATGATTGCATAAACATCATCTCCAGAGCCGCTTAGTCACTTCATGAGCTTTTTAAAGCTTCAACTGAGAAAAGTTATCGTCATATCATAAACACACAGAAACTCAAAGAACTCCACGGCAACCCGTCAAAATAAAAGTTCGTTTTTTCATAGGGCCCTAAACAAGTAATTTTTGTAAAAAAATTGAATAAGTTTGATGATTTAAATTAATTAGAAATGCTTTTTGATTACTAAAATTTTATTTAACCATTAAAATAGAGTCTTTAAGTTTTACAGAAAGCTGCTGGGTGCTCCCTGCACATTTTTTTTAGTTATTATTATTATTATTATTATTATTAATAATAATAATAATAATAATAATGTTATTATTAACAGTTCTCCGATTTAAAGATATGTTTAAAATAATTTAAAGAAAGCATTTGTCAAAACCCTTTGTTATTCTTAATTTTGACATTAACTTACATTTTTACACCAGACATATATATATATCGGTTTTAAAATATCGGTTATCGGTCTACTTGATCTGTAATAATCGGTATCGGCCCTGAAAATCACATATCGGTCGACCCCTAGTTGTGATTGAACTCTCTGTAGAAGCAGCAGCATCTTTACTTTAAAATATCACAATTAAACCATCGCCTGTTGAAGTTTCACCATCACATTAAAGGCCCCACAAAATAAAATTTTTAGTGTTTTAGCTTTTAGTATGAATATGTTAGCTTTAAGGTTATGAATAAGCTGCTGTGTTCCAAAACAATGACAAAATTCACATTTACGAGATCTAATCATTCAAAACTTTCACTTCTGCTAAATTGGATCTCGGACTGTTACGACATCATCACGGACTTCAGCTTCTCATCACATCTTCTGTCCAATCAAATGCTCTCTAGAAACTGCGCATCATAAGCGCTCGAGTTTGCTTCCATGGTGCTGTCAGTCTGAGGTAAACTAAACGCTATTGGCTATTTGAAAAGGGGGAGGAGCCATTCAATATGTCCCGCATTAGCTTCCTGTTTCAGTGGAAATTACGTCAACGCATCAAACACCTATCAAGGCACTTCAGTGGGGCTTTAAGCCATATCACAATTTCTGTTCTTCTGTCCCCAAATGAAGATTAAGACTCATACCATTTAAGACTTTATATGGCCTTAAATTTGACAACTGACTTCCTAAGCCCCTGCAGGGACCCTGGTATGAGTGTATTGTGATCGTACCGGTGAGGACTTTGTTGGTGTCTGTTGGGCAGAGATCCATAGAGAGGATTCCTGGTACACTGGCACTGTGAAGACCCTGTGAAGGGGAAAACAAAGCTTGATGTTTGCATGTTGCTGAGCTAACGCAATACTGTAAAAAGCATAAAAACACACAGCCAGGGCTTCGGACTGAGACACTTTTCTTCTCAGAGAAACTGAAAAGGTCGTACTGGTACAGCGATCACAGCGGTTTACTAGCAGACTAGGGGTGCGATATTGACAAGAAATGATCTCAATATTTTTGTGGAATTTTATAGATAATAGTTAGAGGCTATTCTGCTGAGTGCGTTTATCGTGTTTGTACCTCGGCAGGTTCGTGGACAGAGACTCCTGAAGTTTCTGATATTCTTCATATTCTGTGTGTTGGTCAGTTCACAGCAGTGACAGAAATCATCTTTTACAGTCAGTTTACATTGATTTCCTCCTTTATAATGCAGTTTTAAACTAATTAAATGTATGCATAATATTTTGTGTCAAATTCTTACATTTAATCCATAAATTCTATTATTATAATAAGACACAATAGGGCTGTTACCAATTAAATGAATTCAGCATCAACAAAACTGATGTTTGCCGTGCAGAAGAAACACAGAAGCTGCATCTGAAGTTCAGATGCTTTTACACACACTGTTTAATGCAGATCAGAGGAACATCGGTGTGTTTAACCTGCACTTACACACGCAGAAATAATGTGCTGACGCTTTAAACGCTGAATATTGATATTTTAAATTTTTTTTTTTTTTAAATACTTTAAATGTGAAATTAAGTCATTGTTAATGAGTTTAAACTGATTCATTCAGGAATGAAGCATATGTCTTAATGAGCGAGTCATTGAATCACTCGAATCACATGATTTGTTCATTCGGTATCGAAACACTGCGGTGTCTTTGTTTGGAACAATTTTCATTGGTGAAATGGAGTAAAAACAGACAATGTGTCTAAAATGTAAGTCACTTAATATGAACTTATTTGTTGAACTGTTGTAAAAAACAAACAAGATCACATTTGTAATCATGCTGATATTTGGAGAAAAAAAACAGCACTCTTCATGTGATATTGATTAACTATATTAAATGATATAAAAGGTATTTTTGCCCCTTATCTTGAATATTGAGGTCATTATAAAAGGATTTTAATAGAGTAAATCCCGCAGTGAAAGCGTGCGCTCTAAATGCACAAGTGCACTAGTCTAGCCTACTAGATTACATTACAGTGTACGAGTGAAACTCTAGATGTGTTTTAGTGAAGTGAGGGACATTCTGGATAATGTGGATATATTATTGTAGACGATATACATCACACACCCCTATCGCGGACCCATCTGGATCACGAGGCACGATTACTACAGCGCTGGGAGATCCAGTGAGAAGCATTCAAATTCAGTGCCCAATTCTCAGTCATAAACCACAGATGTGAGATACATAGATTTGTTTTGAGAACACAACTCGTATGTTTTGAATAATGGGAAACGCTTCTCTTGGTTACTCACAGCATGGGACGCCACTTGACGATACTTGCTGAGATCTTCTGCTCTGACCAGCTCCTCCGGCACGGTCTTTCCTCTCTGAGTAACACACACATACAGGAGGTTACGAACACGTGTAAAAGTACATAAAATAACCAGTGATAGAAAAGCACTGAGAGTCAAACCGCACACCTTCTTCCTCTCGGTGGTCAGGACGGTGGCCTTGTCTTGGAGCTGCAAAGAGAGAAGATCAGTCTGATGTTCTGAACATGTGATCTCACGCAATCATATCACTGATGAGCACTTGTTACACACACCTTCTGTATGATCTCCGGAGTCATTCCCACCTGTTCACTGACCTCCATGGCCTCTCCGCCGGCTCCCTAAACACATTACAATACAATATTATGAATGAATGCTAGGAGTGGCAGTCGTCCAGAATCTCATGACTCCATTATTGTGGTTCACAATCGATTCTTGACTCAGTATCAATTATCAGTTCCATCTATTGTACACTATAGAGCGGACAACGTGATTAACGTTCATGAACCCAGCAGCTCAGGTGTCGTATATTGTCATTATCATCTTTTAATAATAATTACTATTATCTATTTTTTTTAAAGAAACACTGAAATGACGAACAATATCTTAAGCACCACCACCTGAGTTCAGTTAAAACGACAAATATACATTCATGCATGATTATCAAGTTTTAGGTCTAATTACTTAAGTTCTATCATTAAATGATGCTTAATTATCATAATATCATAATATAATGTTTGATTGACTGATTTTAAGAGTGAACATTTTGATATTTAAAAAGCTGTGCCATTTTATAAAGATAAGCTGATTTGGTGGAATTATATATATATTAGCATATCAGTCTATTTATTAGCATATCAGTCAATTTATTAGCATATCAGTCTATATATTAGCATATCAGTCTGGCGAGTAACCAAAAAAAATGACTAGCCAATGGCGATTCATTATTGCCAAGGTGTGCGTAGAGGGTTGAAAGAGAAAATTACTTTTGTAGCTTTAACAAAGATAAATAGTTTTTTAAATATATTTTATTTAAGAATAATTGTTTCAAAAGTTAATGCACTTTAATAAGTGAATGTCATTTAATTTCAATAAAAGATGTGAAGCTTGATTTGGTTTATATTTGCTTATTGCGCTCGCTTGCGGACATAGGAGACAAAACAGTACTTTCTTCCTCTAACATTCAGTATTGCTTTTAGAAATCTAATTTTGTTAATATTTAAGAAAGAAATATGAATTTAGCTTTTCAGCCATTTTGACAGCCTTATTACAGACTAGCAACATCAGGCGATGTGAACAGACTCTACATCACACAGTGAAAGTGTGTACTCAAGAGTAGAGATGTGCACGAATATTTGAATTTCTGAATATTCGATCTGTAATGATTATTCTAAAAATAAAATACTATTCTAATTTTACTACGTTGCTTTGCTGGCCGTAAATGCAGTGAATCCATGATAAATCCCAAGCACTGACTCAGTTATAATTAAACGCACTGGGTGGCGCTGTGGAGCGTGTTTAACAAGTGTTTGTATTTGATCACATATTGTCATCGTCTGCCTCGTGAAGTTTGGAATTAGTGAGATGAAAATTATACTACAAAATGGAAGTACTTTTAATCAAATTAATTAATGAAACTGAATTATAATATCACCACCACAATGAGAAATCACATGATATCAAACAGCAGTGGACTGAGTAAAGACTGTGTCCATCACGACTGCAGGAAGCGCTGCTGCAGCGCGAGTGATCAGAGATGATTTTGAGACATATACTTTAAGTTTCGTCGAGGGAGACCGTTATCTTTGTGTCTCTGCAACGTCTGCCAGCGCGTTCTCATTTGAGCTCAATATAAACACGATAATGCTGACTCGAGTACATATGTATGTTCTGTACGATAATCTGCTTTATTAGCATTTTTTTCAGTTCGCGCTGCTTGAGCTTAAGGTTTTCTTTTAGTTGAAAACATTAAACAATATGTGTAAACAATAAATATAAAGAACAAAAGCATTTAAGATATATAGTAAGCTTGATGTGTACTATATTGCCTAATTGTAAGCTTGTTCAGAAATGGTCACAAACGGCTTTCTCGTTAAACGTCATTTATATAAACGAATATTCGATTTTTATTAGCCCAAATATTTGAATACAATATTTTTGAAAAATGCCCATCCCTAACTCAGAGTGAGCTTAATGCATAGTGAGTGACTCGCACGACTAAATGGCCTTTTTCATTCAGACATTACATTCAGCGGATCGCCTGCAGTGGCTCCCAGATAAAGCAGCGCTCGTGTGTGTGTGTTGTGTGTGTGTCGTGTGTGTACTGACCACGACTGCGGGCTGGGACGCAGGAGCCGCCTGAGGAGCCACCAGTCCAGCCTGAGGCTTGAGCGTGGCCAAAGCTGCAAGCAGAAGATGAACACGTGAGTGCCGTCACAACCCCAGAGAGGACCTCACACACACACACACACTCTTACCCTCTCGGGCCGCGGTGACCTCTTTGGTGAGGCGTGCGATGACCCTGCAGGCGGCGTCGTGCTGGTAGAGCGCGTGGGACAGCTCCTGTCGAGTCGTCTGAAGCTGCTGTCTCAGAGTGAAGCTGTGCAGCATCACTGCGTCCTGCAACACACACACAGAGATGAGAAAAAACAGGACATTTCTTTAAAGGTGAATATAAATCTATGGTATCCCTAGAATGTGTCTGTGAAATTTCAGCTCATAATTCCCCCCAGATCATTTATTATAGCCTGTCAAAGTTGCCCATTTTTTGGGTGTGAGGAAAAGGGACGTTGCAAAAAACAATAACAATAAACAGGACTTTTTTTTAAGACCCAGCAACAACATGCTATGACATGTCTGGGAAAAGCTATCCCGATATTTACCCTCGTTTTTTGAATTCTGGCATTATACAGAGCGAGAGCGCCCTCTAGAAGACAAATAACAAACTATCACTGGCTGAGTTGTTTACGTTAACACGAACACACTTCACAGAGCGCTGACACTTCAGACACGCATTTAAAACACCGACAGCGAAGCGGTATGAATACAGAACACTACAGTACATATTTCCATATCATTATAAAGTGATTAATGTGTTGACTAGATGCTGCATCAGCAGAGGAAGAACAGCAGTTTGCCGTCGAGGCTGAGAGGACTCTAACATTACCTCAGTCAAGCGGTTAAAGCAATGTGACAAAAACACACGCAGACCTGACCCAAATGCTTTATAGCGCAATTGTTACCCATCTATTGTCACTTTTATGCATTCATTAGCCGACGAAGTTGCATATTTAAAGCTAGTGACGTGATTGCTTTCTCAACATTGATGTTCATGCAGCCGACAATATATTGTAGTGATAAAAAAAGAAAATAAAGTATACATAGGCTATATACGTAATATAGGTCTTTATTAAATTTTAATGGCCATCTTTAAGCATGACTCTTTGGAATTGTAACACTTTACAATAAGATTTCATTTTTAGTATTAACTAAGGTTAATAAAAGTTGTAGAAGTATAATTCATTGTTAGTTTGTTAATTTCAACATTTACTAATGCATTTGAAATTGAGTTTTAATTCTTATTTTATCTGTTATTACCTTAGTTAATGTACTATGAACTAACATGAATGATAAAGGTACAATTGTATTGCTCACATTAATACATGCAGTAAAAACATATATTGTATATTGCATAATGCATATAGTTCATGAAAGCTAGTTAATACATCCTTGTTAACAAATGGGATTTGCAAAGTGTTACCTATGAAATTTACGCATGTTTCTAGGTTATAGCTAACGAAACCTGTAATATTTTAATGTTTAAATTACTGTTTGTTCTGCAGAACTTCTCACTTTAATATATTCATATTTATATATTTAATTTAGCAGATTTCAGTTCAGCACTGTTTTACTTGGAGTGTTATGTTTGTTTTTTATCCAGTATAAAAAATATTGGTTGAATTATCGGTTATCAGCATGTACAGTCAAACCTAAATATCGGTATCTGTAAAATCCACTATCGGTCGACTTCTAATTAAAATGCACACAAAGGAATCGAAATTTTAATTTTTATAAACAGTATCCAATTCCCGACCTCCTTTTTTATTTTTATTACGGATCTGCATGATTGACGTGGGTCAGGATTTTATGCTGAAATAACCGGATTAATCCAGAAGCATCTGGTCCAGGACACACTCAGCACTTATCATCGGGTCGGGACGGAACTCACCCACTCGTCCTGCAGGGATTTGAGGATGGCAGGAATGCTGGTGGCAGAGGGAGCCTTCGGGCGGATGGGGTGAGACACTGAAAGCACACAACACAGTGAAACCGTGGCCGTACAGAGTGTGTAGATCATTATACTGGACCTGTGCACTCGGCTTAGGTTTTTTCAACTGCTTACATCTTCAAAACTTTGCCTCTTCCCCCCAAAAAATGTTACACTCAAATCCAAGAACTGCACAGACAAAATGCCTCACATCTCTTGCAAAATGAAACACTGCATTCAAAATATCACAAACATCTCAAAGGCAAACATCTGTCTTACGCTGCAAACAGTTTTGCCTTAATATTATATTTTTGGATGCATCATATACAGTTATTCAGAACCTAAAGCTCTTCTTTCATGAGCTCCTGTGTACATTTCTGTACAAGATGGAAATTAATTAGCAGAGAGATGTTGAAAAATTCATGGTAAACACGAAAGCAAGATTGAAACCAAACTTCAGTAGTCAATATTTCAATATTCAATATTTGAAGTGAAAAAGAAAAAAAACAGTTCACCAAAGTTGTCCTAAGACTAGAACGGGTATTGTTTAAAATTCATGTATAACTTTGATGAAAGGTTTTGATCCACTTCAAATGTTGAGTGCTATATTTATTTTTTTACTGTAAGCATTTGTGGTTGTGAGTACAGTATCACAGTCCGAAGAAACTATAACTTGAACTTTGGCCTATTCTAAAGCCATGATTGCTTGGTGTTCAGTAAAGCAATAAGTGTTTGCACATCATGTGAGGAGTGTGTGTGTGTGTGGCTCTGATGAATTACTGTGGCATTTTGATATTTGTGTTAAATATCAAAGGAAATCAAGAAACTTCCTGTTAGACTTTTGTGTTACATAGAAAATTGCGTGTTGTGGTTTGCAAAAAGTGTTTTATGAAATTGAAAACTGAGAATTATTGTATGGTTTTGCAGATTTGGTGTGTGGTTCTGGTGTTTGAGTGTCAGCTTTCAGGATTTTGAGTGTGCGCCGCTGATAAAACAGTGAAGTGTCAGCTTGTCGTGTCGAGTGTGTTCCTCCTCGAGTCTGTACCCTTGATGTCGATGAGCTGCTCCTCAGACAGTGGCTGTCCGTTGATGGGGTCGGCTCCGTTCTCAGCGATGTATTTCTCGATCAGACGCCTCTCGAACACTTGATTGGAGACAGGAGACACACAGGGGTGCTCCGGCACCTCGTTGGAAACTGGAAGGAGAACGGATTTATAATCATGTAACACCATTTTACAGTGTCCTAGTTTAGTGATACCTGTGGTAATGATAATAACAATACATAGTGCATCATTGTATGGAACTAAGCCTGAAATAAACCCTATTCCTGAAAGTACATGATAATACATATTATTCAGCACTTAAATGCATAATTACTAAATGTATCAAAGACACCTTAAAATAAAGGAAGTGTAACGTTTGGATCAATGTGTTTCATTCAAAGCAACAAACAAACATGAAGTTTCCTTCCTCTGCAGTACAAAATACCTCGTTTTAGTGACACCACTATTAATCAGATAAATGTCATTGTCTAATGTTTAAAATCAACAATTAGGCTAGACTTAACAAATCTTTACGTTTAGGTTTACTTTCCCTTTTTTTATCGGTGTTTTGCTTGCCGAAATAAAGTTATCTCAGGCTTCAGACACACACGCACAACTTCCAGCGTCATGTTTAACATATATGCGCTTCTAGTCTAATGAAATACAGCAAAGCAGCGGAAGAAAGCATCGTTATTAAAGCGTAGTTTCTCAAACACAAAGTTTTTGCTAATATGTGCACAATGGCTAACACTGCTAATCACTCATGCTAACAGAAACAAACTCACTTACTCGCACAAACCAAAGACATCTCGCTCGAATAGACGCGATTCCGCTCTTCAAATAAAGCTGGAGTTATATCAGTTCATCCACCGGGTTAAAATCCACACAGAGTTAATGATTTTGATCTCAATCAAGGCGCTGCATGCCCTGAGTCAGAACGGTCAGAACACGTTGAGATGCCGTGCCGCTCAAACACCGGTGCATGACGGGATACTGGAGAGCGGAAGTCGGATCCGACGGGCTTCCGCCAAAAGGCGCACCGCATCCTCAGTCAAAACATTTGTGCGCTAAAGTATAATCTTTTAAATATATTAATCAGTACAATTGGTAATGGGCGTTTAAATAGAAAATCTTCTCGATAATCACAAACGACTTGATTGGCTTGTCTTGAGAAGAAAGCGCTGAGAAATGTCACAGGCACCACGTGACATAATGCCGGTGTGGTGAAGAGATGGGTCCCAGTTTAGCTTAGGACCCAAGCAATACGATTGGTTCAAAGCAGAGATATTATATAGAGATATATGATTTCTATGGTTCAAAGCTCGTTTTATGAGTAATCGCTTTAGTGCTGGTTATAAATCAGACAAAATCACTTTATTATAGAAGTCGGTTTAATTATGTTATAACGAGTCATTAATGTTTTTTAACTTATAATATATGTTTCATATACTAGTATATAACCGAAGCTATTGATTGTAAATGTAAACATTTCTCGTTTTTAGTGTTTTTTAGTTAGCATACTTTGTAGCATAGCATACAGCTATCCGATGATCGTGCTAGCTGAGGTTTACCTGAGCTTACACTGCCTTACCGTATTCACAGCGATTCGAAATGCAATTATAATTATTTATGTCACTATTTTTATCGTAATAATCAGCGCAATATGTTGTACAAATTTTGTTATTAATAGATCCATGTAAGTTAATAATGTTAAGTTGTGTTTATTACTATTTTTCTTATTGACTGTTTATCCATTTAAATAAATTACAGAATTAGCTATGTTTTGTGTGCACTTAGTATAAATATTAATTGGTTGTCTAGCCTTGATTACAGAACAGTGTAATAAAATTACAGAATCACAAATCTTAATGTAATCATTATCAAAACCCTTAATTCAATAATCTTGTATTTTTTTTCCTGATTAATGAAAGAAATAGAATTTTCAGGTTTTGCAATGTTAATTTATTTGTTATTAAGCAATAAGGCATATATTTTTTTAATTACATGCATGTCATTTTGTGTACTAATTCATGATTTATGTCATAATTATTTCTTAAAACAGAACATCATACAATTAATAACATTCAATGCAATAAAATTAGTGAACCAAAACTTACAGGCTATAAAAAATAAAATTGATTAAATTACACAATACAATACAAAATGAACAACTGAATTATGAGATGTAATGGATTTAATTTTTATTAACACAAAACTACAAGCAAAAATGCACATCATTTTTGGACATTTATAGAGCTTTTTAAAGGTGCAGTGTGTGATTTTTAGCGACATCTAGCGGTTCGGTTGCGAGTTGCACTAAGGGCTCAGCCCACTGCTCAGCCCTCCCTTTCGAAGAAGCTACGGTTGCTGAAACGGGACAAACATATCGTCGTCTGAGACAGCAGAGAATAGCCAGAGTAAGCCAAGAGTGTGTAACATTGTCACTGTTTCTGTACCACAGTCCATTATAAACCACATCATGGATAAAGTTTACAAAGCCATAGTCAGGTGAGGATCAAGGGTCTTAATATATAATATAATAATAGTAATCAACTGATTGTCAGATAGGCTGCAGGATACAGCAGGAACGTAGACTGCTACAAGAAGCTTCCAATGGCAAGTGACGAGTCCTACACAGTAAGTTTTTTTTCTGTTAATTATGTTTATGCTTCAAATAGTATATAATAGAGAGTATAACATGGGACAAATTACGCCATGTCGGCGTTCAATATCACCAATGGCCTATCACAGGGTTGTTTTCAGTCCCATCAGAAAAGATTGAGAGCAGGGACATCGTTAGGCCTATTTTAGGGGGGCTGAAGCTACCCCAAAATGTTCCTAAGCCCCCCTAAATGATAATAAGAACAACAATAACAATTCGATTTATAACCTCATTGGAATGAGTATCCTCATAAGGAAAGGGGATACGGGATATTTTGGTTTCCTATGGCAGACATCCCAAGTCTCCGGGAGTCTCCCGCATATTGATAGCGGCTCCCTGATACCCCATATTAGTTCAAATCGCCCGGAATCTAGAGCGAGCGAGCTCCAAATCGTGTAGTGCACGCACGGCAGAGAGGGAGAGACCTTGCGTGTGTGCAAATGTGCGCGCGTGTGCCTCACGAAGCGCATGTAAACCCCCCGTCAGCAAAACCGAACTGGAACAATTAATGATAACTCGCTGTTTTTATTACCCAAACAGTTCCTTACCTTTTCAATTCGATGACCCACCTCCTCCATATGAGCTAACGTAACGTTACTTTGCACGAACATGCATAACTTTGTTCGACTGTCATGAATATTTGAAATGTCCATTTACATCAAGTACAAGTTAGCCAAACATAGATGAATCTTACCAGTCCAGGAGACAATTAGCAACGTTGGCGTCTGTCTTCACATTCTTCTCCGTTTTCAGCCGTCTCCATCTTTCAAAGGCATTTCCTATACAGATCCTTGTTTTATTTCGGACTTCGTCACGAAGTATTTCGGATTCATAACAAGTTTTTTTTGGTTTCGCAACGTTAGACATTTTTTTTATCCGATTCCGACACGTTTGTAGCTGCAGCTGTGGTAACTAGACCAGAGCTGGCAACCCGGATGCCGCAACACTACTGACTTCGTGATTGGTAGATAGGTGGAGGGTGGCGCATCAGACCAAAACACATGACATCAACATCAGTTGAGGGCTGCAACTTCACTTTTTAAATGACAATATCCTGGCCGGACTACAGTTGTCAGTGATATAAGTATTTGAAATGAACATGATTTCTTAAGGTCTAGGGATATATCAGGGCCATTTTATGATTAATTGAAATACATTTCTTACATACGGCTCCTTTAAAATACACAATACAAAGCAGCGTTAAACAGACATACTGTAGTGCGTCTTTAATTTTCTAAATACTTTTGTGATAGTCCTCTGGGCCCAGTTTTTCAAAAGTTTCGGATTAGATCAAATCTTGGAAGTGGGTTTTTCAAAGGCAAAAGAGGGATTCCGAACTAAGATCAGAGCATGTAATCCGATCGATCTTACATTTGATCTGGATCAAACCTGCGCTTTGGGTTTTTCAAAACTTTGAACTCATTTTGGGATCTATTTGATCCAAAAAAACAGGATTATCCTGATCCCATCAGAAGGGTGGATTCAGTTGTAATTTTTCAAACCAAATAAAACCAGAGGTTTTTTTTTTTAAGTGAATGATCACAAATTCAATGTTTACTGATGATATATACATTTATTCATATTTGAAGCATAAGCATGTCACATCTAATGAGATAAACATCACTGATAAACAAACATCACTGTTGCTCACAGCTCTATAATTTCAAAGTATATTAATAGCAATGACAACAACAACAAATATATTCAGTCATTCAGTAGCCTAGTTAAAGTAATTTCTCACAATTGCATCTCTAATTGCATGTCCAGTGTGTCCTTCATTAGGTAAGAACATTGGCAGCTGTTCTGGTTCTACATCAGGCTCAGGTCCATCAAAATTGTCATCAAGGGACATGGGGACATGACGCCTGGTGGCGATGTTATGCAAAACAATACAGGCAAGGATTATGTTGCATGCCACCTTGGGTTGTACTCGCAAGTAATTAAGACACGCAAACCGTCTCTTCAGGACTCCATTTAAGCGCTCAATGGCACATCTTGTTTTGCAACGTGAGGAGTTGAAGCGTGCCAGCTCAGGTGTGTTTGCAACTGGAAAAGGGGTCATTAGCCATGGTAGGAGTGGATACACGCTGTCTCCCAATACTATGCCTTTTGGTCGGTGGGATTGAAGCTCTCTGTATAGTGCACTCTCTCTTAGAATACCTGCATCATGAACAGACCCTGGCCATTTCACAACACAGTTGGTTATTATGAGCTCAGCATTGCCCACAAGTTGGATGTTGATGCTGTGCCTCCCCTTTCGATTGACATACTCCCACTCCCTTTCACAAGGTGCTTGAATATGCACATGAGTACAATCAATAGCACCAATAGTGCTAGGCATCTCCCCCAATTGAAAAAACTTGTGCTTAGTCTGAGCTGTCTAGCCATCCTTAAGAAAGGAAACAAATTGATTGATCAGACTGCCCAGTGCTACTGACATAGCCTTCACCACATTACTCACAGTTGCTTTTCTCACTCCCATATTGTCACCAATTACTTGGTAGAAAGTCCCACATGCGTAAATGCGCAGAGCGATTAAGCACTGTTCCTCCACGGATAAAGCAGGACTCCTTTGGGTTTGGTGTTGGAGTGTTGGCCTGACAAGATCTGCAATGTACTTAATGTCATCTCTCCCAAAGCGAAAACGTGCATTCGGTTCTTCTGATGTGTATTGCTCGAGTGGTTTGGCACGCTCAGCGTGCACCCTTTGACGGTACCTTCTCCTATGGTAACGATGAACAATACCTGCCATGTGGATGCCTCTGTAGATTAAGAGAAATAGGTGCAAAGACATGATGTGTTTAAATGGTGTCACCCATTAACCAGCAATGAGCTGATTGGTGTAAGCCTAATTGAGCACAAGCCAAAGCAATCATGCTCAAGGCTTTTAAGGTCAGTGTTGGCGACACCAGAGTTGGAACCATGGAATCAAAAGGGCCTAATTTCACTGTGGCAGAAACCTGTGCAATGCTGTAGGGTGTTCGGGCCAATTTTGCCTCGATAGTAGGAGGTTTCAGCTCTGCAAAGGGTGGAGAACTGACCAAAAAAGGAAAACACAACATTTGGGAGGACATAACCAATCATGTCAATGCCATGGGGTCTGGCCAAAAGAGGACCATAAAACAGGTTATGTTGTGATAGAAGAACCTCAGGGCTAAGGCAATGAAAGACCTTACTGAAGCCAAGAACCCCCAAACCGGTAACAAGCCATATAAGAGGGGTTATTTCACTGATATGGTCCTTGATATCATAGGAGGAGAAAAATCAGAGGCTCTGCATGGCATTGAAGGCATAGAAGCAGATGGAGAGGCCACAATTACAGAGATTAGGACTTCAGAAGAATGTGAGCAAAATTCTCCTGCAGAGGAAATGTTTGTCCTGGACTTAACTTCAGTGAATGAGGAGGAAGATAAATCCCCAGTGGATGTAATGAAGACAGTCCAAGACGTTCCTTCAAGAAAACGCAAACATTCCTCAGCTACAAACCAGGATGGTGACAGTTATGAGTTGCTTCTGAAACAGGAAACCGAAAGAGCAGAAATCCAAATCGCACTGGGTAAAGAACAAATCTTGCTTACCCAACTGCAGCAGAAAAAAGTGCAGATGGAGATACATTTCTTAAAGGCAGAGATGGAAAGAGCTGGTATCTGTCCAGTAAATGATGTTTGACTATTGATAGTATAAGTTTTTTGTTATTTAACATTATAACAAAATAAGGAAAGAAATTTTTTTCTGTTTATTACAGTGTTTCTGTTTCTTAAAATTAAAATAAACAATGGCTATTTGTGGCCACCAGTATTTTGCCTACCTGTTGTTCTTTGCTAAGCCAGTAGGCTACACTGTTGTTTCCATTTAAGGCTCTGGTAAACAGGATTTGGTAATCCTGAAATTTGGTATTTGGATCACAATGATCCAATCCAATGTTCCTTTAAAAAACTAGCATAAAAATAAAATGGATCAGGTGATCCTGGATAGCAAAACATGGGATTTCCAAATCTGGATCAATTTGATCCAAATTAAATTTTTTGAGGGGTACATGGGTACACTCCTATCACTCATATCACTCCTATCACAGCATATCACTGCTATCATCCAACAGCTACACTGGTTGCCAGTCAAGTCACACATCTCCTACAAGATCCTTCTGCTCACTTACAAATCTCTCCATGGACTCTCACCAAAATACCTCAGTGACCTTCTCCATCCCTACACACAGTCACGTTCCCTGCGGTCCATGACAAGGACCTGCTGGTCACCCCCCGCACCAGGTTGCGGACTTTTGGGGACAGGGCTTTCTCTGCAATTGCTCCTACACTTTGGAACAGTCTACCGTTCCACGTCCTCTCTGCCCCATCCCTGCCCATGTTCAAAATGCACCTTAATACATTTCTTTTCACGAAGTCTTTTGACCCCTAACTCCTCCCCCCCCCCCCCCACACACACACACACACACACACTTTTGTTAAGCGACCTTGGGTACCATGAAAGGCGCTATATAAGTCCAAGTTATTATTATTATTATTATTACAGGTTCTTCGGATCGCAGGAATGGCGGTGTTTACATTTTTATTGTTATTTATAATTGCTCAGACTTGCTGAAGAAACGTTTTTTTCCACCGTCCCTTCCTCTTCCACCTGCACTGTCTCTTCTGTCTCCTCCTCTAATGGCCTACCCTGCACCTTCTCTGGGACAGCATCCTCTAGGGGCCTTTTTAGGGGCTTTCCTCTCAGGGCGAATGAGAGGATGCTTAATTGCTTTTTATCTGACATCTTTGAAAGACAGATGCAATGATTAATGCATCCATGGCCAGGATATAATTATAAAATATGACATGATTTTAAAAGTGACCTATAACATCGACTATGCAATCCTAACGAAAATATGACTAGGCTGTAAAACTGTTGAAAAGGCTGTAAAACGAAACTTTCGGAAGATGTTGTAGCAGAATCATGTGAACAATTCCAGGATATGCTTTTTTTTTCATCGGTTGCTGCATTAAATCTTACCCAGATACAATAGTGCTATTTTCTGATTGGCTAAGAACTCGACTAAGAACTCCAGGGGAGACGCGCTTGATTCCTGCCAGTTCCATAGTGAGAGCGGCGCGGCCAGAGAAATTTTGGGCGCTGCGGCATATTAAATATATTATAAATAGTTTTTCCGCGTGAGAAATACAATGTGTGGCGGGAGTGCGTGACTAAAGACCGAAATGAGTCACGCTCAATGCGTGACACTTGAGAGCCCTGTGACACCATGAGACAAGGAGGCTGTGGTACTCTGAAAAAGAGCAGCTAAACGCCCAATTCCTGCTTCACCAGCAGAAGGTGGCAACACACACAACTACAGATCCTGGAAGCTATTCAGAGTTTATCAAGCTTATAAGTTAAATATAAAAGTTAAATAAGTTAAAAAGCTGGGTTTAGTGTGGCTTTTGATGCTCCTCACTCTTGTCACCACTGTTCATTATAGTTTTGATTGAAGTTTTATTCTTTTTGTTTATGTACTTATTAGGTAAATCTTGTTTTGTTTGTTAATCTCTGTTTCTTTCTTTGGACTCAAGTGCTCTTCAAGGTCCCAGTACATGTAATGAGGATGACTTGACATGTAAACAAACATCTGGTTTGTATGTTTCTGATGTTGTCCAGGATATCTGGTTATCCAACTGTTCCTCTAAGAGTACCCTGAATATAAGTGGTGAATGGGGAGTATAGAACAAGGTTGTGAGGTGATCATCTGGAATGTACCTTCCTACATGTGATGAGAATATGTTTGTTATCGTACTGTTGAGATGAACACTGTGTGTTTGGGCCTAATCAGTGGTTTTGTGTAGTTCTGTTTCTTTTCTTTTGTGGAGGGTTTCCTCCTTGTGTACTGTAGTAGAAATTTTAATAGTCATTGATCCCAAACAGGTATCATAAGAGAAAGAACCTATTCAATGTATTAAAGTATATGTGTGTACGTGCTTGTGCGTGACGTTTCAGGAACATATGGGACAGGACCTCTGACCTTAGGGACGGTCAGTTTTGGCCAGCTTATTTCAGTACCAGTTTGTGTCTTTAAGTAGAAACTGAACAGCAGTGAGGACCTTATCTGGGTGGGTGAAAGGTACAGCGGGTGAGGAGGAACCTTGAAAAGAGTATAAAGGCTTTCTCATATCTTCCTGTTGGGTGTCACTCTCTTGCACAGCGTAACTTCTGTGTACTAGACTGAACCTATTCTTGCAAGAATAAATACTTTTCTTTTTTATTAATTTGACTCTGAGTGTCTCTTACGCAGTGATGATGTTTAACAGAATTTTTGCCACAACAATTTGGTGTCAGAACAGTGGGATTCCTTGGAAGTGCCTTGTGGACCTGAGAGCGGACGGTGATTGATCATCCTGGACTGAGCAATTCCAGCTCTACCTCGTAAGCTTTAGAGAGAGGGGCCGACCGCTATCAGGGCCAGGAGAAACTCCACTGGAAATGAATGAAAGCGAACCCGTGGCAACCCAAAACATCTCTGGTAAGAGACGGCTAAAATATTTTCTTTTGGGCTAAAATATTTTTCTTTTGGTATAAGAGTGAGTAAACTACACTGGCTGAGACTGTTTTCTATGGTGCGAGATCAAGAGATTTAAGGCATAGACTGAGGCAAGAGGTCCTCGACCAAGAAATTGAGACCCTTAAACAGGTCAAGAGATTTTCTAAACTGAGTCAAGAAGTTTTGACCGAGGATTGAGCTCTCGCAAAAGTGGGAAATTGAGACCTTTAAACAGGTCAAGAGGTTTTGCCACACCAAAAGTGGGAAATTGAGACCTACGAACAGGTCAAGAGATTTTGCCACACCAAAAGTTAATTAAGGCTAACTGAAATACTGATTTTGGGTGAACCATAATTAATGACCCCTGTCCGATTTTAGGTTAAAAATCGGATCTGTCGGAGACGTCTGACAGATTACTAGACGAGCGTCGAACAAAATCCAGGGAGAACAGAAAACAGCCAGTATGGGGAAATCTTAAAATAAGCTTGCCAAAATTTGATATACTGGTTTTCTGTCAAATGCTGAAAGAATTACGGGGAGAAAATGCATGCAGGGTATTGAAAAGTTTAACCTAATATCATGATTTTCCAAGGTGAGGGAACATTGAGGGCTACGAGATTAAAAGTAGTGCGGGAATCAGTTGAACAGGGCAGTGAGAAACAAAAAAGGTTGTTGTGGCTGCTTTCAACATGTGTGAATTGGCAGATTAAAAAAATTGAACTGCCAGGAGAAATAGTTTTTACTTCTTCATCCAGTAAATGGATGCATGACATTAGATGTCTGAGAACTTAAATTTATATGATAAGGATTGAAGTAGCAAGCAACTATAAGGCTGTCTGTGTGAAATAGAGGGAACTGTAAGTGAGAGACTTGATGGAAGAGGGAAGTGAAAAACAAAAAGGTTGGTGTGTGAGATATGTGTGTGGGGATTGTAAGCAAACAATCATGTACTGGTTAGATAATGAAGGAACTGGCATGTAGAGAAAAGAAAGAATTAGCATGTAGAACAGAGGATGCAGAAGGAACTGGCATGTAGGGAAAGATGGAAGAAATATAGTAGAAAACTATATGTGATGAAAATAAAATGGAAGTCAAATTAACTGTTTAAATGGTATGAAAAATGAGTTTCAGAATAAAAATAAGGCATTGAGTATGATTAACGGGGATTAATGTGATATAAAGATAAGGAATGTTTCATTAAGCAAAATGGGGAACAATTTTTTAATTTTTTAATTTTAAATTTTTTAATATTTTAATGGTAAAATAATGATTGAAATTATGTTTAGTTTTAGTTTGACAACCATTGTGTTTTGAACCTAGGGTCCAGCTATGCTGGGGTACAGCAACAGGGTTTGCTTATTCAGCCCGGTTTCCGGATGTTAGATATGTACTTGTTCTGTAATTAGGGTTGTTGATGATAATACCAAATTAGTAAAATGTAAAGACAACTTTGACCAAAGAATCTGGAAATCAATAATGTATAATGTTGGATATTTGTTGATATTAAGTCATTGAAGCAAAGGATATTGTCTGTTTTATAAATGAATTAATGGGTCGGGGATAATTTCCCTGGACAAGTATGACTAAAGTTAAACGAAAACTTTGTGAAAACAACTTAGTATATTTTGAGCATTTCGATGCAGCTTATGAGAATTAATTTTCTGCCAATAATGATGATAATGATTATGATTCGGCTATTGTAATTGAATCCGCCACTGGTGGACTGTAAAAGAATACAGAGAACTGCTTATCAGCTCTGTTTGCATTCCTGATTGGGACACACTGCTTCAAGGGTGTGCAGTAAGTTAGAGTCGTTTGCAAGCTTACAGTGATCAAACTATAGGCAAGGTGTCGGATGCTGTAAGTTGAGGCTGACAAAAACCCATCAGATGACAGAGAGTGTTTTTAATTGTGGTCAGCAGGACCATTTAACACGTAACTGTAAATGCCCACAGAGAAGTTGTTTGAAAATGTGATAGTGACACATTTCTGGTAATAATATGGGTTCGAAAGTAGATCAGTGTTTATATGACAATATTAACTTTTCGTCTGAGAAAAAATAAGAGATAAAAACCAGGTCAGAAGATTGAAGTCTTAAAGTGAATCCTTTTGAAGAAAGGATCTTTAATAGTGATTTTTATATGTGAACTGATGAATACAGTTTGATGTAAATTTAATGACTCCAACAAATGTGATAAAATATATAAAAGTAACTAAAAGGATGATTGTGTGTTAATTAAACATTTTAAAAAGGGTTTAGGTTATATAGAGAGACTAATCTCATGGAAAATGATAACTGCAAAAGATGTATGTGTATCAAAATGTATCATAAGCAGAGCGTGATAGCCTTGTAAAAGTTAGTGTGAATCCCGATTGGAGATTGATAAACTCCTAGGAAAAATTTAAGTCAGATATTAAGCTATGGTAATTGAGAAATTGACAACTAAAATTGAGATGAAATGGGAAACGTTATTAAGATCTAGAATAATTATTTTTATTTAAGATCAAATAAGCAGATACAGTAGTACTGGATTAACAGTTGCTAAATGTAAATCGTGCAGAAAGGCATCTGATTAAACAAACAACTTGTTAGTGTTTTTTAACGTAAAGGAAAAGTGTGCTGGTTAAAGGGTTGATAATTAATGTTGACCATGAAAGAACTAAAAGCTGATGTTTTGCTTTTAAAAGATAAGCTTGTGATTTGGCTGAAACTGCCAGCGCGACAGACTCAATCTGAGTGGAAATTTGTCTAAATTCCCTGATGTATGGGCAAAAGACAACTATAAAATTATGTTTATTTGAAAACGTATAAAATTTCTGGCAAAGAGGCCTTAAGCTGGGCTAGAGTTAAAAGATAGTAGATAAAGTTTGAAGTTAGAAGTTTATGAGAGGGAAGTGTACCAGTCTTGAATGCCTCAGAGTCTCTCTCATTCAATGTCAGCTAAAAGCTGTTATTTGAGCC
The DNA here is from genome assembly GCA_026230005.1 of Gila orcuttii. NCBI lineage: Eukaryota > Metazoa > Chordata > Actinopteri > Cypriniformes > Leuciscidae > Gila > Gila orcuttii. The sequence continues at coordinate 41,103,892 of JAPDVR010000016.1, read as the reverse complement.
TGTGTCATAAGTGACAATAAGCTATTTATAGTAAAGCACAGTGTTTCGGTTGAAAATCATAGACACAGAGATGTTCAAAGAAATCATTGCCATTCAGTGGGCAATTTGTATGTGCAAATGTTTTTGATTAATTTATTTTAGGACCAGTAACTTCTTTGTCTCATTTTAGTCTCCACCATTCAGGGCCGATGGCTACATCCGGCTACAGATGTAGATGTACACTGAATAGACGGATGTGAACTAAATTCACTGAATCTAAGCAGTGCTAGGTTGCTGCTTTTAAGATGTTAAAAGGATTTTAGTGATTAAATACTGCTGTTATTAACCTGTCTCCCTGTGTTAACACTATTAGGCAGTCCAAAATGGCTCTGGTGACTCTTGAATGTGCCTTTCCTAAGCTCCAGAAAACAACTGATATGTTGGAAAAAACTGATTTGGTAATGGGAAGAGCGGTTACCAGTGTGCACGAAGGTGATTTCTCAATGACGGGTAAGATCTTCTTTGACCAGACAGAAGGTAACCTAAGGCACGGGGTCACCGCAGACACTGGGCATCTCCTGATAGGAAGTGTTTATGTGAGATGGGTATGAGAGTCGAGAAGATTCTGTGAGGCCAGCAGATTCATTACACCATGAAGGGAAGATGCGCTGTGAGAAGTTACGGCAGTCTGACCCAGAAATGTGAGTTCCTCTATACCACTCACCAGAAACCGCGTTCATTGTATGGCTTGTTTTTCATTGTGACAAGTGTCTGTAACTGTGCCAGGGGACAACACCCTGATGAGAAGAAAATTAAAGATAAAGAGCTAATGGGAATGGGCTTTCAAGAGCCAGCTGCAGACCATGAGGTGATTGTTATTATTTGTTGTGGAGACAGTAACAAAACTTAATTATATGAGGGACATGATGTTGGTTGCCATATGGGCAAGAAAAATGTATAGAAGAGTTAATTTTGAGCTAATATGTCTATAACATAGTTTTAACCCCTGAAGGTCGTTGGGCATGGTGGTGGCTAAAGATGAAGACAGCTTTGTAGATTTGAGAAAAGTCTGGATAACAAAAGTTTAATGGTAAAAGGTTATTGTAATGAATTTAATATTACATTTTGTCTAAATTACAGTCTTAGGAGGCTGTTGAAAATAGTATTTGTTTATAGTGAGAGAGACTGCTTGAGTGGAGGAAGGGATGGTAACTGTGTCTGTCTTTTTGTTATCGGCCTGCCAGAGCAAGCTGAAGCAAAATAGTGATAATGAACCAAAACAACCCAGCTGACTTTTCTAAAATCAAATGAATAATGAACAGACATGAGTTGAAACTGGTTAAGACCATGTAAAATTAGGTAAAAGGTACAGTAAAATGTGAAGTTTAAAATCTTACTTAAAATTTAAATCTTTTTAGAGATGATATAAAGAAAAAGCGAACATTGAAAATGAACAGTTAAAATATGTTTCTAATATGAGTGTGTGTGATGGTGACTGCACTCTATGTCTTGTATGTGTTAGTTTGGGCTACTAATACTCCGTCTGAATAGTGTGTAAATTGTGTCATTAGCTACTAAAATGTGGTAAGGCAAATGACAAATTTTAAAGAAGCTGTTAATTCTGTTGAGTCCATCTGATGAAAAGGTGATGTAGAACATGGGACGAGCTTTAAATGGATTGGTTATCCAGCTCTGTCTGCTACTGGTAATTATGAATCAATCTATGGATTAAAAGCATTTATGTAAATTGGATTTGTGAAGTTGTAGAGCGCTGTCCATAATGGGTTGAGATAAACTAAAATGTTATAGATTTGAAGGCAATAACAAAGTGACATATTGGCTAAGTCAATATCAAATTATCCAGAGAGTCCTTCACATTTATGACTATTGTGAACAAAGGGGGAAAATGTTGTTTGACTGACATTGACCAAGTCTGTACAGCACGACCTGACCTAACAGAAACAATTGATGACTTTGAAAATGTTTGTAGATGACGGGATTAAGAGACCAAACAACAGGCCTGAAAAGCAGGATACACTGTAAGACTGAGGGCCGTTGCCCTTCAAATACTCTGACAAGAAGATGTGTTTGTGGCTTTAAGTAATATTTTTGTTTCAAGAGGCAGAGAAAGATGTCTGAAGGAAATTTGGCTGAAGGACAACGTTTAGGTTAGTGATGATGGCAAACTTTATCCAAACACCATTATGTTAGATTGATGCAAGAGTTGAATCATTGCATCAAAAGGGGGATGGTAACAATTGCCAAATATGGCCAAAATATGGTTTACTAGGGGACAATATATGTTGGGAAGACACTGAGCTTGACTGGGTAAAAGCCTGGCAAGAAGCCATTCTTCTCCCTAACAAAATTGCTGTCTGTAAGTGTATTTGCAGGACTGTTTCAACAGGAAACGCCAGGGCAGATGCGGCAGCGAAGGCCGCGGCAGCACAGCAGACAAAAGAAACTATGTGTATTTTACTATCTGAAAATAACCTCGACATTTGTTTTTCTTTACAGAGCATGCAGACTTTGATACAGGGCAGAATGTGCCCAATAAAATAATGGCTATGTATGAATTTGACTAACTATCCTGGCCTGGGTTATTATTGTGGCAGAAAGAAACAGGGCCACACCTGCACAGCGCATAACTTAAAATTTTCCTTTTGCAGGATGTCAGGATGGATTGAATCAAACAGAACTGATTCTGTTCCAAGTGTATAAGTATTGTGTTGTTGACATGAGCGAAGTGGGTTGAATGTTTTTCAGAGGAAAAGAGTGCTATTAAGTGAGGAAGAAATTATTTAGTGATAAGATGATTTGTAAAATGAGAAGAAACAGAGTTGAATTGGACAAGTGTTGAGAATAAACTTGAAATTCTTTATGCATATCATCAGCAAGGTGAACAAATGGTGAAAATTCCACAGGTCACACCAATAGGGACGACCGGCCAGACAAGCGGTCACTAACAAAACCTTAAGGTCTCCATTCACAGGTCAAAGCAGGAGATGGTTCACTACAGTAATGGTGCATCGTGATCTAAGGGGCAAATCTGGTAATGATCAGAAAATGGTTGGAGAGTGGGACACCTGGGTCAAAGCCTCTCACCTTAGACACCGACAGGCCTCAACCATCATATAGAGCGCAAAGTGAGGGGTCAAAGGCTCGTGCTAGTAACGGCCTCCCTCACCGACGAGGGAAAGACTACGGCAACGACTCGCAAAGAGTCACCCTGGTGAAGACGGAATGTCCATGGGGCAAACGAGATGACCAACACACCTGGAGGAAGATGCACCAACTAATGGTTTGAGTTTAGCAAAATAATCTGTTTTTGTGATGATTTTGATGATTTTATTTGATTGAATCAAAATAGGGCTAGATCAAATGATTTGATTGGTTAAGGATTTATTAGAAAATATTTCAGGTAAATTATAGGGATTATTATTGAAGAAACTTGATGATTAGGCTTTCCATTAAGGGTAAGAAAGGCAGATCATAGAAAAAATCTGTATGTAATAAGCTAAAAGATGGTCCGTAATGGAAATATTTGAGTTAATTTTGAACAACTACATTGGTTAAAAGGATGGATAAAAAATATAAAACCTTTTTTTGGATAGATTTTATTAAATATGGTGTTAAATAGAGCTTATTAAGTAAAACCATTGGCTGAATCGAATTACAAGTTAGGAAATTATGGTTAGGAAAATGGAGGGGATATATGGAAATGGGCGTGGATTGATGGTAAATGGATAAGATTGGTTAATCTTTGGGGTGTACTGGTTGCAAAACTGTACTACCAATTTCAGCGATAGGATTATCAATATTGTTATGTTTACCATGCATTATAATGTGTGTTTCCAGCTCAGTACAGAGACTGGTTAAAGCTGGGAGTCTGTTCAATAGGTTGAACAAAATATGATGATACAAGTAGTGGGAGCTACTTTAACGTGTTAAAGTGTATGTTTCCTTTTCTTTTTCTTTCTTTCTATGAATGTTTTTGATATGAACAGAAGGTTAAAAGCTGTGGTTATCCGCTATGTGATGACGTACAAGGAGAGGGGTCGAAATGAGGGATTTTATTCTACTTTTATTTCTTTGTATTTCTTAGCCTGTTGAAATGCCATGTGGGTTTCAAGATGTGTAATGGTAACCAGAGATGAAGAGTATAAGTGTGATGATATGACTTAAAATTTGTTCTATTATTTTTATTATTATGATTGGGTAATCTGAATGATAAAAAGGGGGGAATTGTAGTAGAAATTTTAATAGTCATTGATCCCAAACAGGTATCATAAGAGAAAGAACCTATTCAATGTATAAAAGTATATGTGTGTACGTGCTTGTGCGTGACGTTTCAGGAACATATGGGACAGGACCTCTGACCTTAGGGACGGTCAGTTTTGGCCAGCTTATTTCAGTACCAGTTTGTGTCTTTAAGTAGAAACTGAACAGCAGTAAGGACCTTATCTGGGTGGGTGAAAGGTACAGCGGGTGAGGAGGAACCTTGAAAAGAGTATAAAGGCTTTCTCATATCTTCCTGTTGGGTGTCACTCTCTTGCACAGCGTAACTTCTGTGTAATAGACTGAACCTATTCTTGCAAGAATAAATACTTTTCTTTTTTATTAATTTGACTCTGAGTGTCTCTTACGCAGTGATGATGTTTAACAGAATTTTTGCCACAACAGTACATTATTGTTTAAGTTTTCTATTGTGGTGTGAGTCTTACGTGTGTGTTCTCTATCGTAGGCCTGGGCGGCAAGGAAAATAAGGGTGGCAGCCCTCCTCATCTTGGTGGTGGTATTTTGGAGTGTCTGCTGTGCCACACAGAGGTGTTCGATCGAGTGCAGTGTGAGTGCACGTGTGTTTGTGGTTTTCTTTGTTTCTTTTCTTTAGGAGAATAGAGAAGCCCTTCTGGGTTGAGTGACTTCGGCTGCCGACCCCAGTTTCCGCCGCCAGGGGTGGCGTCATATAGAGCACAAAGTGAGGGGTCAAAGGCTCGTGCTAGTAACAGCCTCCCTCACCGACGAGGGAAAGACTACGGCAACGACTCGCAAAGAGTCACCCTGGTGAAGACGGGATGTCCATGGGGCAAACGAGATGACCAACACACCTGGAGGAAGATGCACCAACTAATGGTTTGAGTTTAGCAAAAGAATCTGTTTTTGTGATGATTTTGATGATTTTATTTGATTGAATCAAAATAGGGCTAGATCAAATGATTTGATTGGTTAAGGATTTATTAGAAAATATTTCAGGTAAATTATATGGATTATTATTGAAGAAACTTGATGATTAGGCTTTCCATTAAGGGTAAGAAAGGCAGATCATAGAAAAAATCTGTATGTAATAAGCTAAAAGATGGTCCGTAATGGAAATATTTGAGTTAATTTTGAACAACTACATTGGTTAAAAGGATGGATAAAAAATATAAAACCTTTTTTTGGATAGATTTTATTAAATATGGTGTTAAATAGAGCTTATTAAGTAAAACCATTGGCTGAATCGAATTACAAGTTAGAAAATTATGGTTAGGAAAATGGAGGGGATATATGGAAATGGGCGTGGATTGATGGTAAATGGATAAGATTGGTTAATCTTTGGGGTGTACTGGTTGCAAAACTGTACTACCAATTTCAGCGATAGGATTATCAATATTGTTATGTTTACCATGCATTATAATGGGGTGTCCAATTTTGAATATCCTTGTTGGTGTTCTTTGTTTGTGATTTGTTTGGATCATTTTAATCAATAAAAGTGATTTTATTGTTGTATACCTCATCCATGTCTCATGCCTGACTCCAACCAACACGCGCCCAGCGAACGACGTCGTTACGTCACTGTGTACGTCGCCATACGTCTTAGCTAGAAACGCTTGCAAGTACAACATTACTTTGGGATTATCTCTAACTCGTGTACCAAGAAGGCTTTAAAAACAATCGAAATATGTTAGTCTTTTAATCTTTTCCTTTGATATGTAATCTTTTCTGATTAGTTATGTACCCCTGTCTTGTGTCTTTTTTTTCTTTCCATTTATTTGTTCTATTTTGTGACTGTTTTCAATAAAAAAAAATAATAAAAAAAAATAGAAACGCTTGCGCCAACTTCAAGCATAACAATTACAATGGCGGACTACATCGTGTTTCTGCAAATGTTTCTCCTGGCTTTGCGATCCTATATTATGGTCAGAAAAGATGTTTAGAACACATCTAAACCCGCCCCCAGCCCCCGACGTAAGCATGACGTGGTATAAGAACGGTTCTAGTCCAGCAAAGAGTTGGTGCCGCTTTGGAACCAGTTTTCCTGGCCGAGAACCGGTTCTTTGGCTGTCGAAACACAAAGAACTGGTTCGCGCGCAGGCACCGGCTCCGAACCGGCTCTCAAAATGCTTTGGTGGAAAAGGGGTATATCAGTCAGTCATGTTCGAAATTACATCAGTGACTGATGAATTGGGATCGCGCCTGAGAGCCCAATCACCTTCGAGTGGTACAGAACATGCCAATGGACATTGCCGTGTGAGATTTGCATCACGAACCACTCCCGTTGCCACGGGTATATAATGAATCATGCAGCATTCACTAATTAAGCTTTCTGGAGAAGATTCTGCTCTGCTTTCATCTTTCGTGGTTATATAGAGAACCAGGAAGAAGTTCTGCACATGTTAGTCTGCACACGTCATTCCTGGAGAACTCTGCATGCTGTAGATTCCTCTGAGAGAGCATTTTGCACACCGAGCAGGAGACCTTTTCCCCTGTGCACTTCAGCACAAAAGAGCTTTTTTATCTGAAATAGTAAACACGCGTGTGACACTGCATCTTTTTCAAGATGTCATTCCACCTGTGTGTTTCTGGATGCGCTTGTTACCTGGCCCTGGTTGACAGTCACGATCACTGTCTCACGTGTCCGGGCTGTAAGCACGGTGAGACAGCATTCGTGTATGAGTCATGTAACCACTGCAGGAAGATGACCATCGTGATGCAAGACTCCAGTACCTTAAAGAGGTGGGGTCCCCTCTGCTATCCCACAATCTAGTTCCTCTGCTCAGCCGAGGGCTACTTTGGTTGATACACAGGTGATCTGAGGGTTACACTGGGGGCTCTACTGCTGGGTCAGTTGTGGAAGGCACCTTTTTTCTGCCCGAAGCTGCTCTTGCACCTCCTCCACCCAAACTACCCTCGATGGTGGGGCTTCCAAGGGGTACGTGGAAATTCCCCAGGTGGAATGCAAAAGTGCTGCAAAGTGCAAAGTGCTGCCACCTGACGGGGTCGCCCACGTCTCCCATTCAGGGCCTGTAAGTTCTTGTCCGCTCTCGCTGCCAAGGCCTACAGCACCACTGGACAAGCTGCCTCCGCCTTTCAATGCCCTTCCTACAAGTCAACCAGGTCAAGGCACTCAAATATCTACACGAGGGTAATTCTGACCCAGGGTCGATGCATGGCTGCGGGCCAGTGACAGACCTCGCCCCTTTTGGGCAATGAAAATCACTGTGCTGTTTCTTGGGCAAACGATGTTCACACTTGTGGTCCAGGAGCACCATCTCTGGCTGAACCTGGCTGTACACGAGGCACTGGAAGCCGCAGCGACTGTGGTGTTTTTCTTAGGGATCCCAATTCGTCAGTCACAGACGTAACGTAGAACGTTACTGATTGATAGAGAACATCTTTACTAATGTAACCCCCATTCCCTGAAGGAGGAAACGGAGACGTTACATCCTGTCGCCACAATCCCGGTGTCCACCACTAAGTGACCAAGCACTAGCTTGGCTCCATAGCAAAAACTTAATGAGTGAGTCCTGCACGCTTTCTTATATAGCCGTGGCAAGGTTCGGGATGCAAATCTCACTCGCCAATGTCCATTGACTTGTTATGCACCACTGGAAGGTGATTGGTCTCTCAGGTACGATCCCAATCCGTCAGTCACTGAAGAAACATCTCCATTCCCTCCTTCAGGGAACCGGGGTCACATTATTAACCTAGTTGTTTCTGAGAGATATTTTCACTGGTTGGTGCATGCATACATTTTCATGATTCCTGTGTTTGGGCGTGTCCATGAGTCCATGTTTTCCACAAATTAGTTATCCACTTTTACTTTCTATCAGTTTCAAAAATGTGTCCATAATCTAAATTGTTTCTTTAGTTGTTTAAGCTGGACTGTGACGCCACTTTCTTCTGGAAACAAACTTTGTTGCATTTTCCTGTTATCTCTGTAAAGATGCTTTGAAACAATCTGTATTGTAAAAAGTGCTAAATAAATAAATGTGACTTGACTTGACTAGTGTAGGCTCACAACCTAAACTAGGCCTTACTTTAAATACACACAACAAGATTTTAAAAAGGTTTTATTCACTTTTTTTTTTTAACAGTAGCCATATCACGATCTTTACACTTCAACATTAAACTTTTAGCCTGTACAATCATTTTAAATCATTATTTACAGTCCTCCAGTAGTACCTCCTACACCCACTGGGTGGAGCAGGTTGAAAACTAAAGACTTGAAGTGCACTTAATATTCCTACTACTAGTAGTATTAAACAACACCCTGTTGAGTTTAATTTTCCAATATTTGATTCATATATGCCATACAATTGTTTGCCTATACCCACAATACTGTACTCCTTACATCTTCTAATAGTAAATGTTAAACTTATTTTAAGCTTACAATTAAAAGGGTTGCAAGTTTATTCAAATTAATTTTAATTTTAAAACAATCCTTTTTCATTAAGCTCCCTTTCACCTGTTACTAGATGTGTTCAAGAGACAGTTTGATATCACTCGCATCACTGGATGCAATAAACAAAATATACTGGAAAATGTGAAGCAGGCTGTGATGAACATTGAAGCCCCAAAATAAATGCGCTGTATTAGCATCACTCATATTTAGCACAAAAGCTTTGCAAGATTGTAGTCATCTGTTGTCACTGTTCATCGCATTCTAAAGCTCTTTAAAAAAAATAAAAAATCATCTGTTTGGAGACTCATTAATAATAGTATTTTGGGTTTACTCAATATTCATCACAACAGCTTTCATAAATGTTATCATCAAATTTGTCTACCACAATTTTATTCTCTGTTATATTCACGTTGACATAGTCTTCTTCAGAGTCATCCGTGTCCACATTGACACAGTCCTCTTCAGAATGATAAGAGTCTATATTAATATAGTCCTGATCAGAATCATCATGATCCATGCTTTCATCAAGTTGTGCATTTTCATAATCAGCCTCATCATCATCTTCATTTTTGTTGTCATGGGATCCACCTGCATACATATTAGCTGGACCTAGAGACATTGCATAGAGATGAAGATACATAATTAATAAAGGAATTGTTAATAAAGACAGTGTTTGTGGGGAAAAAAAAGACATTTAAGTTTTTATGAAATGCTACGTTACCTTTTTTAAAAGAGCACTTAAAATGAGTTTCCTTATTCCTTTGCTTTTGTCTTCTCTTGACCAGGAGGATGATTACGAGGACAGACAGTAAGAGCAGCACAGCTGACACCGCAGCACAAATGACAGGAAGCAGGGAGGCTGAGACAGACACACAGTTTTGAGTTAAACTTTCAGTACCATCAGTCCAGATTGTTTTTAGGCTCTTGCACATTAATACCTTTGATAGTGATGACCAGCAGTTCAGAGGCAGACGAACGGAAGGTGCGTGAGGACAAACTGACTTCATAAACACAGCTGTAGTTTCCTTCATGGGAATAATCTGCCTGAGGAAAGGAGAAGGAGGCAGAGAGATTGACAGCTGACTGACTCCTCCTCCTATTTGATTCCCTAAACAGGTAGAAGAAGCCTCCAGGATACCGAGATTCAGTGGAACAGATGATAGTGAAATTGTGGCCCCAGGTGATCACTGGCCTCTGAGGCCCCACGTCAAACCGCCCATCAGGAGCAATGCGGGGAAAGCTGGGCTGCTGCAAGTGCACTAGAAAACAAAAAGAATACAGTTATATGGTTACAGAGCCTCAAGCATTAAATTCAAATGGATTTAAATAAAAATGGCTTCAATAGTTGAATTCAATCTTGTCGGGATCAAAATGTAATTCACACAATTAAATCACACACCCTCAAAAGGTGGTGATGGCACAGTGGATAAGACACATGCCTTTGGTGTGAGAGACGCGGGTTCGAATCCACTGTGAGACACCATTGTGTCCCTGAGCAAGACACTGAACCCCTAGTTGCTCCAGAGGCGTGCGACCTCTGACATATAGCAATTGTAAGTCGCTTTGGATAAAAGCGTCAAATAAATGTAATGTAAACACACATTTTACAAATCAGCAGAATAAAGTAATAAAAAAAAGACATCAATACAAAATTATTTTACTTTCTTGCAACTAATGCATTTATATACAGTAATGTAGGCAACGAGACTAGATTAAACACTCACCTACAGTGATTTGAACAGTGTTACTCCGAGGCGACTTTATAATGGTGTTTTGGTAGGAGTAATTACAGCTATAGATGCCCTGATGTGAGATGCCTACATTAACAAGGCTGAAAGTCGCACTAGATACATGTTTCTCGGAGGACACAGACAATCCATTTATGAAGAGGTGGAATTCAGCATTAGCATTGCATCTTGATTTAGGTGTTGTGCATCTGAACTGAATGTTTTCTCCAGGAGAAACAACTGCATGTGTGGAGATCAGGGAAAGAGTGGGCTTCTCCAGGTCACCTGCGAAAGAAATATACATCCATTTAAATTTACTTGTTAAGATGTGATGAAATACATAAACCTTAATGTGATTTATATTGCTCATTTCTCCCATAAAAACAAGTCAAGATGCATGTTTCGTAAAGAAAAAAATGAGTATTCACTTCAAGTTCCTCCATGTAAAGAAATTCCTGAAAAGGGCAGTGCAGTGCGATGGCTGAGCTGGAACCTGATACCTTGTGTTTCCAGCGGGGAACAATATAGTGATGCACCTCTGAGAGCACATGCAGGTGAAAAAGTTTGGGGAAGATTTTTTGATTGACTAACAAGGACTTTCACACATTCAGGTCAAATTCAAACTTGACGCAACTGGTATGAACATTAACTTAAATTATGTTGATGTTAAAAATCAACTTTGAAGTTGTAAAATGTCAGTATTGTGTTTCAGCTTATTTGATGGAATTTGTTACAGTACTGATTGATGCTAAGCTTTGTATGATTTGGGTTGACCAATTATTTGAGTTTGAAAGGTGTTTAAAGTTGGTTAACATTTATAATTTATTGTTAACGTATTTGATTTAGTTGATTACAATCTAGCTAATATGGTGAATGAGATGTTAAATGTTAGTTTAAATCAAATCTTTATATTAATGTAGATTTGTTTTGTTTCAATCTATCTTTTAAATATTATCAACCTATTTAAGCTACTGAAACTACTGCTTCTACTATTGCTTCTGCCAATACCTCTGCAAACAGAATTAAATAAAAAGCAGTAAAGCTCAATGAGTTGTCCTCTTGCGTCCTTCATAGTCTGAATGCCATCTCAAGTTTGGGCAAAGCTGTAACAAAATTCTGGAAAACTTGACAATGCAAAAGATTTGACTTACCTCCTGAACAAACAACACCAGCATCTTCACCATGATTACAGTCGTGATTTCCTAGTCCTCTGTGTGAACAGGTTATAAGGTTTCTTTCACCTCCCGAACATCCAACATCATCCAGCCAGATCGATCCTTGGCCTTGACCAAAGGCGGCACTTTGAGGTGCACTGATGGCTGAGCCACACTGTAACTGTCTGCACACCACAGCAGCATCATTCATGCCCCAGTCATCATCACACACGGTTCCCCACTGGCCCTTATACAGGATCTCCACTCTCCCACAGCATGAATCAGGCCCACTGACCAATCTTATGTCGTCTTAAAAATGTAAGAACAATATGATTAAAAACTATGTTGTAAGTATTTATATACTGTACAGTGTTTCCCACAGAATGACAGTGTAACTTTGGGTGGGGGGAGCGAGTGAGGGAGAGTGAGTGAGAGAGAGAGAGAGAGAGAGGGACGAGCGAGAGGTAGTGCAAAACAGTTTTGAGTGAAACTTTCAGTACCATCAGTCCAGATTGTTTTTAGGCTCTTGCACATTAATACCTTTGATAGTGATGACCAGCAGTTCAGAGGCAGACGAACGGAAGGTGCGTGAGGACAAACTGACTTCATAAACACAGCTGTAGTTTCCTTCATGGGAATAATCTGCCTCAGGAAAGGAGAAGGAGGCAGAGAGATTGACAGCTGACTGATTCCTGCTCATATTTGATTCCCTAAACAGGTAGAAGAAGCCTCCAGGATACCGAGATTCAGTGGAACAGATGATAGTGAAATTGTGGCCCCAGGTGATCACTGGCCCCTGAGGCCCCACGTCAAACCGCCCATCAGGAGCAATGCGGGGAAAGCTGGGCTGCTGCAAGTGCACTAGAAAACAAAAAGAATACAGTTATATGGTTACAGAGCCTCAAGCATTAAATTCAAATGGATTTAAATAAAAATGGCTTTAATAGTTGAATTAAATCTTGTCGGGATCAAAATGTAATTCACACACATTTTACAAATCAGCAGAATAAAGTAAAAAAAAAAGACACCAATACAAAATTAATTTATTATATCTTATATCAGACCTTACAGACCTTCTTATATATATTTCTTATATTAATATCTTTTAAATATTATCAAACTACTTAAGCTACTGCAACTACTGCTTCTACTATTGCTTCTGCCAATACCTCTGCAAACAGAATTAAATACAAAGCAGTAAAGCTCAATGAGTTGTCCTCTTGCGTCCTTCATAGTCTGAATGCCATCTCAAGTTTGGGCAAAGCTGAAACAAAATACTGGAAAACTTGACAATGCAAAAGATTTGACTTACCTCCTGAACAAACAACACCAGCATCTTCACCATGATTACAGTCGTGATTTCCTAGTCCTCTGTGTGAACAGGTTATAAGGTTTCTTTCACCTCCCGAACATCCAACATCATCCAGCCAGATCGATCCTTGGCCTTGACCAAAGGCGGCACTTTGAGGTGCACTGATGCCTGAGCCACACTGTAACTGTCTGCACACCACAGCAGCATCATTCATGCCCCAGTCATCATCACACACGGTTCCCCACTGGCCCTTATACAGGATCTCCACTCTCCCAGAGCAGTCATTAGGACCATTCACAAGCCTGATACTAAATCCACCTAAAAAATAAAACAACTGTATTATGAATCAATTCACATCCTACAACATGCTAAACTTGCAAACTAGCAAAAACCGTCAGTCATCCTATATGTAACTATAATAAGATATGAGTTTTAAAAGAGTGACTAACAGTTTGTTACTTACCAGTTCCAGAAGTTAAAGCACTGGCTGTTGAGATGAAAAACAGTGATATTTAAAAACACTGTACTTACAATTAGATATTATAATTTACTTTACTGTCACCATCACAGTTTCCGACAAAACTTTCAGTCTTTGAAAGACTTTGAAATTTCAAATTAAAATAGTTAACAAGAGCATGATTATAAACACAACAAGGCTGTGAAAGTAAACTAATTACTTGAAGCTTTTCTACTTGGCTGATGACTCTTATGTAGTCCCATTTAGCCACTTGTAAGCAACTGCTTAAAAAAAACATAAGAGGGTCTTACTGATGTATTTTATGTCATAAAGTACAACGTGAAAATATTTTGTGATTATTTTAACCACCTCAGGCATATTCAAAAAATCTTTTGATTTCAGAACAATGGAACCGGCAGTGCTAAAACTCAATTTCCGAGATTTGGCCTACAAAAATACATCATCCTTGCCATAGATATGTATACGTAGATTCCATATTTCTCCAGATATGTCGATGCATCCACCATCTTGATATTGTCAACATTTAGTTTCATTTGCTGTAGTCCTCTTACAGTAAAAAAACAATGAGTTTTCTCCAACTATTGCAGAGACTCTGGTTGTAAAACCACTGATTTAAATTCCCGAAGAAATGGGATAACCTTTCACAGGTGAGAATGTGTTAGTTTGTTTATATATGTATTAACTCAACATTACAGGTTTTTAAACTTTTTTAATGTTGTGTTAGCAAACACCTTTGTCTTATCTAACATTAATGACAGACTTCAGCAGATGATTTCCATAGGATTTAGTTTATTGCAGACATACTCTAGATATACATGTGTATAACATTTGCAGATAGTCAACCTTCTCTCAAATGTTTACGGACTGTTTTTTCCTGTTCTGACGATGCATCTATGAATATATTCTATGATCCCTACGGCTCTCTATATATTGTAACACCAGAAAAGGTAATGTGTGATGTCAGACTTATCAAGCGGATTGGTTTGAGCTGTTCGGGCCCATTTCACATTTCCAGGGTTCTCAGAAGCGGAAGTCGTCAGAGTAAACTGTAAGTAATGGGTGTCTCAATCAGCTCCCTAGTTCAGTAGTCAGGGCACTGATCCGGAAGTCGGCCACTTTAAGGGCTGTCTCCATCGCAAAATACCAGTGCACTGAGGGTGCTTCTCAATACCCCTCCTCGCTCCTCTGTCCTCCATCTTATGACCCGGAAACCGATCAAGCTCAGCCACGGAGGACACCTTAATTCACCTCAGAGGACACCTTAATTCTCTAATTGCCCCGCAAGGAGGCGAGGATTGAAGAGGCTTCCTGAGGAGTCATGAGCGAGGATACACAGTGCCCTTAAAATCAAGATGGCGCCGTGGATGGCTGCCTCGGTGTGGGGCTCTCCAGCTATTGTGTTGTTTTTGTTCGTTTGTTCTGCGTTAAGTCATAGTTTTCATATCAGTTTCACCAAAGACGAACTACTGGACATTAGGAAACACACACCAGAAAACTTTTCTACAGTTTTTGGTTATTCGGACGTCTTGCAGGACATTCTCGTCGGAGGGGCAGCGTTGTTGTTCAAACGCGCGGTCAGACGCAAACGTGGGAAGCGAGCCGGCGCGCTGGTTAAACTCTGCGAGTGCGGCCTGTGCACTGCACTCCCAGTATTCATCTCGCGAATCTCCGATCTCTTCCTAACAAAACGGACGAACTTCTCCTCACCCGCACTAAAAAGGATTTTTTAAACTCTGCTGCTCTGTGCTTCACTTAAACCTGGCTGAGTGAAGCCATACCGGACAACGCAATACATCTGCCGGGCTTCCAGCTGTTCCGAGCGGATCGCATCGCGGACGGGGAAAACGAGAGGTGGTGGATTGTGTTTCTACATTAACGAAAGTTGGTGTTCAGATGTAACAACACTGAAGAAGATGTTGTCTCCTAATTTAGAGACACATTTCATAAACTGTAAACCTTTCTACTCGCCTCGGGAGTTTTCCTCTTTCATTCTTGTGAATGTGTACATCCCTCCAGACGCGTGTGTGAGCGCGGCGCTACAACAGCTGGCTGAACAAATAGCTGAAACGGAACAAAGGTACCCAGACTCTCTTTTAATCATTCTTGGGGATTTTAACAAAGCAAATCTTTCCCGTGAATTACCAAAATACAGACAGCACGTTACATGTCCCACCAGAGACAGTAATATACTGGACCACTGTTACACCACAATAAAAAATGCGTATCACTCTGTCCCACGGGCAGCTTTGGGGCTCTTTGATCACTGTTTGGTTCATCTCATACCGACCTACAGGCAGAAACTGAAATCAGCTAAACCTGTAATAAGGACTGTAAAAAGATGGACTAAGGAAGCAGAGCAGAATCTACAGGCCTGCTTTGATTGCACTGATTGGACTGTTTTTGAAGCTGCTACCAACGATCTGGATGAGCTCACAGATACCGTAACATCATATGTAAGTTTCTGTGAGGATACATGCATTCCTACCAGGACATTCTTATCATTTACTAATGATAAACCATGGTTTACTGGGAAACTCACCTTTGTCATGCCAAAGAGGATGCCTACAGAAGTGGGGATAAAATCTTGTATAACCAGGCCAGAAACAGACTGACAAAGGAGATCAGAGTTGCTAAAAGGAACTACTCTGAAAAACTGAAAAAACAGTTTTCATCCAACGACCCATCATCAGTCTGGACTGGCCTGAGGAACATCACAAACTACAAGTCACCATCCCCCCGATCTGTGGACAATCAACACCTGGCTGAAAAATTAAACTCATTTTATTGCAGGTTTGAAAAGCCCACATTCACACCACACTTCTGATCTGCACTTCACACATTCACCATCACCTCCTGCACTCCCATTCCTCCCCCCTCCTGCCATCCAACCTGAGCTTAAGGTCTGTGTGGAAGACGTGAGCAGAGTCTTCAAAAAACAGAAGACTAGGAAAGCCTCAGGCCCAGACGGCATCTCATCTGCTTGTTTAAAAGCCTGCGCTGACCAACTGGCCCCGGTCTTCACGCAGATCTTCAATAGATCATTGGAGCAGTGTGAAGTTCCCTGCTGCTTCAAACGCTCCACTATCATTCCTGTCCCCAAAAAAACCCAAATCACTGGACTTAATGACTACAGACCCGTTGCTCTCACCTCTGTGGTCATGAAGTCATTTGAAAGACTGGTGTTGGCCCACCTGAAGGACATCACTGGACCCCTGCTGGATCCCTTTCAGTTTGCTTACAGAGCAAACAGGTCTGTGGATGATGCAGTCAACATGGGAATGAAAATTTGCAGACGACACCACTGTCATCGGTCTCATCCAAAACGGTGACGAGTCTGCTTACAGACTGGAGGTTGAACAGCTGGCTGTCTGGTGCAGTTATAACAACCTTGAGCTGAACACGCTCAAAACAGTGGAGATGATCGTGGACTTCAGGAGGAACAGCCCAGTCCTCCCCCCACTCACCATCATGAACAGCACTGTGGAAGCAGTGGAGTCATTCAGGTTCCTGGGCACTATCATCTCTCAGGACCTGAAGTGGGATAATCACATTGACTCCACTTTGAAAAAGGCCCAGCAGAGACTGTACTTCCTTCGCCAGCTGAGTAAGTTCAACCTGCCACAGAAGCTGCTGATTCAGTTCTACTCAGCCGTTATTGAGTCTGTTTTATGCACTTCCATCACCGTCTGGTTTGGTTCAGCTACCAAATCAGACATCAGGAGACTACAACGGACAGTCCGGACTGCAGAGAGGATCATTGGTGCCCCCCTGCCAACCCTCCAGGACCTGTACTCTTCCAGAGTGAGGAAGAGAGCAGGTAAAATCACCACAGACTCCACTCACCCTGGACACCTCCTGTTTGAACTGTTACAGTCAAGACGGAGACTCAGATCACTGGCCACTAGAACATCTCGGCACAGGAACAGTTTCTTCCCACAGGCCATTTCCCTTCTGAACAGTTAACATATCTCCCAAGGCATATGCCTGTAAGTGCAATACTCCCACTGTTTAGTGCAATATCTTAAAAATTCAGGTGATATTTATATTTATATTTATTCATACTATTCAAAATACTGTAAATATGTTCATAATCTGTTAATGTTTATTCTGACAAAACCTAACTGTGACCATATATTTTTATAGTATTTTCATATTTTTTATAATTTTATTTGTAGAATTTGTATTACTATGTTTCTTGTTGTATCTGTATTTGTATATGTGCACTGGAAGCTTCAGTACCAAGGAAAATTCCTTGTGTGTGCAAGCACACTTGGCAATAAAGCTCTTTCTGATTCTGATTCTGATTCTATGCAGAAGTGTTTTATTGACTAAACGTGACGCACCTATAAATTCTCCTCCCCTTCACATCGGTCACAATAATTTTAATTTATACTTTACCTTTGCAGTATATATAAACCACAAATCTCACATATTTCAATTCTATGGGACCTCTCCACGGTCCTGGAGGCAATGAAGGGTGCTCCATTTGAGCCGCTCAGATCTGCTGACTTAAAGCATCTCTTGCTCAAAACTGCTTTTCTGCTGGCTCTCGTATCAGTCAAAAGAGTAGGTGATTTACAAGCGCTGTCAATGAACGCTTCCTGCCTTGAGTTTGGCCATAATCGTGGAGAGGTCTTCACAATTATATTTAATTATAAATGAATAATTCAACAAATGCATAGAACATCTGCATAACAGCAATTACAAACAGGGTATCTTGCTTTATTATTATTTATTAGGAATTTCTAAACTAATGCAACATAAAGCCAGATTCTTTGAGCGCTGCTGATGACGCTATGAAGTGACGCTCAAGTGATCAAGTATTCGGATGTATAAAAAAGCTTTTATTCGATTCCTCCGTCCTCCTTTCTTTCCTTGCAGCCTTCCCTCGTATCCTACAGGGTTTGAGCTGAGACGCGAGGAAAGGAAGCAAGGAAAGGAAACGAGGATGCACAAATAAGAATTGAGAGGCAGCCCTGAAACATTTTCTCCCTGAAAAGTCCCATAATGCACTACGAAAACCAGGAAGCATCGATGCTCATTGCTCACTATGGGTGCGTCCCAATTCGCATACTATCCGTCTTAAATAGTATTCAAAAATAGAATTAGTACGTCCCAAATCGTAGTATGTTGAAATGAGTGTTCCAAAGATACACGGATGGTCTACTTTTTCCGGTCAGAATCCGAAGTGCAGATCGATGCGCACGCTAACGACTAATATTGCCCACAACCCATCGCACGCTGGACGGGGATTCGGTTAGAACTACAAACACTTCGGTTAAAACTACAGACATGGAAGACGCACGAGTCCGCCGGTTAGATAGGTTTAGATAAAGGGGTTTGAGTGATTAATTATCAGTATCTAACCTGACGAAAATTTATTTATTCAATGTTGTCTATATTGCATATGCAGTGCAGCAGCATTGTTAACTTTTATAAAGATACGTTAAGCCATTAACTTTTAAATGCATCATTATATTCAAATTGTAAACACATGAGGAGAGTCTCCGCATGAAAGACCCACGACTGGCAGATTAACTTGCTACTACATTTCTCTCCGAAACGGTAGGAAATTAAATTAGATTGAATGGAGGATTTTAACTGTGACAAGAGGATTGACAGGGCAGTTTATGGTGACAGGATGCACGCAACACAGGTCCGTTAAAGACACACTCAAAACACACTTGCTACTCACTCAAAAGTATGTACTTTTTCTTCACAAAAAGAGTACTTTTAAGGTGTAGTATAAGCAAGGGGGTAATTCACAAGCCGGAAACTGAAGCCTCATGGGGGCCGCCATTGTAGGAGAACTTCACCTGCTGTTAGCATTCCATTGACTCCCATTCATTTTGGCATCACTTTGACAGCGACTAACTTTACATCTGAGGCGTCCAAAGACTTCATTTGTCCATTATTTATTTCTAAAGAAACATGACAATGTATAAAAGGCTCCATTACTTTGTATCTTACGTTATGGCCCCGTAGAAGCCGTTTTTGTAAAAATAGGCTAACGATTGCGTCATAACCACGCGACTTTCTGTCGCACAGTAGAGAAATTACCGTATAGACAGGAAGAGAAGTTCACGGCAATCTTTTACTGTCTATGAGGCAATCGAGGGGAGCCAGCGCGATAGCGTCCACTATCCAGCGCGATAATCTCTGCTTTGAAACGGCAAGCCCTTTAGTGCAGCCGCCAAAGCAGATAAAAAGCTGTTCTGACTGTCTGAACGGGGCAGAACGCTCCATATAAATTCTGAGAGCCCTGACAGGGCAGAGTAAGTTTGCGTCTCCTTCGTCGTCCGGCGAGGAAAGAGCAACCAACGAAATAACATGTGCTCTGAACAGAGTCGAGAGCACTTTAGGAACATAACCATGTCTTGGTTTGAGGACGACTCTGGAGTCGTTTGGGCCAAACTCAAGGCAGGAAGCGTTCATTGACAGCGCTTGTAAATCACCTACTCTTTTGACTGATACGAGAGCCAGCAGAAAAGCAGTTTTGAGCGAGAGATGCTTTAAGTCAGCAGATCTGAGCGGCTCAAATGAAGCAACCTTCATTGCCTCCAGGACCGTGGAGAGGTCCCAGATGGGCACAGAGGGGGGTCGTGGAGGTTTCAACCTTCTCGCTCTTCTAAGGAAGCACACAATGAGGTTGTTTTTCCCTAGTGATTTCCCGGCCACAAGAGCGTGAGATGCTGTTATGGCCGCTACATATACTTTGAGCGTGGAGGGGGTGCGACCCGCTTCCAAAAGCTCTTGTAAAAAGGTGAGTACACTTGGTCTCTCCTCAACGGTATCGGCCATAGGGCTGTATCCATCATTTCTGTCAGCTCTGAGAACCATAGCTGGGTCTTCCAGAGTGGGGCTATCAGCAGCACTGTGCACCTGTCCCCCTTGATCCGTTCGATGACCTGTGGTAGCATCGTGACCGGGGGAAAAGCTGGCCCGCGACTGGCCAGTGCGTCCCTGCTCTTTGAAAAAAAATGTCTGGCAGTGAGCGTTGTCTTCTGAGGCGAAAAGGTCGACCTCTGCCTCGCCGAAGATGCTCCATATCAATTGCACTGTCTGTGGGTGAAGAGACCATTCCTCTGGGGAAACGTTGTCTCTGGATAATGTATCCGCACCCTGGTTCCAAAAACCTGGCACGTGCGCCGCCCTCAGGGAGCGCAGGTTGTGCTGAGCCCATATAATGATGCTCTTGGCCATGATATGTAGGTTGTTCGACCTGAGTCCGCCCTGGCGATTTATGTATGACACCACTGCCATATTGTCTGTTCGAACCAGGACATGGTGGTTCTTCAAATATGGGAGAAAAGCTCTCAGGGCTAGTGCGACCGCTTTAATCTCTAGACAGTTTATATGCAGGCTCCTCTCTGGGTTCGACCAAAGACCAGAGGCGGGCCTGCCCTCATACAGGGCTCCCCAGCCCAAATTGGAGGCGTCTGTGGAAATCATCTTTCTCCTTGAAATCGCAACCAAACTCACGCCAGATTGATACCAGTCTGTCACCTTCCAGGGAGCCAGGGCTTTGATGCAGCCGTGGGTCGCTCTGATTCGTGGTTGGCCAGATCGCCACGCGTGAGCTGGTACACATTGGTTTAACCAGCATTGAAGGGGACCCATCAGACCCGGCATCCTCTGAAATCTTTTGAGAGGAGCGCAGGCATTCGCTCTGAAAGATGTTGCCAGGCGCTGAATGACGAGCGCCGCCCTGCTGAGAGGCGCACTCTCATTTGCACAGAGTCTAACACTATGCCCAGAAAATAATTTTTTTGGCTGGGAAACAGTGTGCTTTTGGAAGTGTTGATCCTGAGACCCAGGCATTCTAGGCGGCTGAGGAGCCAGGATCTGTGCATTATTAACTGCGCTTTCAACTGGGCTATGATTAGCCAATCGTCAAGGTAGTTTAACACCCACACTCCCCGCTGTCTTTAGGGGGGTAAGTGCCGCATCCATACACTTCATAAATGTACGGGGTGCTAAAGATAGGCCAAAGGGTAGTACTGTATACTGGTAAGCCTGCCCTTTGAATGCGAATCTCAGAAATGGCCTGTGATGGGGCGAGATCTGAATGTGAAAGTACGCATCAATCAGATCCACTGAGAAAAACCAATCACCCGGGCGGATATGCGCAAGTATTTGTTTGGTTTTCAGCATCCTGAAAGGGCGCGTCATCAGCGCTTTGTGCAGGTGTCTAAGGCCTAGGATGGGCCTGAGACCGCCATCCTTCTTTGGGATGAGGAAGTAGCGACTGTAAAAGCCTGACTCTCTTTCTGAAAGGGGAACTGTTTCTACAGCACCCTATTCTAACAGTTTCGACAGTTCAGAGCAGAGAACGTGAGCCGAGCCTGACTCCACCCACTGGAAATATTTGAAAAATGCTGGAAAAGTGGGCAGAGCCCAGCGGAGATAGAGGGGACGAAACCGAGGGCGGGACTGTGAGCGGGGGGGCTCCTTAGACCCGCAGTGACGGATTAATTGACAGCTGCTGTCAGACTCTGAGGGGGCTTTCACACTGGCTCTTTAGTTCGGAACGGGGCACGGTTCGCATGAAAAATCGCTAATGTGAACGCTGTCATGTGGTCCCGGGTGCGCACTGGGGTCCCAAACCCGAGACTACCTGGAGGAGGTGGTCTGGGTTCGGTTGTTCTCGAACCGTGCTGCGGTTCGCGTGTATGTGAAAGCAACACGGACCCGGGTGCGCACTTGTTCAGGAATAA
This sequence comes from Gila orcuttii, assembly GCA_026230005.1. Classification (NCBI taxonomy): domain Eukaryota; kingdom Metazoa; phylum Chordata; class Actinopteri; order Cypriniformes; family Leuciscidae; genus Gila; species Gila orcuttii. The sequence continues at coordinate 41,081,860 of JAPDVR010000016.1, read as the reverse complement.
AAGTATCCTGCGCATGCTATTTAGCCGATTATGATGTATTTAGTTAAATAAAACACATGTAAGGGATGATAGTGTTGATGATTTACCTTGGATACGAGCAAGAGTGATCCTGCAGTGTATTCGCGCATATCGTGTGCAATCAGGGCAACAAATTAATGGAAATCCACTATCTCCTTTTGCAAGCAGCGGAAAGACAGCTTATGCGACACACACACACACACACACACACACACACACACACACAGTAAACCTGTGTTGTTTACTCAGCTATGCATAATAGCACCAAATTAATAAAAAACACAATAAATTGACCCGCATAGTGTTTTCTGTCATGCGGTGTGCACGTTTGCAATGACGTAAGATTAAGGGTGTCACGATTTCAATTTTAAATCGAAATCGATCGAAATTAATTCACAATCTCGAACTCGAACTGCGAGTCGATGTTCAACCTCCTCTAGCTACAGCCACTCAAAAGATAGCATGGCAACTGCAGATGCAGGAGACCCATCGACAGAACTTGAACCCCCTCCTCTTTCATTGAAGTCGCAGGTGTGGAAGTTTTTTGGATTTCCAGTGAGTTATGTTGACAACGTTCGTGCTTCAAAAATGCCACAGTTTGCAGAATCCCAAGTCTCGCGGAAGTTCCGGGAGTCTCCCGCATATTGATAGCGGCTCCCTGATGCACGCAAATGAGTTAAAATCTCCCGGAATCTAGAGTGAGCGAGCAAGAGCGCGCATGCGAGACAGAAAAAACTGTGCTCCAAACTGTATAGAGCGCACGGCAGAGAGGGAGAGAGCGAGAGACCTGAAGAGGGCAGCACTCAGACGTTTTTACACCATATATTGTAGAATTAAAACACTTTATACCCAAATGTCAAAAAAGTTACTCGAATCAATGAACAGCACTAATAAAGCCCCATTCTTACAGATCATTAACTAAAAAAAGTTGGTTTAGGGTTTAGTTACCCTTTAAACGAACTACTGACTCCACTAAAGTCTAGTAAAAACTTGCCTTATTTTACGTTTGCTTACATTTACATCTACCTCGTCCACAGTCCCTCTCCTTACACCGGCGAAGCTCTCAAGGCAGGGGTGTAATTTACGGGTGGGACGGGTAGGACATGTCCCCATCACTTTTTGCTAGGGTCGATATTGTCCCCACCACTTTTGAAACATCTTGCGACGCGGATGTACCAATACAAATAAATAAAACATCTCCCGTTAACTTGCAGAGCATTCATTTAGTTTGTTTGTTAAATAAGAGGCGATCTAGCACGCTGAAATGTGTTGTTTTTGAAATCAAGTGATCAAAGTGCTCGTTGACTCTGCGATCAGTGGTGCAGATACAGTGTTCTCTCTCTCTCGTGACTCGCGCACACCGCACAGTCTTCACACGGACGCACGCTTTAATCCGTTTCGGAGACTCTCTATTCGTTCCGGTGAAATAACAAAATGAAATGCACACAAATGTGCCCCTGATTGATAAAAAAACCACTGATAGACATAATAAGGGAAAAAAAAAAACTATACGAGTGCAGATTAGAACCCAGAACCTCTGACACGCTTGGCAAAAGTTCTGCCACTGGACCATCAAAGTACATGTATAAAATGGTCGGATCTATGTATTTATTCTCAGTACTAACAACATATATTAGATCTCATTAAATGACATATTAGATCTCATTAAATGACAAATGAAACCCAATGCACTATTTAAAGGGTTAGTTCACCCAAAAATGAAAATTCTGTCAGTATTTACTCACCCTCATATTGTTCAACCCCGTAAGACCTTCGTTCATCTTCGGAACGACGAGAATACTTTTTGTGCGCAAAAAAAAAACAAAAATAACGACTTTATTTCAACTATTCATTTCCTTCTCTGTGGGCCTCGAGTGAGTTCACTAGTATAATAGTGTAAGCTTCTGTTGTTGTACGTCACACGCATCACACACATGACCAGCGTCGGCCAATAGTGAGCCTACGTGTGACGTAGCTCTACGCTATTACACTACGCTAACTCACTCGAGGCCCACAGAGAAGGAAATGAATAGTTGAAATAAAGTCGTTATTTTTGTTTGTTTTTGCGCACAAAAAGTATTCTCGAAAAAAGACCAAAAAATCTACCGGGAAATTTCGTAGACCACCGGCCTGGGGAGTATTTTTTGGTAAAAAACTAATATTTTTTGCAAGAACCCTAGCAAAATTTTTTGAATAGATTAAGAAAGCCACCACTACTGGTCACATCTATAGTTAAATTGATATGTTTAGATCCAGTGAAGTGTGTCCCACCACATTTTCTCAGGATCGATATTGTCCCCCACCACTTTTTGAAACATTAAGGTACGGATGTACCTAATACAAATAAACATCTCCAGTTAACTAGCAGAGCATTCATTTAGTTCGCTATTAAAAAAGAGATCTAGTGCTAAAATTGTTTTTTTTTTAAAGGGTAACTAAACACTAAAACAACTTTTTTTAGTTAATGATCTGTAAGAATGGAGCTTTATAAATGCTGTTCATTGATTCCAGCAAATTTTTTGACATTTGGGTGTAAAGTGTTTTAATTCTACAATATATGGTGTAAAAACGTCTGAGTGCTGCCCTCTTCAGGTTGAACGGTGGCTACTGCAGTTGAGTTTTTCTATTGGATGTTTGGGGTGGTTTGTGACGCAGCGGTTGTTGGTGACGTAGGCAGGTTCCATACAGAGAGATGCGTCTCAGGTGCACACCCCCCTCCGCTGGGCTCTGCCCAGTCTTCTAGCATTTTTCAAATATTGCCAGTGGGTGGAGTCAGGCTCTGACCAGGGGTTTAGTTACCCTTTAAATCAAGCTGAGTGCTTGTTGCCGCGGCGCGCAGTGCGCACAGTCTTCACTCGGACGCAGGGCTTCAATCTATCGTTGTTGCGAAGACTCTCTATTCATTCCGGTGAAATCACAAAATAAAATGCAGTTAATGCACACAAACGTGTCCCTGCTTCATATAGACTGTAACCATGAACATATTCAGTTTTGATGAGAGAGAAAAAAACTATACGGGTACGGATTAGAACCCGTAAGCTCTGACACGCTTGGCAAAAGATCTACCACTAGACCACTTAAGAACTGAAACTGAATTTGCGGATCGATGCATTTATTTACGGGTTGAGCAGACAGGCTGCACAGTTTGACCAGCGGGCAGCGGCCGCACACCAGGCCGCCGGATGGTGTTGCTAAGAACTGCAATGTATAACTATTATCAGACTCGAAACACTACCGGCCAACCGGGAAAAATCCTGACTCTCCCGATTGCCACTCCGCCCATGCGTCTACATTACAATTTAGAGTGTCCACTGTCCAAGTTATGCATTTCAGAAATGTATACAAATCATGCAGAAGCTAATAATCTATTCATTTAAACAATTTATTAAGGCAGAAACAGTGAGCAGTAGTTTAGCAAACTGAAGCAGGTAACAACAACATAATTCAGCCAAACGTATAACTAAGGTTACTAATGTAATATAGATTGCGGTCTAGAATAAGGTTATATGTGTTCCAATTGTAAACTACATGTTTTAATTTAGCTAGCTAAAAGCTGTAATTTGCTAATTTTACTTTTATTTAAATTTCCAGGTCAACTGATCTCTCAACTGATCTCTTAATTTCTCAACATTTCTGTGTGAGTTGCTGTTATCACAGTTTACAGCACAGCAGATAGACGGCATACATACAGTCGGCAACTAGTCATAGTTGGGGGCGTGGTCGGCGTGGGGGAAAACACTGTGAACTTCGTGTGTATTTGAATGACAAAAATGTTGTATTGTGAGTCATTGGCGCCTGCCGACCGGCAACGGTACATTGCAAAATTAACTGCAATAGGTTATGATTGCCCTTATTTAATTAAAAACTGGGTCAATGACCCAACCAAATGGCCAGAGGTGTCGTTTCCAGACATATTTTGTCTGTTTGAATCTCCAGGTAAGACATCGCGGTAGCTGTAGCGGTAACATTAGCCTATAACTCAATCAACTTTCGTATATGTTGCGTACTATAACTCCATAAAACCTTGTCACTTACCAATTGTACGTATGCTTCACTCCAAACTATTAATCCTTTTGTAAAACGGTGATCAGTTGTACGAAGTTGCCGAGGGACTGTGCTGACAGTGATCCCTAACTCACAGACTGCAGTCTGTATTGAGTGCAGACCGTAGCGATTGGCCTATCAAGCGAGCCTTCAGCTGATAACGCTAATGTGAATGAGACATCCCCTATGAAAAACAACTATAGGAGTCTTGTAGTATTTTAGGACAAAATATTAAAGTAATCCTATAGGAATACTACAGTATTTTGGGACATACTATAGAAGTAACTTACTATAGAGGTATTACAAAATATCACAGAAGTATTACACTACTATTTATTGCTTGTAGCCATTTTGTCCTCCTTTCCGGTTCTGTGTGTTTATTAGGAAGGATGTAGAACTTCAATTCATAACTTGTTTGTTTATTGGCGGTACAGAAAACGACACAGCACCTCTTCGGCATGATTGTCGCGTGTATTTCAATGAGCGCCAAGGCAATGTTTTCCCCCACGGGCTAAATTCACATCACGTGACGGGGCGTTCCCAGACCAACCGTCTGTACGTATGTTGCAAATCGGTCCTACAAATGGCGGCCGCACCACTGTGTGATGTCACATGAAATCTATATATACCCACGAGGGCAGGGACATAATTTTACTATTACACACCGGGTCAAAGGCCACAAGGTCACCACTAGGGCAAGGTCAGCGAAAGGATAAGGTCATCCCAAGGGCACAAGGAGGGTTGTTATGTTGTCCCAAGGGACGGGGAGGGGCAGGGTCAAAGGTCACCATCCATCATTTTGACACATTCCATCCTATACTTACTACTATTAGCCTACCGGCCAAAAGTCTGGACACTACTATTTTTAATGTTTTTTAAAGAAGCCTTTTATGCTCATCAAGGCTGCATTTATTTGATGTAAAATACAGAAAAATATTACTACAATTTGAAATAATTGTTTTCTATTATAAAATAATTTATACTTTTATAATAAACTAACCTTTGATACTTTTTTCAGGATTCTTAGTTAAAAAAAGAACAGCATCTTAAAATAGAAATATTTTGTACCAATATACACTACCGTTCAAAAGTTTGGGGTCAGTCATTTTCTTTCTTTCTTTTTTTTTTTTTTAAAGAAATTAATACTTTTATTCAGCAAGGATGTACTAACTTGATATAAAAAAGTGACAGTGAAGAATTTCTATTTTAATTTAATGTTGTTCTATTGAACTTTTTATTCATCAATGAATCCTGATAAAAGTATCACAGGTTCAATAAAAAAACTGTTTCCAACATTGATAATAAATCAGCATATTGGAATGATTTCTGAAGAATCATGTGACACTAAAGACTGGAGTTATGGCTGTTGAAAATCCAGCTTTGCATCACAGAAATAAATTATGTATATTTTTAAAGTATATTAAAATAGTAAACTTTTATTTTAAATTGTAATAATTTTTACTACTTAGCATTAATGCTACTTTTGGTGCTGGTTTTGTGCATTTTTAATTGAGGAACCCGACGATGAGAACGAGGACGAGCAGCAGCCAAATTTTCCGGAAGGAATCACACCATATTTATTTATTTATTTATTTGCAGCGAGTCTATGACGGATCAATTGCAGGGTTCCCGTCTGTCTTAAATTCACTTTTCATAATGTTAAGGCCGTTAATAGGCTTTAATTCTCAAATAGTGTGATAAATGTCTTAATTTTAGTTTGAATAGAGGGAATGCATTAACGCCACTTTCCCGCCGGAACACGTCCCCCTCAGCCGGACTGAGTGGCAGAAGAGCAGCTGCGTGACTGGATTTAATAGGGGAAACTGCGAAAACGCAAGTAAAACAAACAATTATCAGTTTAAACTAAAGATTGGACTCAATATAGTGTTCCTTACAACTTACTAAAGATCCAGTGATCCATGGATATTAACATGGAGCCAGGAATCGTGTTTCCTGACATTTATATGTGCCTAATTTCGACACCAGGGAAATACATACAGCAAATTTGCCTGTGAACGCTTTATATAAATACAATATAGGCAGGTCTAAATCCAGGTGATCACTTATATCAATGTTATATATATCATCATATCGTCTAGACTTAAAACTTGTATAGTTTTTTGTCAGAGTTTATTTAAAAATGTAAAATTATACAGAATATACAGTGGTAAATATTTGATTGATGAGTTGTCACTGCAATATATAACAATACAATATATAGAGAATGATTTTACCAATAAATTCAGCATATTGACACAAAAATGATAACTGCAAATCCACCTTTCGCTGCCTGGAGTCCAGTTGTTTCCATGAATTGCAGCGATCTATTTGCTTCTCTGTTCTGTAGCTTTAGGTAGTCTGTAAAAATATACCTCATATTTCTTGTCAAATCTAGTTGTACAGTCAGTCTCAAAGCTCTTTCCCGTTTTAGACGCGTTTTGTGTGTTTTTCCGCAGCATTCACGCTGAAAACCAATGCTGCCGCTCAGTGTTTTTGCCACTTGTGGGCGTAACCGCAGTCACTCCGGCCAACGCTGACGTCACATGCATACCCTCTATAGGTTTTAAATTAAGGAAAGATCCGTCAAGGCTGTCCGATTTCTCCCTTTTTATTTTTGATTGTGGTCGAATTTCTCTCATTACATATTTTAAAGAACACAATAATTGAAGGTTTGTCTATTTTTGGAAAGGAAATTAAACTGACCCAATTAGCTTATGATACAGCATTATTCTTAAAGGACAAACATCAGATTGGAAAAGCTGTAGCATTAATAGACGAATTTTCAGCTGCTTCTGGACTAAGATTGAATAAATCTAAATGCGAAATTTTATGTCTGTTTGAAACAAACGTTAAAACCATATATAATATGCCTGTTAAAAATTGTATTAGATATCTCTGTGTTTTTGTTTGTAAGACTGTTATAGAGCCCCAACGATTTAACTTCTCCCCCAAAATGAAAAAATCTAAAACTATATTGAACCTATGGCTTCAAAGAGACTTATCAATAAGTAGGGTCCTTTTGACTAAGGCTGAAGGAGTTTCTAGATTTGTGTATCCAGCACTCTCCCTTAATGTCTGTGATTCTACATGTAAAGAAATCAATGATATGTTTGTAAAATTTGTATGGAAGAATAAGCATCATCATTTGAAAAAAGCTTTGCTTTCTGGTCCTAAAGCTAAAGGGGGTTTTGATCTGTTGGATTTTGTGGATTTAAATTATACTTTTAAAGTTAAATGGTTAAAGGAATGCTTAAAAGCCCCAGATTCATTATGGAATTTTATTCCTCATAATATATTCAAGAAGGTTGGAGGTCTCAAGTTCTTATGTCTTGTAATTACAGTATTTCTAAATTACCAGTTAAAATGTCGGAATTTCATCAACAAGCTCTGTTAGCCTGGAAGCTTTGTTATTCACACAACTTTTCACCACATAAATCTATCATCTGGAACAATGAGTATATTATTAAAAGGAACAAATCATTGTATTTACAAAACTGGATAGATAATAATATCATCTACTTGAAAGACTTATTTAACCCAAATGGTCAACTTCTTAGCTATGAAGACTTTCTTACACAGAAAACTTTCCCTGTAAAATTTAAAGAATTTAGCTCAGTAATTAACTCTATTCCCAGTGGAATATTAGAATTAATGAAAAGCTATGTAGAGCAAAATGTACAACGCATTACTCCTAACATCCTTTACATAAATGGTATTGACATTCTAAGCAAAAAATGTACTAATAAACATATTAGAGAATGTTTCTACAATGCCAAAAAAATAATACCTAGAGGGAAATTTTTCTGGGATGCTATTTTTATGAATATTAATTGGCGAAAGGCATGGCTTATTCCTTTTAAATTTTGTGTCACAAATAAAATTAGAGAATTACATCTAAAAATATTACATAACATATACCTGTCACGTTCACCGTCGATCTCTGCACTACATTCCCCAGAATCCTTTGGCACACCTGCATTCACTCTCCGCTGAATTATCACCCGCACCTGTTCCCAATCAGCTACCTCGTCACCAGCTCTATAAAACTCTCACGCACACTTCAGTCTGGGTCAAGCCTCCAACAGGAATAGACCATTACCCTCTGTCACCCGAAGTTTCCAAGCCAACCTGAAGAACCGTCACGTAACTATACTCACCTCTGAAATTACTCACCTCTGTTTCCTTGTCCTGCTATTCCCAGAAATCCTGCCTGGTCCCCTGTTCCCCGAGTCCTGGAGATTCATCCAAGTGTTCCACGTTTCCACCGAGATCTCCTTGCCCACTCCTGAATCTGAAATAGAAAAGAATACGTATCAACGAACAGTGTCTGCCCACGCCAAACTAACTGAAGAAGGATCTGCTCACCTGGGGTCCTCTGCACGAAGTGATCGTCGCCGCACCTGCACCTGAACTCTGTCTATGCACCTTACCACTGTAAATAAACTCACGTTTGCTTTCACCTACCTCCGCCTCTGTGCCTGTATCCTGACAGAAGGCTTGACCTTAACCGACATAAGATGAATTACGAACTCTGTGTTCCACAAGATGGCCGGTCTCTAGAAGACTACGCAGGGATTTATCTCCATCTTTTCCAGGACCTGAATTTGAATGAGGAAACTCTCACATGTGAGTTCTGGAGTGGGCTGGACGATATTCTCGCCCAGAAACTGCTGTTGGGAGATCCTCACCTCCCTTTGGTCGAATTCATGGACCGCACGCTGTGGGTGTGTGGGTCCTCATTCACCGTGGGAGATATCCAGCACGATCTCCACATTCAGCCCAAAATCCACGTCAGCCCCGCTGAGCCTGCATTCCACGTTAGTCATCCCAAGCCTGCACGCCACATCACGGCAACCTTCAACCCAGCCATCAGGTCAGTTCATGGACTTCCAGGATCGATTTCCAGCCTGGCCGATCTCCCGCTGATGTCACTGCGTGGTTCCAGATGGGCCATCCGGCCAAAGTCTCGTCCCGCAGAGCCTTCCACGCTGATCCCGTTCAGTCCAGCGCCCTCTTGCTTTCGGAAACGGAGGAAGAGGACTTCATGCACCACACAATGCCCGAAGACCAGCCCTGAGTTTCCTTCGCTGCTGGTCCAACCCAGCCCAGATATTCACGTTGCGCCCACAGAGCCAGAGCCAGTCTTCGAGCAAGAGCCAGAGCCAGTCTTCGAGCAAGAGCCAGAGCCAGTCTTCGAGCAAGAGCCAGAGCCAGTCTTCGAGCAAGAGCCAGAGCCAGTCTTCGAGCAAGAGCCAGAGCCAGTCTTCGAGCAAGAGCCAGAGCCAGTCTTCGAGCAAGAGCCAGAGCCAGTCTTCGAGCAAGAGCCAGAGCCAGTCTTCGAGCAAGAGCCAGAGCCAGTCTTCGAGCAAGAGCCAGAGCCAGTCTTCGAGCAAGAGCCAGAGCCAGTCTTCGAGCAAGAGCCAGAGCCAGTCTTCGAGCAAGAGCCTGAGCCAGTCTTCGAGCAAGAGCCTGAGCCAGTCTTCGAGCAAGAGCCTGAGCCAGTCTTCGAGCAAGAGCCTGAGCCAGTCTTCGAGCAAGAGCCTGAGCCAGTCTTCGAGCAAGAGCCTGAGCCAGTCTTCGAGCAAGAGCCTGAGCCAGTCTTCGAGCAAGAGCCTGAGCCAGTCTTCGAGCAAGAGCCTGAGCCAGTCTTCGAGCAAGAGCCTGAGCCAGTCTTCGAGCAAGAGCCTGAGCCAGTCTTCGAGCAAGAGCCTGAGCCAGTCTTCGAGCAAGAGCCTGAGCCAGTCTTCGAGCAAGAGCCTGAGCCAGTCTTCGAGCAAGAGCCTGAGCCAGTCTTCGAGCAAGAGCCTGAGCCAGTCTTCGAGCAAGAGCCTGAGCCAGTCTTCGAGCAAGAGCCTGAGCCAGTCTTCGAGCAAGAGCCTGAGCCAGTCTTCGAGCAAGAGCCTGAGCCAGTCTTCGAGCAAGAGCCTGAGCCAGTCTTCGAGCAAGAGCCTGAGCCAGTCTTCGAGCAAGAGCCTGAGCCAGTCTTCGAGCAAGAGCCTGAGCCAGTCTTCGAGCAAGAGCCTGAGCCCGTCACCTGCCCACCAGAGACTGAGCACACCGTACGTGAGTACGGCTACACAAACATCAGTTCTGACCAATGAGTCCAGCCCCAGGCTCCCTGAAATGCTGTTCCCGTCCAGTTCCGAGTCCCATGATGTGCTGGCCCCGTCCAGTTCCGAGTCCCATGATGTGCTGGCCCCGTCCAGTTTCGAGTCCCATGATGTGCTGGCCCCGTCCAGTTCCGAGTCCCATGATGTGCTGGCCCCGTCCAGTTCCGAGTCCCATGATGTGCTGGCCCCGTCCAGTTGCGAGTCCCATGATGTGCTGGCCCCGTCCAGTTGCGAGTCCCATGATGTGCTGGCCCCGTCCAGTTCCGAGTCCCATGATGTGCTGGCCCCGTCCAGTTCCGAGTCCCATGATGTGCTGGCCCCGTCCAGTTCCGAGTCCCATGATGTGCTGGCCCCGTCCAGTTCCGAGTCCCATGATGTGCTGGCCCCGTCCAGTTCCGAGTCCCATGACGTGCTGGCCCCGTCCAGTTCCGAGTCCCATGACGTGCACGCCCACAGTCTGTTCCGTCACAGCCACGCCCACAGCCTGCTACGCCGTGGCCACACTCACAGCCTGCTCCATCACGGCCACGCCCACAGCCTGCTCCGCCGTGGCCACACCCGCAGCCGTTTCCACCTTGGTCCCACGAGCTGCCAGCTCCGCCCTGGAGGCTTCCTGTCCTGTGCAACCACGCCCTCGTCAGCCTCCAGGGCGCCCACCCTCCCACCCCTTTGGATGTTATACGGCGCGAGGACGCGCCTTCGGAGAGGGGGGGGTAATGTCACGTTCACCGTCGATCTCTGCACTACATTCCCCAGAATCCTTTGGCACACCTGCATTCACTCTCCGCTGAATTATCACCCGCACCTGTTCCCAATCAGCTACCTCGTCACCAGCTCTATAAAACTCTCACGCACACTTCAGTCTGGGTCAAGCCTCCAACAGGAATAGACCATTACCCTCTGTCACCCGAAGTTTCCAAGCCAACCTGAAGAACCGTCACGTAACTATACTCACCTCTGAAATTACTCACCTCTGTTTCCTTGTCCTGCTATTCCCAGAAATCCTGCCTGGTCCCCTGTTCCCCGAGTCCTGGAGATTCATCCAAGTGTTCCACGTTTCTGCCGAGATCTCCTGAATCTGAAATATAAAAGAATACGTATCAACGAACAGTGTCTGCCCACGCCAAACTAACTGAAGAAGGATCTGCTCACCTGGGGTCCTCTGCACGAAGTGATCGTCGCCGCACCTGCACCTGAAATCTGTCTATGCACCTTACCACTGTAAATAAACTCACGTTTGCTTTCACTTACCTCCGCCTCTGTGCCTGTATCCTGACAATACCCATCTAAGATGTACATTTCAAGATTTCTTGATATTGATAACAAATGTACTTTTTGTAAAAATGAACTTGAAAATGTAACCCCACTTGTTTTATGGTTGTTCATACAGTAATGCATTTTGGAAAGAACTTGAGAACTATATATTATGTAAAACAAAACACAAAATCAACATTGAGGGGAAGAACATTATAACTTATTTTGAATACAAAGAAAAGAAACTATGTACTATAATAAACCTTTACATTTTGTTAGCCAAGTTTCATATCCATAAATGTAAATTCCAGAATTCTTCACCATCATTTAAGTTGTTTTTGATAGAGGTGGATTTTTATCTTAAGTCTCTTAATTTAATTACAAACAAGAAATGCATATCAGTAATGAATATTCATTTAGAAATTTTAAATGGATAATATGTCACTAGAACTATTTTTGTCATGGGATATAAATCTGTCACAAGTTTATTTTTCTTATTGGTAACTTGATTGTTTTTTTTTTTTTTTCTTCAACCTTAATGTATTGTATTGTTATTATAATGAATGTGAACTGGAAAGGCTGAGATGTTGTTGTTATATCTTAAAAAGATAATAAAAAATAATAATAATAAAAAAATTAAGGAAAGACGAGGTGTATTCACCCTACTGAGGGGGATGTGATAAATCCTGGATTGGAGCGAAAGCACGTTCCTCTCTCCACTCTAACATTCTGTAATCACTTCGCTTATGGTCCACTCGGGGTTTTCAATTCCCGCTCACGGAAAAACTGCTAAGTGTTGACTCAATTAATCTTAGTTTTGGAGAAGTGCATGTCAGGCTAGGCTACAGCTGGTTTGCTGCGGTCCGAATCCGAGCGCGTTTGTTCCCGGCGCCCCCCGCAGCGTTGGTCTGGTTTCACATTTAACTTGATTCTATCGAACTCTGGTGCGTTTGCGTGCATATTAGGCTACGTCATCGCAAACGTGCAAGGTGCATGATAGACAACAGAACGCGGTCAATATTGGCCGTTCCTCAATACCAAGTACGCAAACTTCGGACTTGCGTCCTTGGTAGTTCAGACTTGCCAAGTTCGACTCAGGAGAACGAACTCCCGAGGACGAGAGGACGCGAGTCCGGTTATTCTGCAAACGGAACCGCGGCGTTCTTGATCGCGTCACTCAGCTCGCTCTGGCTACTCCGGTTATCTCTTTATTTATATTTTAGGCAACAATAAAACGAAATATGGTATACAATACAACTCTGCCTCTTTTCATCAACAATAAGACGAAATATATACAAAACACCTATTTTCATTTAGAAATGAACATATTATCATAATAGTAGGCTATTAATGGCCTCACAAATGTGGTTCTGACAACGCACATTGATTATCTTCACTGCATATATTTATAACAACACGAAATATAAAACACAACCCTGCTTCTTTTTGTTTTCATTTTAAAAATATGAAACATTATTGATCATTAAAACTGACATTTAACAAACAGAGACAGGGTTGTTTCGTTTTGTTTTATTATGCATGTACACATACAGTGAAGAGAATGCATAGTAAAATATATAAATAATATTTTATATATTTTAGAATATATAACATTACACAACCCTGTCTCTTTTTGTTAAATGGCAGTTTTAATGATCAATAATATCCAGTATAAAAGTATAAGTAGCCTAATAGGTATAAGAAGCTATACAATGAGGAATAAAGCAAACAATTCAGTCAAACATTAGCTCTCTAGGCTACAAAGTTAAAATTAAATAGCCTAAACATATAAAGTTATGAAACTTCACTTTGCCCTCAGCCAAAACGATTTGCCATGGAACAAAGTATATGTGTGTGTAATATATATATATATATATATATATATATATATATATATATATATATATATATATATATATATATATACACACACACTGAAGCATTGTTTGGTCTCATAAGATAAATAAAAACATGCACTGAAAAGTTATGTAGATGGTTGATTATTTGTCAAGCTAATTAATTTTTTTTCACAGATTAAAATAGCTTTTAAAATACGCAAACTGGCAATATTAAAGCGGTTTAAAACGCTATTGGTCTCGACTATTTAAATAAAGTTAGGGGAATATAACTGAATATGAAATTTCAGTCAGAAGAATTTTTTTCACTTTAATCCCTGAGATTATAAGGGTACATGAATTTAAAAAAAATAATGAAGTGCACAGATAAATCATTTATAATAAACACTACAATATTACATATAAAAATACGAATGGTAAAATTTGATTTCATGACGACTTTAAGGTAACTTTCTGGCTGGTATTAGCCATGAGTTTCAGTTCAGTTAAAAAATAAGTGAAAAGATCAGTAAAAATCTGAGAGATGATGAAACAATAAAAAGATGTAACCTATTGCTAGACTTTTAAAGTTCATAATCTTTAAGTAGACAGTTTTATTATTAGGATGAAATATTACATTGTGACATGCAGTAGCCTACTAGCCTATATATAATTATCATATTTTAATCTGTAATCAAAAAAAGTCCAAGAATTAAAAATTGTATTTACCAAATATCAAAATGAGAAGACAAGGTCTTGCCATTGCAGTCCTTGCGTTGTTTCAAAGTGCCTATGAATATAAGAGGGTACTTCCTGCTCATGAGAAGAGCTGATGGTGCTTGTGTGTGTGTGTATGTCAGGAACTGATCTGACCATCAGGAACTCATCTGTCGATTGTGCCCCTAAATGAGACACACCACAAATAGAAAATAATGAACAAATAATGAAAAAAATAAACAAAACAAATAATGTTTATTTGAAGAAAAATGCTAACTACACCATTATGGTGGCAAAATATATGATTCTTCATTAAAATGGAATGAAGCTAATAGTGGGGCACACGATGTGTTGCTGTTTATGTTTCTTTAAAATCTGTAACTTAAAGGGTAGCTAAACCCTGAAACAACTTTTTTTAGTTAATGATCTGTAAGACTGGGGCTTTATTAATGCTGTTAATTGATTCGAGTACATTTTTTGACATTTGGGTGTAAAGTAGCCTGGCATACCAGACACACATCAAGATGTTAGGTCTGGGAACTCACCATTGGCATGCCTCAATCCGAGGGGCGGGATAAACGGTTGTCTTTCAAATTCCCTCTGCACACAATAGGATAGCGCTACAACCAACCAGAGCAACGAAGAAGGTGACGTAGTCAGAGCGACAGAGTCAGAGCAAAGCCGTTCTTTGTTCTTGTTTCAAAGAAAGTTTAACTTCAAGTCCTCCAGAGTCGCGGCCAAAGCCAAATCGAAAGTGTCAGGAAAACGACTGGAAGCAAATGCAGTTAACAATGTTTATTTAGGAATAAACAGAAACGCTGGTCAAACACACTAAACACAGAGAACATAGACAGGGCAAGTGACGCAGGGACTTCGATAGGCAACCGGGTGGGGAGTGATGATCCAGTGTCCAAGGAATGACGTGAGTAGAACCGGCAGTGAAGACACGGGAAAAAGTCCAGGAACACAAAGACCACGAAGACCATGAAGACGACCATGAAACGGGACAGGAACCAACACCAGGACCGGGACTGGCGGATTAATGTGAGAACAAAACACGGGTTTAATTTTAGACACATCAAAGGCGAGATGAATTCTCCTGTACGCAGGAGGGAGTTTGAGTCGGACCGTTACCGGACTAATGATCTTGGTAACGGGAAACTGGCCAATAAATTTAGGAGCAAGTTTATTAGAGACGGTGCGCAAAGGAATATTCTTGGTAGAAAGCCACACTTTTTGACCGACGACGTATACGGGAGGTTTCGACCGGTGGCGATCGGCCGTAGCCTTGGTGCATGCCCGCACTTGGAGCAGAGTCTCACGGGCTCTGGTCCATGTGCGGTGGCACCTCTGGACGAAAGCGTGAGCGGAGGGGACTGCGACTTCGGATTCCAGACTCGGAAAAACTGGTGGCTGGTAACCTAAGCTACCCTCAAATGGAGATAGGCCCGTGGATGACACTGGTAACGAATTGTGAGAGTACTCCACCATTGAAAGTTGCTGACTCCAGGAGGAAGGATTCTTGGAGACCAAACATCGCAACATTCTCTCCAAATCTTGGTTGGCTCCCTCGGTTTGACCATTGCTCTGGGGATGAAAACCAGAAGATAGACTGACAGTCGCCCCCAGTAATCTACAAAATTCTCGCCAAAATTTGGACACAAACTGGGGCCCCCTGTCGGAAACCACGTCTGTCGGGAGGCCATGTAAACGAAACACGTGGTCTACGGCAGTCACCGCTGTCTCCTTAGCAGAGGGTAATTTAGGCAAGGGGATAAAGTGAGCCGCCTTCGAGAACCGGTCCACTACGGTCAAAACGACCGTCTTGCCCTGGGAGGGCGGGAGGGCGGTGATAAAATCTAGCGAAATGTGGGACCAGGGTCTCGAAGGGACTGACAGCGGTTGGAGTAGCCCAGCTGGGGGTCGGTTGGAAGTCTTACCAGTGGCACAAACCGAGCAAGCCAAAACAAAACTGCGGATGTCGCAAGCCATTAATGGCCACCAGAATCGTTGCTTGACCAAAAAACTGGTATGATTAACTCCTGGATGACATGCCACGTTGGAACAATGCCCCCACTGAATAACGTCAGACCGTAACTCCTCAGGCACAAATAATCAGTTCGGTGGACCCCCGGGCGGAGGCGTTACCCCTTCTAAGGCCATCTTGACCTTCGATTCGACCTCCCATGTGAGAGTGGAGATAACTAGGTTCTCAGGTAAAATGCTCTCGGGAGTGGACGGGCGTTCGGAGCGATCAAAAATGCGCGACAAAGAATCGGGTTTGATGTTTTTAGAACCCGGGCGGTACAAAAGAGAAAAATCAAAACGAGCCTGCCTGGAGTTGAGTCTTTTGGCGGTTCTGATGTATTCTAAGTTCTTATGATCGGTCCAGACGATAAAAGGTACCCCCGACCCCTCCAACCAATGACGCCATTCCTCCAACGCTAACTTGACTGCCAACAACTCACGGTTACCAATGTCATAGTTACGTTCGGCAGGGGATAATCGATGAGAAAAAAACGCGCATGGATGTATCCTGTCGTCTGTGGGAGTGCGTTGGGAAAGAACTGCGCCTACCCCCACCTCTGACGCGTCGACCTCTACCACGAACTGACGTGATGGGTCAGGGGCCACAAGAATGGGAGCCGAAACAAAGCGACTCTTGAGTTTGGAAAATACAGTCTCGGCTGTATCAGATCACCTGAAGATAGTTCTGGGGGAGGTCAAGACAGTCAGAGGAGAGGCTAGTTGTCTGAAATTACAGATAAAACATCGATAGAAAATGGCGAACCCCAAAAACCTCTGTAGGGCCTTACGGGAATCTGGACTTGGCCAATCTACCACAGCCTTAACCTTGTCAGGATCCATACGTACTCCCTCAGACGAGACGATGTATCCTAGAAAAGAAACAGACTGTGCATGAAAATCGCATTTCTCCGCCTTGACAAAAAGCCCATTCTCTAGCAACCTCTGAAGCACTCGTCGGACGTGCTGCACATGTTCCTGGAGAGAAGATGAAAAAAATCAATATGTCATCCAGGTAAACATATATGAACTGATCTACCATATCTCACAGCACGTCATTGATGAGTGCCTGGAAGACCGCTGGGGAGTTGGACAACCCGAAAGGCATGACCAAGTATTCAAAGTGCCCCCTGGGGGTGTTAAAAGCAGTCTTTCATTCATCCCCCTTCCTGATGCGGACCAAATGATAAGCATTGCGTAAGTCCAACTTAGTGAAGACTGATGCTCCCTGTAACCTCTCGAAAGCTGAAGACATCAACGGTAAAGGATAAGTATTCTTTACCGTGATGTTGTTCAACTCCCGGTAGTCAATACAAGGTCTCAGAGATCCATCCTTCTTACTCACAAAGAAGAACCCCGCCCCCGTTGGAGAAGAGGAAGGCTGGATGAAGCCTGATGCTAGAGAATCAGAAATATATTTCTCCATGGCCTCCCTCTCTGGAACAGAGAGTGAGTATAACTTGCCCTTAGGCAGAGACTTACCTGGCACTAAGTCTATGGCACAGTCATAGGGACGGTGAGGAGGAAGAGAAGCAGCCCGGGACTTACTGAACACTTCCTTCAGATCCAGGTACTCGGCGGGCACGTTAGATAAATCCCCTGCCTCCTCCTGAAACACAGAAACAGGAACAGACGGACAAGCAGAGACAAGACAAGACAAGACTCATAACATGAAGTGCTCCAAGCCGAAATGGAATGATGATGCCATCCACCCGGGGGTTATGTTTGTTAAGCCAGGGGTGGCCGAGAACTATGGGAGCTAATGGTGAGTCCATGAGGAGAAATGGTATGTTTTCGGTGTGATTGCCAGAGGTGATGAGTGTAATGCGTTCAGTGGTGAGGGAAATGTCCGGAAGTTCTTGTCCATTGAGAGCGTGAACAGATATCTTGCGAGTGAGTGAATGAACCGGGATGTTAAGTCTCTGAACAAGCTTACTGTCAATGAAGTTCCCCTCCGCTCCTGAGTCCAGTAAAGCTTGACAGGTGTGGGTGCAGGTTGCCCATCTCAGTCTAACCGGGAGGAGTGTGGATGATGATGATGAGGTCTTCTCGGCGGAGATCCCACCCGATAGTAGCCTCAGATAGCCCCCGGAGGAGCGGGCCATTTTAGTAACACCTGCCCGGTAAAAGGCCAAGCCCAATAGTAAATCTGAGGCTACTACTTTGCCTTTTACCGGGGAGGTGTTATTAAAATGGCCCGCTCCTCCGCAGTACAAACGGAGTCCTTGGGACCTCCGCCTCTCCTTCTCCTCCCGGGAAAGCCGAGCCCTACCCACCTGCATGGGCTCAGGATCATTGCTTTGGCTGACCGTGTCCCTCCCGCTGTTCTGAAGAGCTTCAATGCCACCAGGTAATCGGTTCGATATACCCCAACGCTCCATCCTGGAAATACGTGCATCCAGTCTCAGCGCCAGGTCGATAAGCCCATTCAAAGTCTTGGGTAAGTCCAACATGTAAATCTCCTTTTGGACATGGTCAGCCAGCCCACGCAGGAACATATCCCACTGCGCCTCCTCGTTCCACTGGCACTCGGCCGCCAACGTGCGGAATTCAATGGAGTAATTGGAAACTGAACGCTTGCCTTGATCCAGGTCGGCGAGAAGCTGCCTCTCTTTCCGCCATCGATCGGTCAAAGATCCGCTTCATCTCCTCGGCGAGGGCCGGGAACGAGGAACAGCATGGATCTTGATTTTCCCACACCGCCGTTCCCCATAACGCCGCTCTCCCAGTCAGCAGGGTGAGAACAAATGCCACCTTCGTCTACTCCTTCAGAGAAGTGTGTGGCTGCAAAGAAAAATGCATAGAACACCTGGTCAAAAAGGCTCTGCAAAAGTTGGGTTCTCCACCATATGACTCAGGGACCGGTAACCGTGGTTCTGACTGGGATGGCGACTAAGGTGGTGTGGGTTGAACGGGCGGTGTGGGTGGCGCAGTGGAAGCTCTTAGATGTTGTAGCTGTTGGGTGTGCTCGGACACCTGCGTCACTATTGTCTGTACCGCCCTTCCGGTGTTGCTGATGTTTATATCTTGTGAATCCATCCGTGCGATGCTGCGACTGATGAATTCCTCTAGGCTGCTCTGGGATCCTCCTGCTGCTTCCATAGCTGTTCAGATCGTTATGTCAGGAAAACGACTGGAAGCAAATGCAGTTAACAATGTTTATTTAGGAATAAACAGAAACGCTGGTCAAACACACTGAACACAGAGAACATAGACAGGGCAAGTGACGCAGGGACTTCGATAGGCAACCGGGTGGTGAGTGATGATCTGTGGTGATGATCCAGTGTCCAAGGAATGACGTGAGTAGAACCGGCAGTGAAGACACGGGAAACAATCCAGGAACACGAAGACCACGAAGACGACCACGAAACGGGACAGGAACCAACACCAGGACATACCAAAACGATCTGACAATGAGAGATACCAGTCACAGGAATAAATAGCCGATGAAAAGTGAGATCAGCTGGCGCTGATGATCAGCGGCACTTAGCGGCCACGCCCACACGGAGACACACACACAATACACACACATAATCACGAGACAAGAAGAAGGCAGAGAATTTATAAACCGTGACAGAAAGACCGCTGTTCACCAGCAGCAGCAGCCATTCTTTGTTTTCAAGTAGCAGTGAACCGTCGCAACTCTGTCGTCATCAGTGTTGGGTGTAACGCGTTACAAAGTAACGCGTTATAGTAATTATATTACTTTTTTCAGTAACTGGTAGTGTAAGGCATTACTCGTCTGAAAATGGTAATATTATTACAGTTTTCCCGAGCTAGTTACTTGCGTTACATTTGCCAGTAGCACCTTCATCACACACAAGGCACACAACACAGAGAACAGAAGGGAAGGGGGGGAGGAGGGCGTGAATGGAACAGTGATTGGTCTGGGTTTGGCACGAGGTATCATTTACCATCACCGATTGGTCGACACCCGGCAGCCAGCAGCAGAGCGGCACCCTCAAAGACAGATGAGGAAAAATGGAGGAAGCGTCAACAACGGCAAGCTCTTTTTCAGAGGAAGGTTCCCAGCAACAGAAAGCTAGTTTCGACGGGTGGAGATTCAGGTTAGGAGACAAGCACTTTGAGAGACTATGAGGTATAACCACTACTTTGACAAATAAGCTGACACATTCAGAAGCTCATATTTTGCACCAGAAAAATGCATTACAGTAAATGCCAAATGTATTTTTCCTTTTATTTACTTTGAGTCTTCTGTATTTGCTTTAACTCATTTCAACAACCTACCTCTCCTCTGCACTGTGTTTTACTTTTTAACAATTTACCTCTCCTCTACACAGTGCTGGTAAGGCCAGTCTTTTTTATTTATGGATATATTTTTTTGAGGAAGTTAATATTTTTTTTTGTTTGTACGTACGTACTTGTTAATCGACAATCAAATTGATTTTTTGCACTAAATGGTTTTTGTTAAACATTGAGGAAGTTAATATATTCTTGTACTTGTTATAAATTGACAATCAAATTGATTGTTTGCACTAGACAGTGTTTGTTAAACATTGAGGAAGTTAATATATGTTTGGACTTGTTATAAATTGACAATCAAATTTATTGATTGTTTGCACCAGATGGTGTTTGTTAAACATTGAGGAAGTTAAAACTTGTACTTGATTGCACAAGTACAGTTGTTTGTAGTTATTTGTGCTAGACAGTGCCAGTCTGTTGTTGGCGTAATAAAGACCCTAAAGAACACTCCTCCTTTGTATGTTCTCCCTCCATCTGATGCATTCTCAGGCAATTATAGAGTAATTAAGAAAAAAAATTTACTAGTAATATAACTAGTAATATAACTAGTTACTTTCTCCAGGGAGTAATAAAGTAAAGTAAGGCATTACTATTTTTGAGAGTAATATGTAATATATTACTTTTTTGAGTAACATTATGTTAAGCCCGCCTGCCAACTCTATACACGATCTGATTGGCCTGACCAGTTTTTGTTTTTTCCAGCTCGAAAGTCAACGGAGAGTTGCTAGACCACACTAGGGGTTGAACCGACTAGTCGACCTTAATGCAATGCCGTGACGCTTTAAGCTTGACGTCGACCATAGGTCGACTAGTCACGTTGATCATGTGACACTATGATTGCGTTAATTTTGATACTAACATGTTGCAGACGACAACAGATGAAGAGCCCAGAGGGTCATTGCAGCAAGAAAGCAGCATTGGTACATCAAGTGTGTGTAAATACTTTACTAACCTAACAATAGATATTGTTGAAAACGAAAGTAAAAGCATGACGCACGCTCAGTTTTTTACCGGGAAATGAGAGTTCAGTCTCTTTATTAAAATCATTAAAAAAAAAATCTTATTTAAACATATTAATGATGTACCTCTAATTCACCCGCAATTAATTGGAATATTATTGTGTATTACTTGGATCTGCGCATCACTAACGCGCTGATGTGAATTTATAGGTTTTTTTTTCTTTTATTTTTTCTTTTCATCCTAAATGTTGATGTAAACAGCGGGCTATTTACACCTGGCCACTTCATGTGTTTCTGTGATCTGATAGCTATCCGATCGTGAAAACACCAGGGGCCTCATGTATCAATCTTGCGTACGCACAAAAACTTTGCGTACGCCAGCTTTCATGCTCACGGTCGGATGTACTAACAGTGAAATTAACGTGAGAATGTGCGTTCCTCCACGCCAATTTCATGTCTGGCGTACGTACATTTCTCATAGTTTTTGTTCGTTGGCGACTCTTACAGGCAATGAAGTTAAGTTGCAAACATTACACAACGAATTGTTCTACAAGTCTATCGCACTACCACCTGTGGGATGCATTGCTATTAATTAGCAATTTATAAAATAATTTACATATATTGTCACACGAGCCTTATGGGAATATTCTATCAATTATGCAATTAAGTAAGAACATATAAAAGCATATGATATTCCCATATGATGCAGTTGACCAGCCAAACATTAAAACGCAATTTGCAGCGATAGCCGGTTTTACTAATGAAATCGGAGCGATCGACTGCAGTGCACACGCATTGCTATAAAGGCGCCATCTGAAGAAGAATTTGCATATGTGAATCGGAAACATTTCCATTCAATAAATGTGCAGATAATATTGGTTACCTTCGTGGCAGTCCTGTAGTAAATCCGAGTCTCCCACAGCAGCGGATACTACTCCAGAAAGTAAAGTGTCACCCATAATTGAGGCAATTCTCTGACCCCTTTACCACTGCTTGTTCTGCCCACACTTTGTCGGTGCGCAGCAGTTCTCCATTTAACGTCCACCTTTATATCAGACCATTTTTTTTAAGGTCATTTACAGTGCGACTTTCAGATCCCACCGCATTGACGGCATCAGCCAAACTCTCCCACTCATATTTTTTCCTTTTGTTATTAATTCCGGAGGACAAAGTTCCAAATATTTTTTTTTCTCGTTTCTACCTCCGATAGTAGCACCTCCGATTCACTTTCTGTAAAGTTTCGCTTCTTGCCGCTTGCTTTAACCATTTTCTTACTCCTTTCTTTTGCCAAAGTGGACTCATTACCATATTTAAATGTATTTAATTAAGGGAGGAGACTGGGTGGGGCATTGTGCTCGTGCATGTGCGCTCATTTTTACGTTAATTGGGATGTACAAAGAGAATATGCGTGGGATCCTTCGTACGCAGAGATTCATACATCTGTTTTTTTTTTGTGCGTACACACATTTACAGCTTTGTACGTACGCAATGTTTTAGTATGTATTCAACGCAAGTCTTTGTACATGTGGCCCCTGTGTAAATGCCCTCCGAAACGCATTCGAGACGGGTTTAAATCCGATCGCTCAAACCGCTTCAGGAGGAGGTCTGGGCCGCCCGCATTCCAGACGAAACTGGACAAGCTTCATCTGGTTGTTGAAACCACATATGTAAATTGAACTTCTCCCAACAATGCTAAAAATACTCCCAACAATGCTAAAAATAAACGTGGGAGAGTGTCTTAGCCTATATGTCATGTTATATTCATTATATGACGAAGCTATGGCAACACGCATCACCGCAGATGAGCAGCAGCTGAGCATCTATTCATCAAGCCAACGTGCAAACTATCACAAATCAAAGTGAAAGTAAGTCGTATATTGACACACAATCATCTTCGTTAAAAGTAAAGAAACAAAATGATCTTACCGGTGCTGTCTCTTATTGCGGTCCTGGATTTTGAAAGATAATCAATAAAATGCAGCTCATTAGCTACTGTTGCTTTCGGTGACGTGAACTCCGTTAAATCTGCATATAGCGCGTTGTTTGAAGATCGGATTTATATCCGTATTGCGAAAACATTTATGTGACCAGGTGTAAATGGAATCGTTTTGATATTCAGATCAGTAAAAACGCATGAAGTGACCAGGTGTAAACGGCCCCATTATGAGCTGTCAGCATCTGTATAATTTTCTGTTAATTAATTGCAAATTGTGGCATGTTTCAAAGCAGTCCCATCTCTTGTGTTTTTTGAATGACGTCATCGACTAGTCGACGTCGACTCAACTTTGATGTCATAACAGCCGACTTCAAAAAATCTGAAGTCGTTCAACCCCCAGACCACACTGGCTCCAAAATAATTTTTGCTGCCGCTAGGGTGCGTCTAGATTTCTAGGCTAGGTGTAAAGTGTTTTAATACTACAATATATGGTGTAAAAACGTCTGAGTGCTGCCCTCTTCAGGTTGAACGGTGGCTACTGCAGTTGAATTTTCCTTTTGAATGTTGTGGTAGGCTACTGCGTATTGTGTAACATAAGCAGGCACCAGCTCACCAGCTTTGACCAGGGGATGAGTTACCCTTTAAAGTAACACTATGTAGTTTTTCAACCTTCATAATATATTTCCAAGACCCTTGACACGTCTGCCATAGCCTGATCTGTATCGCTTTTACTGGCACTATGTAACTTCGGGTTTCGGGTAGTAACCGGAGCACAAAAAGAACTACAAAATTCGACTGCTTTATGGCATACATAGTTTTTCTTCGTTTGTGATGTCTTTCATAAAATCATGCATCATACTTTACCTTGTCTGTGGCCATTGTTGATTCCAAAGCCGGTGCTGTATAAACAGCGAGCGTGCGCGTGCGACAGTAGGCTGCGGTAGGCTAAATTATTTACGACAGCGGTAATGGACATTTCCGCTTCCAACCTGTAAGGCGACCGCAGAGGAAAAGTTTCTTGGTGTTGCTTTAAAGGGAAATGGCACTACATATGAAAACCAGGGTTCTCAAGTTTTATCAAAAGCTTGGAGTGAGATCACATGCGGTTAGGGGAGGAGCCCTAATGGAGCCCCGCCCCTTCCATCCCCACCACCCAATTTTACCCATTGTTCATAATTAACCAGCACAAATTGAAATTATAACAATTGGTAAATCTGATAAATGACAAAGCAATTCATCACATCAAATATACTCTTTAATGTTATATTTCAAAATTACAAATATATAAAATTACAAAAATATAACAAATTGTAAATATGTTTTGACAGGATATAAAATTTTACCCAGAGCACTCTGCTTTAATACATGTAGCCTTAATGTAACTAGAAAGACTATTAATACAGTATAATATATAATTTAAAATAAAATTATGAAATACATCTTCATTCCTTCCCATACCCACTAACATTTCCTAACGTAACGTAAGCTAGCCAAACTGAGCCAAAGCTTCTGGCCTGGTTGCAAAGTAGTTGTAGAGTTTTTGACCGCATCAATAATAATGTATACGATGGGCTATATATTAAATGTTCAAGCCTAAAAATGTTAGACGAGCTTTCTTCCAACTTACCTTCTCCATCACAACGTCTGTTCGCGCCATGTTGTTGGTTTATGGAGCTAGAATTGTCTTTATTACATGCGAGAAAATCAATGATCCGAGAGAAAAAGTTATCACACTGATAGCAAAAAAGCATTTCATATGGGAAAAAATAATATTTGAGAGAAAAAGTTTTCATACCAATTCGTTCAGGTCACATGATGTCACTGTAGCTTTGCGCCGCCATCTTTACGACCGACGGTCTCAGTAATGCCTGCAATATGTTGTGCAGTAGGCTGCAACAACAGCCGAAAAAGGAACCCCGAACTGGTATTTTATTCTATACCAAAAAAAAAAGGATAGAAGAAATGTCTCATATTGTATGAATGTCTCATATTGTATCATGTATCATCTTTCTGTGCGCACACACCCGACCCGAAGCGTGCAGCCATAGACCCCTATACAGCGCACGAGTAATGAATTGAGCTCTGTTTCGTGTCTGAATGGACAAATACACACACCGTTATGTTTAAATGTCCGTTTTGGAGAGTATTCATGTAAAATATGTCGGTTATGTCTTAAACAGAGTTGTCATCCAGTCTCTTTGGTAGAGAGAGAGACGAGGAAAACAAACAAGCATGCAAATGGAAATTATCGCGGCCGGAAAAATTATCGAGCTCATTTTTTTTATCGTGCGATTAATTGATTTATTGACTATCGCGACAGGCCTAATCCAGATTAATGACAGCTAACCGTGAGCCGTGGCTAACAGCTGGCAAGCTACCAGCTGAGCCACTTAGCTAGCTAACAACTCGCTACCTAGTCAGAGCAAACTACCACCAAATCATTTTTTATAATACCTACATTCCCCATGATTAAATATAAATCCTTGGTGGCCAGGTTCCGCACTTTTACGTTTGTTACCCATCCAGCATATTTATACGCGTCTGTACTCTTGAAAGCCTTCAAGCTATCCCTACTGTATGGGGAGGGGTTATGTACAAGATAAATAAATATATATATATATATATATATCATGGAAGGTGTAGTGTTACAAATTTATTGAGTGATCTAATTTAGGTTCAACAGTATTTTAACTGAGAAAGTTCATACAAGTGTTTACCATTTGAAGGCATAGATGATGACTCAAGAACAGCTGGGCTTTGTTTCTCTATGATAATGCAGGTCTGAGGAATCTCCAGGAACAGGCTTTTATTGACCTATTTTGTTTTCTTAGGTCTGAGGAACCTCCGATAACAGGCTTTTATTTACCTACTTTGTTTCAGAGGCTCTGAGTTACACTGTCATGTCTCCATCTCTATGTAAAATCTATCCCCCTTGAAAAGGTATAAAACACTGTGTTTTAGCTATTGAGTTTAGACTTGATGACTGCAGCAACCGACAGCTCGTGTTCTCAATAAAGAATCCTGCTGAAGATACTACCAAGTCTCCTGGTCTTTCGCTTCTAAGTCTCCTACACTTTAGAAGAAAAAGTTTCCAACAGTTTTGACGCCGTGACCCGGATAGAGCTACTCACTTGAATCCAGATTGAAACTTCAAGCTCAACAAAAATCTCAACAAAGAATGAACTTTTCCAGACTGAATGTTGAAACTTCAAGCTCAACAAAGATCTCAACAAAGAATGAACTTTTCTGACTGAGTTTCCAGACGGAATCTTTCCGTACAACCAACGATTTGGTGAGTTTCACTCTATCCAAAAGAACCTTTAAGACCAGTACAAATGTGTTATCCTCTGTGCCATCAGAGAAGATTTAACAGACAGCTGTAGAGTTTGGTTAACTAAGTTATCCTCTAAAGTTTTTTTTTTAGAGATGAAATTTATCCTCTGTCCAGGCAGGGAAGATTAGCATTGCATGTTAATATTTGGTTTATCCTCTGTCCAGGCAGGGAAGATTAGCATTACTTGCTAATACTGTTATCCTCTGTTTTCAGCAGAGAAGAATTGTTTTATCCTCTGTCTAATCAGAGAAGGGATGTTTAATGGAATAGTTATCCTCTACATTGCTAGAGAAGGTTTATCCTCTGTAAAGTTAGGGAAGACTTATCCTCTGCTTTACCAGGAAAGGTGATATATTTTGGGAAGGTGTATTTTTCTATGTACATTTCTGAAATGCACTTTCTGTAAAGCTGCTTTGAAACAATATGTATTGTGAAAAGCGCTATACAAATAAATTTGAATTGAATTGAATTGAATATATCCTCTGTCCAGGCAGGGAAGTTTAGCCTTACGGGTTAATATTTTTATCCTCTGTTTTTAGCAGAGAATAATTGTTTATCGTCTGTTCTTGTAAGCAGGAAAGATTAGCGTAAAGTGCTAGTAATTTGAAGGAAGGTTAACGATAGTTGATCAGTTTTGAGTGTACCCTCTGTTTGATCAGAGAAGTTTTAGTGTTTGTTTGTGTGGTAACAAAGAAATCCACAAAATGTTTAGGTGGTAATTTGGAAGGTTAACAAGAGTTAATCGGAGTTAACGAGTGTACCCTCTGTTTAATCCGAGAAGTTTTAGTGTTTGTTTGTGTGGTAACAAAAAAATCCACAAAATGTTTAGGAAAAGTGCTAGACTAATCCCAACTACTGAGAAAGGTGGGATAGCGACCCCTTTAGGGACAGACAGTGAGTTCAAGTCATTGTTAGGGGAGCAGATGGACTCCATAGTGACTGAGTCAGTCAGATTGGATTTGAGAAAGAAATTTGGTATTCACCCAGAAAAAGTATGGTCCATTGAAGAATGCAAGAAGGTGTTAGGTGCATGTATCAGGAGGAGAAACATAAAAGGCATTATCTGCTGCCACAAAGAATTTAGCTTATCCATTGCACAAGAACAAGCTAGGTGTATTGCTAAGTTAAAAGAACAGAACAAGCAATTGCACAAGCGAGTTTCCTGTCTCACAAAAAAGTGGGCCATAACAAGGCCTCAACCAAATGTGACTCAGAAAACCAACAGTCAGATGAGATTTATCCTGACTTACAAGCTTTCTTTGAAACAGATGTAGCTCTCCAATCAGTAACTGATGAGCCTGTAAATTCAGTCAATGTGTGTGGTGCTAGGAAAACCAACTCTTCTGTTGTCCCAATCCAAACTGTTGCCAAAGCGCTAGGACCTAAAGATAGAGAGAAACTGTCCCAGAGCTTACCCTCAGCATGCAAATTTTTTTATGAATTTAGAAGGGCATTGATAAGTAAAATGCGTCTCTACGACATGTCGTTGGCGGAAGTCACACAGCTGATGTCACAAATTCTAACTGAATCTGAATTCAACAGTTTTGAGTCTGCTGTTACTTCTGAACTACAACATGCTAGAAAAGATGAATTGAGAGAGGGAGTTCTGAAAGCGTTGAAGAACATTGTTGGACCAAACATGGACTGGTCAAAGATCACTAATTGTGTACAGAAGAAAGATGAAAATGTTAGTGAATATACTGAGAGGTTTTGTCAGTCAGCCGTAACTTACAGTGGAATAGTGGATGATTCTGAAAGTGTGCTCGATGACAAAGGACCACTGATTCGTATCTGGTCAGATGGCCTTGTAGCCGAATACAGAAGAGCTTTGCCATTCTTAGATCTAGCTTGGTCTAACAGAACTCTCAGAAGTAACTTAGACAGTTTGGCTGCATGGGAAAGAGACTCGGATGTCAAGGCAAGAGTAAAAATTGCAGCAGCATCCTTTAAGGTCAACACAGAGAATCAACAGAAACGCAAATGTCCTAAGAGAGAGGGCAGTTGTTATTATTGTGGTAATCATGGACATTGGGGAAAAGAGTGTAGGAAAAACAAAAAGAACTTTAAACAAGTTAACAATGTTACTCAACTTCTACTCAGTCTGCTTCCCACTCTGAAGCAGCCCCTCCCCTCGTCATTAAACTCATGGGGTAGCTTGCTCAGGTGTTAACCATTTGGGCTGTGAGGGCTTATTTTCCCCAGTAACTTACAACAAAGATGAAAGACTGATTTTTGTTTAATAGAACAAAAGGAAAGTGACTGTCTCAGTTTTCCTTTGGGGGACACTAGTTAAGTAAACTCACAGCCTTAAATGTTATGCTACAGCACAGGCCCTTCACCAGTAATGGTGTTAGGTCAGACTGTAAATGTAAAATGCCCTCATGCAGTGTCCGCACTGATGAATGAAGAAAAATAAACTTCTGTCACCTCCTCCCGTTGGGGAAATTGGTTAACTACCCTCCCAACCCCAGAACATTGTTTTACAGCGTGCACCTGTCAAACCCATCCTCATGTATGATGTCTGCAATGACTGAATTTGTGTTAGAGGATGAAGGAGAAATGACTCATGATTGTGTTACGCTTACATATTGTAGTGTTACAAATTATTAAATGTTTTATTTAGGTTCAACAGTATTTTTAACGGAGAAAGTGCACACAATGTTTTCCATTTTGAGGCAATCAAGGTTTCGGACATTAACCTCTTGTCACATCTCAAATGTCAGCTGGGCCTTTTGTTGATCTAATCAGGCTAATTGGATTAGCATCTCAAGGCTCTGAGTTACACTGTTACCTGATGAAATCAGGTAACCAGCTGAATCATGTACTTTCATTTACATGTTTTGTTCAAGAGTCCCCTCCTCTATGTAATTAATCCATCCCCCTTGAAAGGTATAAACTCTGTGTTTTTTAGCTATTTGAGTTAGACTTGGTGACTACAGCATCGCAACAGCAAAGTCTTCAATAAAGAGTAACTTCTGCATTGAAAGATATCCCAACGTCTCCTGGTCTTTCGCTTCTAAATCTTCTACACTTAAGAAGAACAAGGTTTACAACAATATACACCTACGAGTAAAGTAAAAGAAACTCCCATAGAGAATTCAGAATTGGAGTTGTTTGTTGACGGTTCAGCTCAAGTAATTGAAGGTAACAGACGAGCAGGTTATGCAGTAACGTCCACCACTGATGTGTTAGCTTCAGGACATCTTCCAGATCATTTTTCAGCTCAAGCTGCAGAACTAGTAACCCTAACAAGAGCATGCACGCTAGCTTCAGGATCGGTTGCAAATATCTATACAGATTCCAGGTATGCTTTTGGGGTAATTCATGATTTTGGTGTCATTTGGCAAACCAGAGAGTTTCTAACTTCTGCTGGATCCCCCATTAAGCATGCTGGATTAGTGAAAGATCTGATGTTTGCCATGAAACTTCCAAAGAAATTAGCAGTGATCAAAGTGAAAGCACATCTCACAAATAATACTACAGAAGCTAAAGGTAACTCTCTTGCTGATGTAGCGGCTAAACAGGCTTTTTCTATGCGACTATACAAGTGTGTTCAGGTAGTACAGCACAGAAGACAATTCTGCCTCCTGAATCAATAATTGATCTGTACAAAGACGTTCCTCTGTATGAAGCATGGACATGGTTAGACAAAGGAGCCACAGTGGATTCATCCGGTTGCTGGACCAAAGGGGGAAAGTATGTCGCTCCCGAATCACTGCTGCCATATTTGGCTCAACAAATACACAATTTGGGTCACAGTGGTCCAGCAACGATGTTGATTGATGTTGATGTTTTGGTAGTCATAGATAAGTTCTCAAGATGGGTAGAAGCTTATCCAACAGGGCGTGCTACAGCTGCACATACTGCTAAATGTCTTGTCACTGATTTCATTCCCAGATGGGGATTACCAGATTGCATTGACTCAGATCAAGGTACACACTTCACAGGACAGGTAGTCTAGGAAGTGTCTAGAATTTTGAAGATTAAGTGGAATCTTCACTGCCCATACAGGCCACAAGCATCAGGACAGGTTGAAAGATCAAACAGAACAATCAAAACCAGGCTAAGCAAAATGCTTCAGGAAGGAGTACCATGGGTGGAAGCGCTGCCAGCAGTACTGTGTAGTATGAGAGCATCACCTAACAGAACAGTAGGACTGAGCCCTCATGAGATTATTACTGGACGCCCCATGCAGATGCCAGGTGTGATTGATCTTAGAAATGCTGATGTACACATTGCCTCAGATATCCCTGATTGCTTACTGTGAAAACCTAACATAGGCGGTAAAGAGTGCCAAAGAGAGAGTTGAGTCATGTTGGCAGACTCCACCAGAAGGTGGACACACAATCATCCCAGGTCAATGGGTCATGATAAAGTCATTCAGAAACAAGCCATTAGAGCCTAAGTGGCATGGACCACATCAAGTGATGTTGATTACAGCAGCTGCAGTATTGTGTCAGGGAAAGAAAACCTGGACTCACGTGTCACACTGTAAAGTTGTTCCCCCACCTACAGGGATAGGTTAGGACACGGAACCAGTGAGGAGCCCCGGGATTCGGGGTCAACCCTGGGGTGAAGACTCCCTCATAGGTTTTCCCCATCCACTAGTCCATCCTTACCTCACTGTTTTCCTTAGGTGTCAAAGGGTTTAAGAAATAGGGAAAGAGGGAAAACCAATAGCAGAAATCAGAAAAGTTTACAACCCTAGTGTTTGAACAAATACTGCTCTACTGTCTAGCAGACTCAGAAAAAGTTCACAATCTTAGTGTTTGAACAAATACTGCTCTCCTGTCTTTTGTTTTCTTTCTTACTCTGTGCAGATACCACTCGATGATGGCTGTCCAGAGACCCATACGCACCGACCTCCTCACCTGCGTATGAAGCCACAACCTCAAGAAAACGACAAGACCCACTGCCGAACCAACTATCACGAAAGAAAAAAATACACAGTTCGACTCCCAAGACAAGACGATGCTCACCCGACTGGCCAATAGAAACGTGGCCCCGCCCATGACACAATTTTCACAGCAAAAGCAAAATCCTGACACGAGAGCAAAAAAAAAGTCATAATGTTTCGACACGTAGTTTCGTGCCTGTAGTAACCATAGGCCTACTCATCTAGACAGCAGGATTTACACTCAAAGGGATCATGAAGATTTTGAAGACAGAGCTATGACACAGATCTACGTCTGACCGCACTGCAGAACCACCACTCATTCCCGCCACAGTCACAGCGCTGGCCTTTTACAACATTGCTGGCCGCGTTTCCCAAAAGCAGCTCAAAGGTGCTATAAGCGATGTTGGGTGACGTCACTTCTTGTTGACGTTGGCCTAAAAAATGTGTGACATCGCTTAGAGCACCTTTAATTTTTTCTTCTTCTACTTGGACTTAAGAAGCTTTTGGTAAACACAGCCCAGCAAGGTTTACAAAGGTATGTCTATATACATAGACGGCATTCTAACAAATTCGCTCAATCAGGTCCCGACTCCCAAGCTTTCTTTCGAGCCCCTGCCCTTTTTCAAAATTAATCAAAAGTGCCCTTCTCAAACAAATATCAATGATAGTATTGTGAAACAAAATGCATTTGATTATAATTAACGTGAATTTAGGCTACATTAGTTTTGTACACATTGTTGTTTATTTTTACGTTTCTGTCAGTCTGAGGTGTCATTGCCATAACGCGTTGCTATGGGTTGCGTCACTCGCGTGTGACTGTCTTGCTTTGGACTTGACTGAAGAGGTCAGTCTCCCTTCGAGGGTCAAAAACTCCGGAGTAGTGTGTGTGGACGACAGGCGCAACCGTAGCGAAGGTTATGCGTTTTAAAATGAAAATGCACTGTGTAAAACGTATTCCACAGACTGCTTGGGAACCGATGCTCTCAAGCCAAATATGGTTCTTTCAGTGAGTAGGCATATATATGGCTCGACGGCAATTTTTTAACTTTTTTTTCAATAATAAATTATTAGTGTGTCAATTCAATTAAAAATTAACATATCACATATTTGAAAATATTACATAATTCATTGAAGTCTGTTTGTCATGTACAATACACCGACCAATCGTCATCTGGCACAACAAGTTCAAATTTCATTGGACAATGTGAAGTGGAGCGGTAATTTTCCGGTCATTCATAAATAGTTTGATTATAAAATTTAATATTTTTTTATGTTCTATGAGAAAATACTTTATCTCAAAACTTTTTTAGTTTCAAATATTATTATTTTTTGCTATTGGTATGACACCTTTTTCTCTCAAATATTATTTTTTCTCTCATGAAATGCTTTTTTTTGCAATCAGTGTGATAACTTTTTTTTCTCTCAGATCATTTATTTTCTCGCATGTAATAAAGACACAATTCTAGCTCCATAGACATTCTCTGATAGTTGGTTACCAAGTAACGAACGTACGGTGGCCGAGAAAGTTCCGTCAACTTCCGTGTGTTCCGCATCTATATTGCCTAGTAACGAACGCAATCTGGCCAAGATACGTGCTGGCGGCAGGAAACTTCACTTTGTATGCCTGCGCCTCGTATATAACCTTATATATAAAGCTTGCAGGACAACTTGGTTGGCATTGCCTTTTCAGCGTGAGAAATACACGGTGTGGCCAGAGCCATAGAGAGAAAGAGTTGCGACACTCTTTGATGTCGCCGCTATGGCTGTCATGTGGTTCATGTAAGTCCCAATAGTTCCAAAACATACGCTGGCTGTCATGTTCCCTTTCGAGAGGTCTCTCCTATTGCGTAAGTAGCTTACGCTATGGGAAAACTCCTTTTCTCGAGAATATTGAAGTCTTTATGTAAAACGCATTGCAGCTGCACAGCTGACAGCAATGAACGAAGGAAGCTCGGTCATTGGCTGTGCTGCGGCAACTTGCTCGAACCAATGACGGGGCGACTCTGAATGCGCGACCAATGAGCGCGCGTCAGAGCCCGCCAAGATGGGCGTGGCCAAGAGCTATTTATTGGGCGCCCCGTCATGAGAGTTCTTTAGATTTAATCTCCTTCAGCGAACACCTTCTTCGCTGGATCCTCCGGATTATTGAAGCCTTCGCCGCCGTCGAAAAGCATACCAGCGGGATTGCTACGAGGACGTCGGCACCTTCAGCCGCCTTCGGACGCCATCCTACTGAGCCATCCGGCGTGCCACACACGCAAGTATCTTTACATCTGTTCGCCCCGCGACACTTGTAAAAGAGCAATTTTCTGAGGCGTTGTTTCAAATGCCTTCCTGTGCGTCGTGCAGAGACCTTCTCCCAGACGGGGATCGTCACATCATCTGCGCTCGCTGCCTGGGCCGGGACCACGCAGAAGCTGCTTTGACCAAGGGCGGATGCCCGGAATGTGATGACCTGGTTCTCTCCGCACTGCGGGCTCGCCTCGCCGCTTTCGCCGTGAGCGAGCCCATCGCCGCCACTCCTCTGTTTGAGCCGCGCACTAAGAAAAAGCGCCGCTCACAGAGGCTTCCTGAACCTGAGCTCAGTGACGTCACGCCGAGCCAGTCTCCGCGTGCTTCACCGCCGCTCTTGCCTTCCCCACCGCCGGTTCAGTTCACCCAGCCGGACCCACACCCCTCTAGCAGAGCGGTGGGCCTTGTGACTTTCGGCCCGTCCGAGGACGATGGGGGAATGGATGACAGCTTGTCCATCGACGCTGCATCGGACGATTGGCCGGGCTCCACTCTCGACCCCGCCCCGTCGACGCTAGCTAGCACGAGCGGGGGCTCCACCATGGATACCGAGATTATCCGTGTCCTCTCTAAGGCCGTGGAAGACCTCGGGCTCGATTGGTCTTCTCCCGAAGAACCAACCCGGAGCCGACTGGATGAGTGGTTTCTGCAGGGGCGCCAGCAGGCCCCTCGGCAAAGGCCTTCTCCCTTCTTCCCGGAAGTTCACGACGAACTCACCAAGTCGTGGAAAGCCCCCCACTCTGTGTGCCTAAAGCCTTCTTTTTCTTCTTCGCTCTCCTCTGTGGACCGCGCAAAGGAAAGAGGCTACGAGGGAACACCGCCCCTCGAGGAGGCCGTGGCCAATCATCTCTGCCCGCCCTCCACCACCGGATGGAAAGCCAAAGCTTCCCACCCCTCGAAGCCCTGCCGCACTACTTCTGCTCTCGCCGGTCGCGCCTACGCCGCCGCCGGCCAAGCTGCACCAGCGCTTCACTCAATGGCGGTACTTCAAGTGTTCCAAGCCAAGCTTCTCCGCTCTTTGGACGAGTCTGGCCCCGAACCCGAAGCCTTCAGGGACCTACGCAGCGCAACTGATATAGCTCTGCGAGCCACGAAGGCCACCGCCCAGTCTATTGGCCGTGCCATGGCTAATTTGACTGTTCTCGAGCGCCATCTGTGGTCAACTCTGACGGAGATGAAGGACGCGGATAAGGCGCCATTTCTCGACGCGCCTATCTCCACCAGCGGGCTGTTTGGACCGGCGGTTAAGGGTTTCGCCGAACGCTTCACTGAGGCCCAGAACGCTTCACAAGCTATGCGCCATTTCCTGCCCAAGCGCTCCAGCTCATCGCAGAGCAGACAGAGACCGCCACAGCCGCAGCGGGCTAGAACAGCTCCCACCGCCTCTCAGCCCGCGCCTCAGGCTGACGCTCGACGCCGCTCGCGCTCTCACAAACGCAAGCCGCCTTCTGAGCGACGGGGTCCTCGGCCCAAGATTGTGCTGAACCCTGAGCCTCGAAAGCCGTCCTAGCCACAGGAATGAGAAGAGAGAGTGCGTGTCTCGCCCCTTACAGGCGGCTGGATATGTCCATACAGCAGTCAATGGGCCAGTCCAAGAGCTCGCTCACGTGCAAACAAAAGCCGTTTTTACGGCGACGCACAGAAAACACAAAAAGAGTCTTTTTCTGCCTGTGTCACTAAGGGTTCACATGTCCACAAAGTGTGCATTCCCAGATACTGTCAAAACAGTGCCAAATTCATTCCCAGCTCAGGCTGCGCGCCCCATGAATGTAGATCACGTGCCTACGGTCATGTACGCACCACTACACACAAGCACTGTTCACACAGTTATAAATTCACCCCCAGTCAAAGCGGGAAACATTATAAAAGTGACGAGTGTGCCTACCACTGTTTATGCACCCCCACTTATAAACACTGTCCTTACAGTGTCAAACACAACCCCAGCTCAGGCTGCGAGTTTTACAGACACAGCGCGCACTGTTGTAATCACACACGCGCCCATTCACTCAGCTGCTCAGCGCGCGCCCGCGCCTCTGAGAGCTACGAGCTCAGGCGATTCGCTGGCCGGGTCCCTATGTCACAGCGGCCCGCCCCTAGCCTGTATTCAGCCCATATCTGTACACGCACCGGCATGGGAAAACATTCCAGATATGCCGAAATGGGTATTGAATATAGTAAAGCACGGATACTCGCTCCAGTTCGCTCGCAGACCACCACGTTTTACGACTGTGGTCGAGACGAAAGTGAGAAAGGAGTGTTCACATGTTCTACACACCGAGGTGCGCAAACTAATAGAAAAGGGCGCTGTGGAAACTGTTCCCCCCTCTAAGAGCGAGGAAGGTTTTTACAGCCGCTATTTTCTCGTCCCGAAAAAGGATGGCGGTCTCCGCCCCATCCTAGATCTCAGACACCTGAACAAAGCACTAATGATTCGCTCGTTCAGAATGTTAACAACCAAGCATATCCTCGCGCAAGTACGCCCAGGAGATTGGTTTCTCTCAGTGGATCCGAAAGATGCTTACTTTCACATTCCAATAGCGCCTCATCACAGGCCGTTTCTGAGATTCCCTTTCGAGGGACAGTCTTACCAGTACACAGTACTACCGTTCGGCCTGTCCCTGGCTCCCCGTACATTCACGAAATGTATGGATGCAGCACTTTCCCCCTTGAGACGAAGGGGAGTGCGAATACTGAATTATCTCGACGATTGGCTGGTCCTAGCACAATCAGAGAGTCAGTTAATAACACACAGATCTTGGATTATCAGCCATTTAGAATGCCTGGGTCTAAGAATCAATTTTGCAAAAAGCATACTATCTCCCAGCCAGAGGATTTCTTTCCTGGGAATAGACTCGATGCAAATGACAGCGCGTCTCTCATCAGAGCGCGCGCTCACCATCCGGCGCCTTGCAACATCATTCAGGGCGGGCGCGCGTGCCCCCGTCAAGCGGTTTCAGAGGATGCTCGGTCTCATGGCCTCAGCATCGGCCGTACTCCAGCTAGGATTGTTGCATATGCGCCCTCTCCAACGCTGGCTCAAGAGCCGCGTCCCTACTCACGCGTGGCGTTCGGGCCACCTTTTAATCAGAGCGAACCACGGCTGTATAAAAGCCCTGATGCACTGGAAAGCCGCCGACTGGTACCAGTCAGGCGTGAGTCTGGGTGTGAACACAAGGAGAAAGATGATAACGACAGATGCCTCCAATATAGGTTGGGGGGCCCTTTACGAGGGCAGGCCTGTCTCCGGCTTTTGGTCATACCCGGAGAAGCGCCTACACATAAACTGTCTGGAGATGAAAGCGGTCGCTTTGGCTCTCAGAGCCCTGCTTCCACATCTAAAAAACGAACACGTCCTGGTCCGAACGGACAACATGACGGTAGTGTCTTACATAAATCGCCAGGGTGGACTCAGGTCGAGCTCCATGCATTCAATGGCCAGGAGACTCATTTTATGGTCCCAGCACAACTTGCGCTCGCTGAGAGCAGCGCATGTGCCAGGCGCCCTGAACCAGGGGGCAGACATGCTACCCAGAGACAAGATTCTCCCAGGAGAATGGGCTCTCATCCCGCTGACGATTCAGTGGTTATGGAAAACCTTTGGCAAAGCGGAGATCGACCTCTTCGCCTCCAAGGAGAACGCGCACTGCTCTCTTTTCTTCACGAAAAGCACGGACGCGCTCGCCCAGAGCTGGCCGAGCCGCCCCTTATATGCCTATCCCCCGATCGCGATGCTGCCACAGGTCATCAGTCGGGTCAGAGAGGAGAAAAACGCAGTGCTTCTGATAGCCCCACTCTGGAAGAACCAAACATGGTTTCCAGATCTGATGCAAATGCAATCTGCACCACGGCCGATTCCACTGAGGCTAGACCTCCT
This sequence comes from Gila orcuttii, assembly GCA_026230005.1. Classification (NCBI taxonomy): domain Eukaryota; kingdom Metazoa; phylum Chordata; class Actinopteri; order Cypriniformes; family Leuciscidae; genus Gila; species Gila orcuttii. Next base: position 41,044,302 of record JAPDVR010000016.1, on the reverse strand, counting down.
CAGTCAGGCCAGCGGGATGATACTTCATCCCCGCCCCGATCTGTGGGCCCTTCATGCATGGCCCCTCAACGGGTTCCCAGGAACCTCACGAGCGGAGCACTAAAAACCATCGCTGAGGCGCGGGCGCCCTCCACGAGACGCTTATATGCTCAGAAATGGAAAGTGTTCAGTGACTGGTGTAATGCCAAGGGCCTGAACCCTGAAACATGCGAGATTACGAACGTACTCGCTTTTCTACAAGGGCTTCTGGAGGCGGGCCGCACCCCCTCCACGCTCAAAGTATATGTGGCGGCCATCACAGCGTCACACGACCCTGTAATGGAACGTCCATTGGGAAGAAACGACCTAATTATTCGTTTCCTAAGGGGCGCTAGGAGGATGAACCCTTCACGCCCCCCCTCAGTGCCGATCTGGGACCTAGCTACTGTCCTAGACGCTCTTAAAGGGCCCCCGTTCGAACCACTTCGAACCGTGCACCTTAAACAGCTCTCGCTTAAGACTGCGCTCTTGCTGGCACTCGCCTCGGTCAAGAGAGTGGGCGACCTGCACGCGCTTTCGACAAGCGCTGCCTGCCTAGAATTCGGACCTAACGACTGCAAGGTCGTCCTTAGACCGAAACACGGGTATATTCCTAAAGTGCTCACCACTCCCTTCGGAGCACAGGTTATCTCCCTAACTGCGCTATCGTCTCCAGCAGACGAACACGACGCTAATCTACTCTGCCCCGTTAGGGCTCTCAGAGTGTATTTGGAGCGTTCTGCCCTATTCAGACAGACAGAACAACTGTTTGTATGCTTTGGCGGCCGTACGAAAGGTTCCGCCATTTCAAAGCAGAGAATCTCTCACTGGATAGTTGAGGCTATAGCACTGGCTTATGAAGCTAAGGGACTTCAATGCCAGGAGTGTGGCTTCTTCCTGGGCATGGTCGAGCGGGATACCGATCGAGGATATTTGTGCGGCGGCAGGCTGGGCCTCACCGTCCACATTTATCAGGTTCTACAACCTACAGGTCCCGACATTGCATTCCAATGTACTATCAGCATGATGCTAGTTGAACTACGAGTTCGTATCTAGATTATGTATGTGCTTGTGTCACACTGAGCGCCTTCTAGCCGCTCTGTATTTTTTCCCACATATAAAGCTCGCCTCTGCCGGCTAGTTGGATGATAACTTTGCTTTTCAGCTCAGGCACCTGCCTCTGGCTATCATAAGGCGAAGTTCAGCATGCACGGCGTTTTGCATGGTGTTCCCATAGCGTAAGCTACTTACGCAATAGGAGAGACCTCTCGAAAGGGAACGACTCGGTTACTAACGTAACCTCGGTTCCCTGAGAGGAGGGAACGAGTATTGCGTAAGCTGCCGTGCTTGTGCTTGGTTAGTTCGCTTCAGTCGTTTTAACCTAAAGAACTCTCATGACGGGGCGCCCAATAAATAGCTCTTGGCCACGCCCATCTTGGCGGGCTCTGACGCGCGCGGGCGTGAAGCGCGCTCATTGGTCGTGCATTCAGAGTCGCCCCGTCATTGGTTCGAGCAAGTTGCCGCAGCACAGCCAATGACCGAGCTTCCTTCGTTCATTGCTGTCAGCTGTGCAGCTGCAATGCGTTTTACATAAAGATTTCAATATTCTCGAGAAAAGGAGTTTTCCCATAGCGTAAGCTACTTAGGCAATACTCGTTCCCTCCTCTCAGGGAACCGAGGTTACGTTAGTAACCGAGTCGTTCTTCTATGAGACAGACAGCAGTGATTGCATTATTGAACTATAAATATAAAATAAAACACACACCCAAGTACTTTTTCAGCTGTTATTGCATTATTGCATTTTGTTAATGTCAGTTTTGCAGTTGGAGAGGCAGGGTGACAACGAAATACTGTATATTACTTAGATCATTTTTAGGCTATATTTTTGGAATGAAAAGCTTGGTTTTCATGTTCGCATGAGTAGTAGCACTGGCTTTAGCGGCTCTAACTTAACTTTTCCATATTCATCTGATGATGGACGTCTCATGATATTTATTTTAGCACAACTGGGCTGTATTAGGCTATTGATTCCCATGATTTTGCTTATAAATTCTGATTCAGCCATTAGCCTACCTTCGTGATCACGCAAAGAGGTCTGCCGTGGCAGAATTAAGCACAGCCAACACGTCACATAATGAAAAGTTAGTATATCCCAAAAAATTTAATTAAATAAAAGTTGCTATAAAGGTGGTAGCGATTCATTACCGAACTCTTACTGTCACAGCTGACGAAGTCACGCTAGCTAACTAGCTAGCAGGCAGTGCTTGAAAATTGGTTGAAACAACCAACATAAAATATAAATAATAGAATAGAATGATTTCTGAAGGATCATGTGAGTGATGTGACACTGAAGACTGGAGTAATGATGCTGAAAATTCAGCTTTAATCACAGGAATAAATTACTAGGGTTGGGTATCGGTTGGGTTTTATCCGATACCAGTACATACTCGGTATTTTTTAAACGGTTCTGGTGCTTAAACGGTTTTTGAAACGGTACTTAAGGAAACGAAACCACACACACTTTGTCAAAAACAATACCCTTTTATTTACAGGGCCAAACTGGACACAATATTAACTTAAATCTTTAAACAATATAAATACAAGTAACATATGGTAATAATAAATAAACCAATATAAAATAAAAATTCACATTTACATAATATCAAATAAAACAATATTGTATCAAAAAATGTAATAAAACTGGAGATTAATAGAGATTACTACCAGGGTAATCTAATCTCGACATGGCTCCAGGTTCCCATGTTTTGTCAGCTTGAACCAGTCATGTAAGTTATCTGGTCGTTATACTAGTTACGGCAGCGGTGAGTTTGGTATTTCGTTCGTTCCCACTGCGTCTTAGCTACGCAGCGTTGAGTGAACCTATGAAAGAGAACGTCTCTGGTTACTGGTGTAACCTATGTTCTCTGAATAGGGAACGAGACGCTGCGTTCGCTGCCAAGCTCCTCGCGCTGCTGACAAGCTTCCTTTTGAGGCAGAGAAATCTGAGGAGCAGATGATGCGCGCGCCAATATAATATGAGGCGGCGCCCGCGCCATCAGCCAATGGATCGGCGTGATTGTATATGGGCTTCAGACAATCGACACACACAGAGGGCGTTTTGACGCGTAATTTTACATGTGAAATGCAGCCAAACCTTGGAGCGTTTTGTCTTCGACATCTTCATTAATCCCCTCGCTATCAGCAGACGTTCCGGGAGTCTCCCGCATATTGATAACGGCTCCCTGATGCCCGCAAATTAGTTAAAATCTCCCGCAATCTAGAGCGAGCAAGCAAGAGCGCGCATGCGAGACAGAACAGGCTGGGCTCCATACCGTATAGCGCACGCACAGCGGAGAAGGAGAGAGCGAGAGACCTTGCGTGTGTGCGCCTCATGACACAGAGAGTCAGGCACCGGAATCAGGCACCGAAATTTTCGTTCTTATCTGGTCTGGTTACTACCGTTTACGTCAGAACCGGTTCCCTATTGGCACCGCGTTTCGGTACCCAACCCTATAAATTACACTTTACTATATAGGATATATATATATATATATATATATATATATATATATATATATATATATATATATAGACTATATAGTAAAGTTTATTTGTGAATAGTTTGTGAACTGTTTCTATGTGAATATATATACACTCACCTAAAGGATTATTAGGAACACCATACTAATACTGTGTTTGACCCCCTTTCGCCTTCAGAACTGCCTTAATTCTACGTGGCATTAATTCAACAAGGTGCTGAAAGCATTCTTTAGAAATGTTGGCCCATATTGATAGGATAGCATTTTGCAGTTGATGGAGATTTGTGGGATGCACATCCAGGGCACGAAGCTCCCGTTCCACCACATCCCAAAGATGCTCTATTGGGTTGAGATCTGGTGACTGTGGGGGCCATTTTAGTACAGTGAACTCATTGTCACGTTCAAGAAACCAATTTGAAATGATTCAAGCTTTGTGACATGGTGCATTATCCTGCTGGAAGTAGCCATCAGAGGATGGGTACATGGTGGCCATAAAGGGATGGACATGGTCAGAAAAAATGCTCAGGTAGGTCGTGGCATTTAAACGATGCCCAATTGGCACTAAGGGGCCTAAAGTGTGCCAAGAAAACATCCATTACACCATTACACCACCACCACCAGCCTGCATAGTGGTAACAAGCATGATGGATCCATGTTCTCATTCTGTTTACGCCAAATTCTGACTCTGCCATCTGAATGTCTCAACAGAAATCGAGACTCATCAGACCAGGCAACATTTTTCCAGTCTTCAACTGTCCAATTTTGGTGAGCTCTTGCAAATTGTAGCCTCTTTTTCCTATTTGTAGTGGAGATGAGTGGTACCCGGTGGGGTCTTCTGCTGTTGTAGCCCATCCGCCTCAAGGTTGTGCGTGTTGTGGCTTCACAAATGCTTTGCTGCATTCAGTCTAAGTTGCTCTTCTATCAGCTTGAATCAGTCGGCCCATTCTCCTCTGACCACTAGCATCAACAAGGCATTTTCGTCCACAGGACTGCCGCATACTGGATGTTTTTCCCTTTTCACACCATTCTTTGTAAACCCTAGAAATGGATGTGCGTGAAAATCCCAGTAACTGAGCAGATTGTGAAAAACTCAGACCGGCCCGTCTGGCACCAACAACCATGCCACGCTCTTTCCCATTCTGACATTCGGTTTGGAGTTCAGGAGATTGTCTAGACCAGGACCACACCCCTAAATACATTGAAGCAACTGCCATGTGATTGGTTGATTAGATAATTGCATTAATGAGAAATTGAACAGGTGTTCCTAATAATCCTTTAGGTGAGTGTGTGTATATATATATATATATATATATATATATATATATATATATATTCACATAGAAACAGTTGTTTTACATTGTAATAATATTTCACAATATTAATGTTTTTTTTCTTGTATTTTTAATCAAATAAATGCAACGTTAGTGAAGTGTTGGTCACGTAAGCTAGCTGCAAATAACTATTATCTTCCAATAAACAACTAAAGTTGGCTACATAAATTACAACGATTGACTAGATTCATGAGAGGACGGCTAATGCGTTCAAATGTAAAAAAAAAAATACAGTAATTTCATCAACTTAACAGTGAGCGTACTTCGGAAACACTGAAAATGAATGGGGTTCAGTGCTGGAACTATCAGTGTTTGGAACTATCGGCTGCTCCACGACACGCGTTACTTCCGCATTCCAAAGTTCCCATGGCGGTCTATGGGAGTGTCGTAACCAGGGCCCGAAATTAACACCTGACCACGTGCTAAATGCGGTTGAATTTTGCAATTGGCGGGTAAAACTGTCAATCTACCTGCCACATTGGCGGGTAGCCAATGAGAATTGAGTGATTCATTAGTTTTTTTTTTTTTTTGCGTCTGTCCGATAACATCAGCAATTTTCATTCAAGCAGCTGATTTCTGTGAATGCATGTAAAACTAAATGTATATTGCAGCACAGGGTGAAGTCAGTATATACATTAACGACGATTTGAGACAAATAAATGTACATTTAATGTAAAACTATGCTCTGTGGCGCGGCAGGATTTTGAACAAGGTCCTGAGCCGTTGCTGGGGGCCGCGGACAGACGCCGAATGGCGCCCCTGGTGTGTGTACACTGATAGAAAATAATGTGTTCGAATTTTAAAGACGTGGTTCTGCGCGACGAGACGCCGCGTCGCATCCGGTGTGCGACCCAAGTTATTATTACTTATAATGATTTCGTTAATAACTTGACAGCACTTAAATGTGTATTCTTACAAGTTAAAGAACAATGTTTGTGTGATTTCTATTTTTCACCTTTATGAGGCAAAAAAAACAACAACAAAAATTGGCTGGTAAAAAGTTTCTGTGGCAGGTGGTCAAAAAAGTTAACTTCAGGCCCTGGTTGTAACTCTTTCTCTGGTTTTGGATGTGGCATGTGAGCGTGTGATAACTGGTTGAATTGCGTGTGTTTCACGGCCAATGCATCAGACTTGAGAAACGTGTGAAAACCCTTGAATGATCTCTGCAACAGAAGTGAAACTGTTTAACTTAAAGCCATAAATATACTCCGATATACAGTACTTGTAAATGGAGTTGATGTTTAGCATTCTGTGTGACCATATCATGCTGAATTATCAGTATAGATTGAGAGAATATAGCTCTGTTCTCAGAAAAGCAAGTTAACATACTGGCTGTGAAGCTGTGAAACAGATTTGAGAAGATATGCTTTTGGACAAGAACAGATAAAACCTAAATCATCATTATGGAGAGTACAAACAAATTTTAAGCTTTTTGTTTATATTTTATTTGGAATAAAGTCAAGAGTCAGAGTTGACATCTTCATGCTCTCCATCATCCATATCTATAATCTCGTAGTCATTATCAGGATTTTTACTTTGGTCTCTATGGACCACATCTGCATATTAGCTGAGTACATAAAAAAGTACATAAAAAAAGTTTTACTATGGTGGTACAGTGTTTTTAGAATTGATATTATTGAATTTATTATTAAAGGATAGCCTCTCGAGATCCATTTCAAGAGGGTCCTATAAGGAGGACATGATGTAAATACTTACCTTTTGGACAGAAACATTATGTAATTATATAGAAATATATAATTATCAGTGCAGAAATATGAGCAGTACAGCTGTTACCACAGAACCAATGATAACAACTGAAGAAGCTTCCTCTGCTTAAAGGGATAGTTCATCCAAAAATGACAATTCTGTCACCCTTTACTCACCCTCAAGTTGTTTCTCTATGAATAAAAATATATACTTTCTTTCCGTACTAAACATGCATTTTTGTTCAATTTAACTTTTCAACATTCTGCCCATTGATGACGTGAACTGTAACATGCAAGTCAGTTTGCACCAGACTTGCATTTTTTTTTTTGTGTGCAAATAATTAATTCCCTGTCAGCTTTAGTTCTTCTTCATAAATAACACACATCTTGTTTCTTCAAATGAGAGTGCTGGGAATCTCCTCAAAGACTTGTGCTCTAAATGTGTCGCTGCAGATTTGTGTTCATCTTATTGCAATTTAATTTTCTCAAATTCATAGAGACACACACTTCAAGTTACCATGTGCTGTAGTCACATTTACCAAAGAAGTGGTGGTCTAGCTACGACATCAGTGCTAAACCAACATTGCAGTAGGACTACTATAGCAAACTTGGGTGTCAGGAAAGGAGGGGTTGTTGAACAGGAAGATGCTGTTTTTTGGTGAGCCAAGATAATATATGGCACGTTTTCATGCATGGTCGAAGGTCACCAGTACGTTTACCCTCAGCTTGCAAAGCCAACTGAACATTTCCCTCTTACTTTTCTATATGGCTATTAAGTTGTCTGCAACAATCATGCCTCAAATTTGTTTTAAAAATTGCTTTCATTTTGAGTATTTATTTAAATAAAAATAAATAAAATATTAGTTTGTGTATCAATATTAGTCATAAATGTACCAAATTTAGCTGTAATTTGGTAGGAAGATGCAGCACAATACACTCTTAAAAATAAAGGGTCCAAAAATGGTTTTGACAGCAATGCCATAGAAGAACCTTTCAGTGAATATTTCTTAAAATAACTGTTTTTTAGAGTGATGTTGATGTGGTCACACCCTGAGATCGTTATTAATATTTCAATTAACAAAAAAAAAATGGCTGGTTGTAATTTGTAATTCATCACTAAAAAATAAAATCACAAATAAAAAACCCACCATGGTCAGAAACACACAAAACAGAAGTCTTTATTAAACATTACTCTTATCATCCAGGGACCTGACACAACAGAAACATTTTTGTGCGTTTGACTGTATAACAACTGTTAAAACAGAGCAGGGCTTGTGCTCTACTACGTCATGTAGATCTGTTTGTCATCCTTTGAGTGAGAAAAGAGGCCCGTTGCGCTCTGAGACGCAGTATGGCTCAATAGTGATGAACCTTTGGGCAGCGACTAAATGCAGAATCAAATGAAATGGACAATACTGAGCAACTGGAAGAGGCTTGTGATTTTCACAACAGGTAGATAGAAGTGAATAGACTCGAGCTTTGGCATGTCGTGTGCAGAGTTGCAGAGAAACAGTTCACACCCCACTCTCAGATGACATTGTTAAAGAGGAAATCATTTTGACCCATTACACTGGCCAAAATTTCATGCGACGGGTTTAGCAGGAGTGATGCAGAGGCAGAGCTGTTGTAAACTGGTACAATAATGATATGCTGACACTGATCCGCCATAACTAGAACACATGGAGAGACGCCGTTTCATTTTATTGGTCCATTTCATCAATTGTTTTTATTCGAAGGGACTGCTCATCCAAAATTGAAAATTGTGTCATTGACTCACCCTCATGTTGTTCCAAACCTGTGTGAATTTCTTTCTTGTGTAGAACTCAAAGATACTTTGAAGAAGGAATTGACTTTGTTTATATGATAGTCAAATGGGGATCAAAACCACATTGGACCCCATTGACTTTCATAGTATGGAAAAAAAAAAAATAGTAGTTTCAAACATCTAAGTTTGGAACAAAATGAGGTTGAGTAAAATAAATTTTATTTTAGTCTGGACTGTGTTTAAAAACCAAAATAGTTTTCACTTTTGGCAATAAAAACAACAAAAACAAAAGAATTATAATCTTTTAGAAATGATCACGCCAATACAAGCATGTCTTATTTTAATATAGAATTTCTAGACAACTAAGCTCATAATTGTGAATTCAGTCGTCCTTGTTTGATGTTTTTTTTAGGCCTGATAAAGTTTCAGATACGGGGAGAGATTCAGTGAATGCTAGTGGTCTCATGAATCCAGATGTCTGGCAGGAATCAGTGCGTTACAGAGGCAGAGTTGTTTGTGAGCTTTACTTATAGTGATTGTCACACAGAGGCAGTGTTGTTGTTGACAAGTGTTCAATGATTGTTGCAGGAGAGCAGAGGCAGTGATGTTGTAAGGTACAGAGGAGGAGGACGCGGCGGTGCAAGCATCTCAGCACATGTAACAGATGATTAGAAACACAAACCTACCATATTATTTTATTTATTTATTTCGATCTCCATTAGCTGCACACGAGCAGCTACTCTTCCTGGAGTCGATACAATCCAACATGCCGCTTACAAGACTTTTACACCAACATTCAATGCATTACATTTTGCAAAACAAAACACTAATGCAATAAAAATTAAAAACACTACACCCCTACTCACACATACCTACATACAAATCAAACACACACCCATATACACAAGACCTAGTTTAGTCATAATTCTAAGATACTAAATAATCTTTTGTTACAAAAATACAATTTGGCCATGATGCTGTAAGCAAGAATTTATAATGGAATAACAGTTTACCATTCGCAATACATTTTAATTTATGATCAAATGCCTTTTTAAAAGGACTTTAAACTGATGTTTACTGTGTGCATTAACAATGTCTCTGGGCAAAGTGTTTCAACCGGACATGGCTCTATACAACATAGTTCTCTTTCCATCATTTGTTTTTACTTTGGGTAGTATAAACCTACCCTCTATAGCATGTCTAGTGGCATAATGGTGCTCATCAGAACTAAAGTATAGCCTACAATGATGTACTTTTTGTAATTTAGTTAAAATATTGTTCCTTGTTAAATTTAGCAAGGAAACTGTAAATCTTTCTTTTACCTTTAACCAGGACAGTGTGTTATGCATCCAGTTCACATTAGTTCTGAATGGACACTGAAGTACACATCGCGCTGCTCTATTTTGGACCATTTGTAAATCTGTTATATGTGTCACAGCAGCACATGACCAAACCTCTGAGCAATAGTCCAACTGTGACAAAACAAGTGATTTCATAACATCTGCCCTCATGTTAAAAGGCAGCATGTGAGAACACCTACTCACCATAAAAAGACCATTGCACATCCTGCGCACAACTATACTGATATGCTTGTGTAGCAGATTGGGGATTTTCCTCCATTACTCCCCCTGGTGGAGAACGGGAATAATTTCCCCATGGATTCACCTGCGTTTAATACCCGGCTGGTTAATCATTATCATGATTGCACTTTTAATAAAAGCAAGGTGCAAAGGTAGGTGAGCTTGTGTTCAGCCATTCCTAATTGTCCATTTTATGCCTTTCCCGGATGGAGTCGTGTAGTTTGGGTTACTTGTTTCTCCAATCTCTGGTATGTGGATGAGTGTAAAGTGGCATGTCATTTATTTGTGTCTAACCTAAAGCCTGTTCTGCAGTTGTTGCAGTGCAGTGAGAGCATGTTGCAGCATTCAGTGGTTTTAGATACGTTGTTCTGACGCAGTGAGTATGATCTCTTGTCTTCTATGTGCTTAAACTTCATTGGTGTGTGTGGTCTGTGTGTGTGGTCTGTGTGTGTGTGGTGTGTGTGGTCTGTGTGTGTGTGGTGTGTGTGGTCTGTGTGTGTGTGTGGTCTGTGTGTGTGTGTGGTCTGTGTGTGTGTGTGGTCTGTGTGTGTGTGTGGTCTGTGTGTGGTCTGTGTGTGTGTGTGTGTGTGTGTGTGTGGTCTGTGTGTGTGGGGGGTGTGTGTGTGTGTGGGGGGTCTGTGTGTGTGTGGGGGGTCTGTGTGTGTGTGGGGGGTCTGTGTGTGTGTGTGGGGGGTCTGTGTGTGTGTGGGGGGTCTGTGTGTGTGTGGTGTGTGTTCGGTCTCGTGTGTGGTCTAACAGCGTGCTTCCAGCTCGGAGCTGTGTAATCAGCAGGACACACGGACCCAGACTACGCTGCTGTTTTGTCTTTATTGTAAATGTATTGCTGCTTTTGTCTTCTGTATTAATGTGTTTTTTTTTTTTGGGAACCCGCAATTTAAGTGCTGTGGTTTTCTCTCTGAGACATTTGTGAAAGGCTATCTGGCCCACCCGCTTTTGGGGTGTAGTGTTCAACACACTGAAGTGTGGATTTGTTTCATTGCCTTTGTAGTGAGGGTCACTGCGTGTGGGTGCAGTCTAATGAGTGATTACTTACAAGGTGGGTCAGGGATTCCTTTTCCTGTAGTGTCTTTGATTAACCCAGTATTTATCTATTTTGTTTTATTTAAAAAATACCTTTTTTCTGTATTAACATATGTGGGTAATTAAGAGGTAAATGTCTGAAAGGTATTTATTAGTGAATGTGGTGTTTTTCAATGTGAAAAAAGATTTTTGTAATAAATTGCTTTTAATTGTCAGAACTGTCTAAGTCCTCCTTGATAAGAACGAACCTGTGTTGTCTTCCATATCCTTGGGTGAAATTCCTGAGGTGGCGTAGTTGGCTACCATGTAAACCGTATTAGCGTTTTATTAATGTGAACTTCCAGGCTGCTTATCTTAGCCTTATCTCCCTCGCCACACTTGGACCATGATAAGTGGTTGTCGACTTCGATACCCAGAAGCCTCGTCTGTAGTACCTGCTCAACATGCATATCTTTAATAACTAGATTCAATTTGGGTTCACTCAACAACATGTGTCTGGTACCAAAAACAATACTTTTTGTCTTGCCTACATTAAACACTAGCTTATTATTTGTGACCCACTCTACTACAGACTTTAATTCTTCCAATAACACAATTTCAAGGTCTTCAATAGTTTCGTGAGATGAATAGACTGTCGAGCCACCAGCGTACATAGCTATTTTTACTTTCCTTAAGACTAATGGCAAGTCATTTGTGTATATATAGAAAACAGGAGTTTGGCAGGTCAAAACAGGTCAATGGCCTGTTGTCAATTATATGGTCCTAAACAACTTCTCTGTGGTACACGACCACAGTCAACTGCCTTTCATGTAAAAAACTTCCATTGAAACAAACAGTTTGCGTCCTATTTCCTAAATAACTCTGAAACCAAATTGTTGCTGTTGAGCTAAAAATTTGATGTATGATGCAATTTGATACTTCTGACAATATGACAGATCATGCCCAAACGCGCGTTCAGTCTGTGTTCACAGTCGGTGTTCACAGTCGGTGTTTACAGTCGGTGTTTAAGACCTGCTACAGTCGATGGAAACAGTCAGTCTTCGAATGTTTCAGCAAGTCGTAAGTGTGTGTTCCCATCATTAGTCTGCTGTCAGTGGCTCAAACCTCCGTTACTAACTCTCAAATGACGTGTTGGAATTAGCAACGGAGGCATGGGATTAGATGCGTAAGAAATTAGTCCTACATGAGCGTTTTAATGACAAAAGCTTGACAAACGTCTTGAAATGCATCATCTGAACAATGTTTCGAGGTGTGGTAACTGTAGTATAAGCGGAATAATTGACTTCAGGCCGTTGAATTATTAGAAAAATAATGCACACTTCGCGTCGTGACCGCATTACCACCTCGGGTGTGCATTATTTTTCTAATAATTCAATGGCCTGTCGAAATTATTCTTTACTTAACGCAGGCAACAAACTAATCGGTCTACAGTTGGGTCCACAGAAAGTTGAATTTGTATTTTTTGGTAATGGTCAAATTTTGGCTGTTTTCCAAGCCTGAGGATAAACCCCTGTATTTAGGCTCAAATTTAAAATATGAGTAATAGGGACAGCAATTAAACTAGCAACAAATTTAAACCACTTAGAATCAATATTGTCCATACCAGATGGTTTTTCCTTACATTCCAATAGTAATTCTTCTACCTTTTGCACTGTAACATTACCAAACTGAAAATTGCAGTTGCAATATTAGGGCTTCGAAGTGATGATATTGTCCAGAGATGGTTGGTCACAGAGATAAAACTGTCCAGAGAGATGCACAGATGTCCAGAGATTAAATTTTCGCAGAGATACTTTGCAATATTTCGTAGAATTTCTGACGAAAGGGACCTGTGAAACATGACAAGCGTATAGCCCCGCATTAAAAAAAATGATGAGAGACATTCTCATTGGCCATTTTCAAGTGTCTTTATTTATTTTTAATAAAAATTGTTTCTAAAAACCTGTGACATATATATATATATATATATATATAATTACATTAGAATAGAATGCATAAGAATATACAGAACAGGTGCATAAAAGAAATACAATACAACAAGAAAAAAATAGGGCTAGTGTAAAATGTTAAATTACTGCATAAATGGGGACAGCGCCATCTAGCTGATGCGTAATGGCATTTAGTGTACGGAATAGGGATCGCCCACAGCAGAGGTACGAGACATGCTGTGGGCAAGGCCGGCGCTATGGGCGGGCCTTAGGGGGCCGGGCCCGCCTACAGAGCTCCTGTGCCCCCCCTCCATCCAATTTGCATTTAATATATTATTTTACAAATAATAATAATTTACGTGCAGTATTTATATATTTATTGATGTGTATTTAAAGCTCCAGTAGGTCACTTTTGTAAACAAGTATTTGTTAAAGCTGTCATTATGTCCTGACAGTAGAATATGAGACAGATAATCTGTGGAAAAAATCAAGCTCGTCTGGCTCCTCCCTGTGGTCCTATTGCCATTTGCAGAAATACACCGCTCCCGGTCAGAAACAACCAATCAGAGCCAGGAGGAATGTCTTAGCAGTGTCAATCACGCTCGTGTACGCGCTGATCACCCCTCTCTTGCACAGCGCGAGCGCGTACCGTCGTTCGTGACTCTCCTGTTCGAACTCGTTCATCCAAATGAACAAATCTTTTTTCGAGTCATTTCGTTCATTCAACGAACGAAATGACTCGAAAAAAAGATTTGTTCATTTTGAACGAGTCTTTTTCGGAGTCATTTCGTTCATTCAACGAACGAAATGACTCGAAAAAAGATTTGTTCATTTTGATAAACGAGTTCGAACAGGATCACGAACGTACATCATAGAACAGAGCAAGGCGAGCATTTGTGCTTATAAAACTTAAAGTTTTGTATTTATTTTTGAAATGACCGATCGTTTCGCTAGATAAGACCCTTATTCATCGTCTGGTATCGTTTAAAGCCCTTTGAAGCTGCACTGAAACTGTCATTTGGTCCTTGAAACGTTTGTGTCCTATTGAAGTCCATTATATGGAGAAAAAGCCTGGAATGTTTTCATCAAAAACCTTAATTTCTTTTCGACTGAAGAAAGAAAGACATGGACATCTTGGATGACATGGGGGTGAGTAAATTATCAGCAAAAGTTTTTTTTAAAAGTGAACTAATCCTTTAACGTTATTTTACTAGCTATTTATAACTTATAGAAAGAGTGCAACGTTATAAAGTTACATGTATTGCAAAATACATAATGATTTGAGGACCAAGTTTGTAGTCAAACTATGGGCAGGCCATAGTCAATGTAAAGCATAATGTTGATGTTTCGTCCCTATTAGTGAATGTTCCATAACTGTTTATAATCCGCCGTCATCAGTGGTCCTGTTTACTAGGCTGCGCGTTCACGGCAGGCTCCGCTGTGGGGGAGGAGCTGTGGAGGGAGGGCTGTAGCGCAGCAGAGAGCAAGGGGGTTGGACCTGTAAGTTGTGCTTGTTCAAATTTTCAGGCTAAGTCAACATTTTCTCAAAACTCCCTACTGCAACTTTAAGTGTAATGTTTGACTCACAATCTTATAAAAAAAAAAAAAAAACACCCGTAAGTTTGACTGATTGTTTAAAAAAAAGGGGTTTCCCGCTGAGCCGCTCTGACCGCAGCATCTCGGTAACGTTATAGCGACGCGACGTGCTCGGTTTTGCCTATTCAGAAACGAATGGAAAGAGAAACTCATGAGCAGATTCCACTCCCAAAACCGTCGACTTCAGCTGTATTAAGAACGTGAGTAGGCCAGTTGTTTTTATTACTCTTCGTAAGTTGCACCAGCCGTGGTGTAAATTATGCATTTGACACTGATATGCTATGTGTGTGAGTGTGTGGTTGAATTAGCCTAATACTTAACTTGAGATTTGTGACTATTAGGCTGTTATTATAGGAAGTTGGCTTATAGCATGCTGTGTTCAATTTATAAACTCTCCCGGAACACTGAATGTCCCGGTTTTCGAAAGGCTACGATGAATATGTGCCGGTTTTCGAAAGTCTACGTGAATATGTATGTTCAAAGCGCGCACGGTAGAGAGGTAGAGAGCGCGAGACCTTGCGTGCGTGTGCTAGTGTGCCGCATGTAATGCGCATGTAATTCCACCTGTAATTCCCCCCCCCCACACTCATAATGAGTAACAGCAAGAGATATTTGCCTGATCAATTCACTCCTAGTCCAGTAGGCAGAGGCAGAGGGGTTTTAGGTGTACCAATTCCCTTTTCAATGGACAGCCCCAATACTGGGAATATTGATAGCAGACCTGGCATTACAAGAAGGGTGTGTACTGTAAGAGAGTGTGATGCAGCAGACATGCAGTCAAATGTCAATCAAAAGTCTAGAGATTTCTGCACGTCAACACCTAATGGTGAACATGGTGTGCCTGATATGTTAGGGAAAATGAGTTCAATTGTCCATCAGATTAGTCAACAGTTAGCAGACAACATTATGTCCCATCTTAGTCCTTTTAGCCTGAATACTGACATACCAAATAAACAACACCCTGACGATTCTAAGGCTAATAATAGCCCTTCAGGCATGGTTAATCTGTCGCAAAGTCAAGTAATTCAGCACAGAAAAGTCAAAGAGCCACCTTCATTCAGAGGGGATAGTTCCGACACTGAAATTGAGGAATGGGAGGATCTGATGAGGACATTTGTAAAAAAGAGCAGGATGAATGCTGATGAACATGTGGAGGAAATCCTTGTGCACCTGCGTGGTAAAGCAAAAGATGTAGTCAAATTCTGGATCAGGAACTGTGATTCTGCCACCACTGTCTGTCCAAATTCTGTTTATAGCCTGTTGCGCAAACATTTCAGTTGTAATCATTACTCACCTGTCCCGCTTGCTGATTTTTACACTACCTTGCCTGAGGAGGATGAGAATCCATATGACTACTGGCTGAGACTCAATAAGGCAGCGGATGTTGCTTCTGAATGTCTGAGAGAGCAAGGTAAAACGCTTGACAAGCCCGGTGTGGAAGTGGTCCACATGTTTATCAGACACTGCCCGAGTAAAGACTTAGCCCTAACCTTCAGGTCCAAACCAATTGGCAAGTGGTCAGCACATGAAGTACAGGCTGTACTTAACGACTATCAATCTGATTTGTCTTTCAAAGCCACCAGTACAGTGCATCGTAGCCAAAGTTTCAGTCAACAAGATTGATTTTAATACAGTTCCAGTGCCCACTCCCACAGTGTGCAAACAACAACAGAAAAGTACAGATTTATCTGCTCTTGAAAAGGTCATTGACATGCTTGAAAAAGTCCTGCTGACCAACACTAACAGACCTCAGTCTCTTCCAAAACGCCAGCCTTATAGGAGTCTCCCTAGGATTGAAGGTATTGATGCTTTACCGTTTGCTATCTGCAAAGATGCTGCTCATTCTGCCTTAACGCATTGTCGTGAGCACCGACTGTGTTTCCAGTGTCAGTCACCAGGTCACTCCAGACGTTTCTGTCCTAGGTGGAGGAGACAATCGCCTCAGCCTGATCAGGAAAACTAGCAGGTCTGTGCGTAAGGGAGGTTAGTACAGACCAGGTTGATAACCCTCTCATCTCTGACTCACAAGATTATGAGTCTGTATATGAGCAGCTCAAACTAAGTGTCTCTCCCGATTAAACTGCTGTCTTTCAAGGAATACAACGAGTCCCCAGAGCTGATTCTTTATTTTACACAACTGTATCTGTTGAAAATGGCCCGTCTTTCACTGCATTACTCGACAGTGGTTCAATGGCCTGCACTCTCAGTGAGGCTGCTGAAGCTAGTTTGTTGGCAAGTGCTCCCACACTGACAAAGTGTTCTGCCGATGATGTTGTGATTATTGGATGTGGTGGTCATCAAGACACACCAACTGCAATGTATGATCTGTCAGTCTGTGTTTACGGATGTAAAATGAATACCTGTGCTGATTGTTCCAGGACCGATGGATGAGATAATCTTGGGCAGTAATGCCATCAAAAGCATGCTGACTCTCCTGAAGAATACAGATGACTACTGGAAATTGATCTCACTTCCAAGCGGTAATGGAGAGAACTAGAGTTTAGAGTTCATTTCTTTGCTGTCCAACACACAGAGATGGAGAGGTTATCACGCACCTGAAAAAGTTAAGCTCAAGCACTGTTAAGCTCAGACATGGGCAGTATTTCAATTAAATGTATTTTAAATACGTATTTAATTACTTTAGTGTATTTTGTAATTTGTATTTTGCAGGTGTGAAAAAAATAAAATGTAGTTTGTAACAAAATATTTTGAGGGAGTGTATTTGGAGTATTTCAAATACTTAAATACTTAAGAAAAAACACCATAGTAAATGATTTTGCCGTCTGATGTTGGCAATGGCAATGTCCAGGTTAGATGCACGAAAATCACGTGATACCCTGTAGACCGGGCTCCCTCCAAGAAGTAAATGAGTTTTGAACACAGGAGAAGAAGTGGCGCTGCTCCTCTTAAAAACGGCATTAAAGGTGGTATCAGCGATTTCAGGCCCAAAAAAGGCAGAAACATAAATCATCACATTCATCTAATTTTTCCTAGCGATCCGCTAGCTGCCCGCCCCATAAGCATGCCGTCCAAAAAACGCGTCTCTGTAGGCAGCCTAGGCTCTGAGATCTGCACACAAAAACAATGAGTTTCACCAACCTATGCGGAGTCCGCCTATGCGGAGTCCGAGTCAAGACCGAGTCTTTGAAGGGTCGAGTCCGAGTCGAGACCGAGTCCGTTGGTTTTCAAATACAGTCGAGTCCGAGTCAAGACCGAGTCTTTGAGGAAGTGAGTCCGAGTCGAGATTTTGTCTCGACATGTCAGTTTTGATATTCATGATTTAATATCACCCCAGTTAATAATCAACAGTTAGGCCTACAGACAAAGCTAGATTGGGAATTGTTTAGAGGAGCAGTCTTAACGTCTTAATATGGACTATGCTTTTACTAGTGATGGGGACGAGCCCTATGCTGAGTCCGAGTCAAGACCGAGTCTTTGAAGGAACAAGTCCGAGACGAGTCAGAGAAAGCAGAAATCTGTCTCGAGACCCGAGTACTACATCACTACCAACCAATCACCAACAGGGGTTGGGTGTTGTGAGGTTTTGCGCTCGTGCACGGCTGCACGCAAAGTCGGAGCAAAACCTCACAACACCCACCCCCTGTCGGGGGTGTTGTCATTCATAAAAGGACATCATAGGCCCTACCTATTATGAAACAGCGCGTCTGTCGTAACTCCACTGAAATCTCCATGCTAAGCAAGCGTTCACAATATAAATGTATTACATATGAGAACTATTGATCGATTTTGTATAAAACTACCACACCATTGATGTGAACTTAGCTATACATGCCATTTACGTCAGAGGGAGCTATTTCGGGCCCTGTAGAGATTTAGTGAAATGCCCATACTTTTTTATTTTGCTACTTCGCCATTTTGAATTTACACATTTATCATATTTGTGTTATTGCTACTATTTGTGTTATTAACCTTTCAGTAATAAAAAAAAAAACTTAAGATTATTGTGGGAGTATTTTTGTATTTTCAAAATACTAATTACTTGTATTTTCTTTAAATACATTTTTCACATCAGTATTTTGTATTTTATTTTGTTACATTTCATGAGCCAGTATTTGTATTTTGTAACAAAATAGTTTTTGATGTATTTGTGCCCACCTCTGGTTAAGCTCAAGCACTGTGTGATACTGCAGCCTCAGAGTGAACATCTTGTTTGAGGCAAGCTTCCTGTCAACGCCGAAATGTCTGCGGGAAGTACAGTGCTTGTGGAACCCACCAAATCCAAATGTGGCCCTAAACAGATCATGGTAGGCCGAGTCATTACACCTTTATGGGGCGACGGATGGGTACCTGTGAAAGTTATAAATCCTACGAATAATGTGTTGACACTAAGAAGAAATGCAAAGATAGCAGACATTTCTCCATGCATCGCAGTGGAAGATCTTCCAGAGAGTGACTACATTAAGTCTCAAGTTCAACACTTTCAACATGAGGAAGCTTCTCAGGGATCTGAGGATGAGATAGTGCATATCTTGAATGACTTGGGTTTGAAAGACCTGGATCTGACAGCGTGTGAAGTGTCTTAAGCATGGAAAATTGAGTTACTTCGTCTCATTGAGAAATACGAGTCAATATTTTCAAGGGACAAGATGGACTGTGGTGAAGCCAAAGATTTTGTACATCGGATCCGCCTAGTGGATGACAAACCTTTTCGTCTCCCCTACCGTCGTGTACCTCCAAGTCATTATGAGAAGCTGAGTGTAGCGCTGGATGAGATGGAAGAGAAGGGTATTATCAGAAAATCAAATAGTGAGTATGCTTCTCCTCTTGTCCTGGTGTGGAAAAAGAACGGTGATCTGAGGATCTGTACCGACTTTCAATGGTTGAACGCCAGGACCGTGAAAGATGCCCATCCTCTGCCACACCAGTCAGATGCCTTAGCTGCTCTTGGGGGGAATGCTTTCTTCTCCACTATGGACCTTACCTCAGGCTTCTATAATGTTCCGTTACACGAGGACGATAAGAAATATACTGCTTTCTCGTCGCCATTTGGATTGCATGAATATAACAGGATGCTGCAGGACCTCTGCAATAGTCCAGCTACGTTAATGCGCATGATGATGTCAATCTTTAGTGACAAGAACTTCACAAGTTTACTGTGCTATCTTGATGATCTCATGGTCTTTGCTCCCAACGAGTGGAGTTGGTGTTCTCAAGACTCAAGGCCCACAATCTCAAGCTCTCCCCTAAAAAGTGCCATTTCTTGAGAAAGTCAGTAAAGTTTCTTGGACATGTCATTTGTGGAGATGGTGTTAAGACAGACTCTGAGAAAGTAAATGCCATTACAGATGTTCAAGCAATGGACTTAATGGACTCTGACGAAATCACTCCATGCCACAAGAAAATCAGATCGTTCTTAGGTATGGTGTTATACTACCAACATTTTATGGAGAGATGTTCTGTTAAAGCCAAACCCTTGTTCGATCTTATCTCGAAGACAGACACTAAGGGCTCCAGAGTCAGAAGGAGGAAACTCACCTCAAAGGCTGTGTGCGTTAAACTCTCACCAACAGACTGGATGGACAAATGCCAGAAAGCATTGACACTTTGAAGGAGGACCTTCTCACAAGTGTAACGCTAGCACACTCAGACTTCGAAAGCAACTTCATACTGGCCGTAGATGCCTCGTTTGATGGATTGGGTGCTGTCCTTTCCCAGATCCCAGAGGGTAGTACTATGGCCAGGCCAGTGGCATTTGCTAGCAAGACGCTGTCACGTCTTGTTGGCAGTCGATGTCAGATGTCTACTGATGCTATGAGTTCACAGGATGTAGCTGCAGTATTTGACGCTCATTCTTCTGGTGGCGTAGGACAATTCATGGGCGTGGAATCCATCCAGCAATTCCTCGATGTGGACCAGACTGCCGCACTCAACGTGAGCACACTTTCAGCCGCACAAGAACAGGATACCGCTGTGAGTAGAGCACTCTTTTACGTTCAGAGACACAGACATCCTGACAAGCGTGAACGTGCTAGTGAGCTTCGTACTGTCCTGAGGCTTCTTAAGCATTGGACTAAACTTATCATCAGAGATGGCATGCTTTTTAAAGTCAAAAGAAACAATCAAATGAACAAGAAGTTGCATCAATTCATTGTCCCAGATGCTTTAAAACAACAAGTGCTTCATGATGTGTCTGGCCATCAAGGGTGCTCCAGGATTCTCTCATTGGCCAGACAACGGTTATTTTGGACAGGTATGAAATACTACATAGCGAATTATGAGGAACTGCATGCGATGTATTGGAGGCAAGACACCTGAACCGAAAGATCGTGCCTCTCTTGAGAACATACGCACCTCTGAGCCGTTGGAACTCATCTGCATTGATTTTTGGACAGCAGAGCAGGGTGATAAGAGTGTGGATGTCCTTGTAGCAACGGACCATTTCACCAAATTAGCCTACGCTTTTACCTGCAAGAACCAGTCTGCAAAGCAGGTTGCTCATCATTTATGGAATGGTCTCTTCTGCATTTATGGATTCCCTAGGCGTGTACATTCAGATCAAGGTCCGAGATTTGAGAGCAAACTGATGAAGGAGTTGCTGAATATGGCGGGTGTCAATAAATCACACACCACTCCTTACCACCGAATGGGAAACGGGATCACTGAACGCTTCAACAGAACCTTAGGGAACATGATAAGAGCCTTACCTCCCCAGTCCAAAGTCTTTGCAGATGCTGACATTCTGTTATAACTGCACTGTTTATGAGACCACAGGCTTTGCGCCTTTCTATCTGATGTTCGGGAGAGTTCCACGTCTTCCAATCGATGTGATGTTCCAGCATGTTCTGAGGGACGATGCTGTTGTGAAATATTCAGATTTCGTATCCAAGCTTAAATGTGACCTTGGTGAAGCTGCAAAAATTGCACAGAAGCACAGTTCAACTGAGCAAGCCCGTCAGGCAAGGATCTATAGTCGGAAAGTGAAGGGATCACCTTTGACCAGAGTCCTTCTGGCAAACCGCGGTGAGCGTGGCAAATGGAAAATTGCAGACAAATGGGAGTCCAACCTCTACGAAGTGATGTCAGTGAGATCGCCCATTAATGTCTATCGGATAAGAGACACTGAAACAGGCAGAGAAAAGATTGTGCACCGGAATCTCTTACTCCCTGTTAACTTTCTGTATAAAGATGGAGTCAATTTACCATCTAAGTCGCATTCAAGTGATTTGACTGCAAACTTACCTGATCTTCCTGAGAGTGATGCAAGAACGGCTCACTGGGTTATGCAGTCTGCACGACTGCCCTGATAATAACAGTGACTCAGTTGCTTTGTCCAGAGTTCAGTGTTCTTTGGATGTGCAGAATTCCAATTCAAAGGCAGACTCTGATACCTGTGACCACTCTGTACGTATTGAACTGGGATGTGACGTTCCGCATTCATTAGAAGGACTTGCGTACTTCCTATGGAGGAATTTTGTAATTGATATGTACGCTGCAATGTGTCAAGGAGTTTCACACCTTTTCTCTTTTCCATTCATCTTTGTTTTTTTCTCTCCTTCACTGGTTCTTGTATTGCATTCTATTGTTCAGGCGCTTCCCCAGTTTAGCATAATTTAAGGGGGGTGCATGTAACAGAGTGTAAAATGTTAAATTGCTGCATAAATGGGAACAGCGCAATCTAGCTGATGCGTAATGGCATTTAGTGTACAGAATAGGGATCGCCCACAGCAGAGATAACAAGACATGCTGTGGGTAAGTTGCACGTTTCAAGCAGACGGAGAATTATCAGTTAAAAGTGTCCAAAACACATAAACTATTTTATTGTGGATCGATCTTGCATTGAACTAGTTAGGCACCCTTTGATGTGTGTTTGGCGTCGAGTGTGTTATTTTACATTGAGTTATTTTGACTTTGTATTACGAGGCACAATCGTAATTAATTTGTGCATTGTCTTGTGTTTTATGTAGAACAGCAGCGCTACGCTTCCGCCATTTTGGTTTGAAAGCGACTCGGCAGTCCACTAGTGTTGATGTGTCGTTCGCGAACGAGCCGCTCTAAAAGCCGATTCTTTGAAAAGAGCCGGACTTCCCATCACTATCCACTAGTTTTTTGCTTTCGCTATGGCAATATCAGCTGCTTTGTAATATTTTAAAGTACATTAAAGATCAAATCCAAACTGAATGATGACAACACAGAATAACGTACAATCACTAGACTAGTGATCATCAAATCCCTTTTAACAGTTTATTTCACAGACTTAGACAAGTTTTCTACTTTTTTCCCACAAAACCTTTAGTATTAATACTTAATTAATTAATTGTTAATTAGCATTACAAACACTGAATTAATACCAACATATAAAATGAAGTAAAGGACATGCTATATCAGATAATTGGAATGTTAGACAATAAATATATATAACAGCAATAGAATAGCTTTACAGTCAACTGTTTTTTCAGTTTTTTTTTTTTTTTACTATCTTATATTAATGACCGTTAAAACAAGACTATGTAAACAAAAAAACACAGCCACTGTCCATCATGTTCATCATGATCATCATGTTTGTAGCATGATCCAGGGGATTAAAACGTACAACATATATATTTCAGGCCTAGTGGAGTTGGTAACTAATAATAGTAATAAATGTGTAAAGTTGCATACAATGGAAATACTTAATAAAGCAAGAAAAAACTACCTCAAATGTGTATTTAATGATTGGATTATCTGTTATCTGTGCTGTTGTCCAGTAACTCCAGTTGGAATTTTCACCCCAAAATGGTGGCCGCGCTACCGAAGCGCCACCTAGTGGCTGTTTCCAAAAAAGTATCAGAGTTTCGCCTCTTGTTCTTCTATACCAGAGAATGTCTAATATGGGGAGAACGTTCACTCAGTGAACTTCCAGCTTCTGAACTGGTTGCAGTTCCACTCTGGATATACACACTTTTCTCAGGATATAATTTTTTGCATAGTAATTTGAATGTTGTATTTGAAAGGAGATGCAAAGAAATTACTCATTGCTGGGTGTTAGATTTTTTAGAGTCACTCATTTGCTTTAAAAAGTCTTTTAAAATGTCAATGACGTCATACACATCGTTCCACCAGAGATACTGCTTTACGCCAATCCTTCAGTCACTTTGGTGCTTTCGCGCTCTGCACTTTCTTTTCATCGACAACACCGCTGACATAGGTAAATACACGCGCTAGAAGAGTTTTTGTTTTGTTGTTTTAAAAGACCACGCCGAAAATACACACACACATTCTGGTCCCGCTTCGGATGCCACGATGCTATCAAGCGGTATCTCTGGTCGTAATCAGTCCTTCACTGACCAATCAGCGTTCATTAGCAGAATGGTAGCGTGTAATGGGCAACAACAACTCAACCTGTAAGAAATCAAAAGAACATAAGTACTCGTTCATTCAACTTTCGACCTATAACCCATGTTGAACTTGCAAAATCTACAATCAAATCTTGAGTTTTCTCAACGGCAATCGGGTGAAAGAGACAAATTTAGCGTCTAGCTCCATAGACTCCCATTCATTTTGCACTCAGGGCGATCGCCCCCCAGTGGAACTCTGGTGGAACTACAACCAAAATTCGGTACAATAGGGCTTAATAGGGAGTGAACAGGCTTTCCGTATACAGGCTTTGTCTATACTCTTTGGTGGGACTCATCTCTTCCAAAGAGTATCTCTCTATGGCTCTGCTGTCTATGATCTCTTCACCACACTGTCTATGTGCTGGATATGTTCAAAACAACAGGCACGTTTCTATACTGGACCATAAACTCACTTACAAGTATAAAGCTACACCTGCATTTTTTAACAGCTTGTGTTTCAATAGATTTGGAGGAGTAAATTGTAAATCGTAAATTTCACCCTGTGCTATCTATCCACCTCTCCATATGCGAGTGAACTGAACTGTCCGAGTGATTCAGACCGAATCGCGAACCGATTCAGATTCATTCATGAACGAGGGAACTGTATTTCTGCATCACGTCAGTGTCGGTTATTCTTTATTTTCTTATCTCATTTAGGTTTTAACAGTATCATAAAAGCTATGTACATGTTTAGGATTTCATTTTATTCAGTACAACCCAATTGTTAGCATTAATATACAGAACAGAGGAATATCTGTTAAAGAATAAACCGGTGACCAGCCAGTAGCAGTTTTAACATTAAGTGACATGGCATCTGACGCACAGAAGCCAATGGCACATGTCACTATGCGTATTGGCACATCCGGTGGCACATCCGGTCTCCATTGGCATGTGCCAGTGGATAGTGACATGTGTCACTGACATTATTGTTGTGTTGAGTTCTTATGATAAGAATAAAGATGTAGCCGGATCGATTCACATGGACTCTTTATTATTCACTGGCCAAACACTGTCTGTCTCAACCCTGTGATAGCCCTTTACTGCCACCTAGTGCTCTGGCAGTGTAACAATATTATAGATCACACCACATCTCCCTTTCTGAAAAGCAATAGACTTGTGACCTATACAGTTATCAGCAGATTGCATTAAACTATAAAACTCTTTACACTCACTTGTGTATCTTTGTGAAACATAGCTCAACTATAACAGAGTTCTTTACAGTACTTATTTAACCCTCGTCTTTCCTGTAAACTCTTAGTGAGACCAAATTACACTAAAAAAAATATGAACTCTTTGAGGCCTCTTTAAGTTACACATGAACACACAGTAGTCACCCTAGACAGTTAACACCAAACAGGATTCAACTTCTTATTAAACTCTTATAACACTTAAATGACTAAACCTCCCTGTTTAGTACATTTGGATACTTTCTTGTCTTCTTTTTCCCTACAGATTCAGTCTATCTGGCTTTTTGATAACCCTGCCAGATCTGGTTCTCACAGTTTGGGGAGTGTTCCTAGACCCCTCCAGAGACACCTGTCCAGTGTCTGTCGAAGTGTCCTGCAGGTCAACCCCTGGAGCATGCTCTTGTATGTTACTGCTGTTGTCTGCCGACATGGGCATGAGGTGGCGGCGATTCCTCCTCAAAGTGCCCTGTGGTCCCCTGACCAGGTAAGATCTAGGTGTTTCATGTGCGGCTGTCAAAGTACCTGTAGATCTTGTATCTGTGATCCACTCTTGATCTCCTGGTGACAGGTCAGAGAGATTTCTCACTCTGTGTCTGCGGTCGTAGTTGCTTGCATCCATCCATCTCCTCTTCCTTTCTTTGCACTGCACCGACCGAAGGTCTGGAATGGCTGGCTCCAACACCGCCGGGAAAGCTGGCATAGTAGTGCGCAGGCGCCGCCCCATAAGCAGCTGAGCTGGACTGAAGCCATTGTTCAAAGGAGTGCTCCTATAAGCCAGTAGCGCACGGTAAGGGTCAGTAGCTTTTTTCAGCAGGTTTTTGATGGTTTGGACAGCACGCTCGGCCTCGCCGTTGCTTTAAAGGGTATCTTGGGCTGCTCGTTACATGCTCAAATTCATACTCCGTGGCGAAGGCCGACATGTGAGCCCCCGCGAACTGAGGCCCGTTGTCTGTGACTAGCATCTCTGGTATGCCGTGCCTGGCGAAAATTTACTTGAGGTGCATCACCACATCCACACTCCTTGTCGGGCTCAGCTGGGCCACCTCCACGTACCTGGAGAAATAGTCCACAACAAGCAGGTAGTCTTTGTTTTTCAAAGTAAACAAATCAGCCCCTAGCTTCTGCCATGGCCTATCGGGTAGTTTGGAAGGCATAAGAGGCTCAGTCACATTGGCACGTTCCTTAAAGCACGCCGTGCATTTCAACACCAGCTCTCCTATTTGGCTGCTAAGCCCCGGCCACCACACGGATTGCTTGGCTCGTTCACGGCATTTGACTATTCCCTGGTGTCCTTCATGAATTTTCTCTAGCACACTACTCCTCATTACTGAAGGGATAATTAGCCTAGTACCCCACAATAACAGTCTTGTTAGTCTTGTCTGGTCTTTTTTAAATAGATGTCAATTAAACGTTTTAAAAGTCAGAATTGTTTTTCTCAAACATGTCAGTTTGTGACATATTGCGACAGTAGAGGAACATCTACGGGTGGTGTATTTGTCATTTGTTTGAGTAGCAAGTACAGTAAGACGGTCGAAAAAATGACCGTCTTACTGTCTGATGTCGATATAAATAATTAGTGGATAATTTATATAATATATCAATATTATTGAGCTATAATTTATGTAAATAAATTATTTACAAATTATTTATATTGATATCAGACAGACTCTGATTACTTTGTTTTTGCTTATACTCATCTGGCTTTAATATTTTACAAATACATTTTTGCTTATACTCATCTGGCTTTAATATTTTACAAATACATTTTTGCTTATACTCATCTGGCTTTAATATTTTACAAATACATTTAAGGAATTATGTAATAAGAAATAAACCAATTTGTATAAATCTGAACATGCATTCCTTCTGTAGATGTCATAATGTCACATCTACATAATGCTCCGGTATACAGCGGCTACGCTACTAGTGTCGTAACATACGGCGACATGTAGGCTACCGCAACAATGTCATTGGCACATGAAGCAATTATCCATCGACATGTCAGAAGTTTTATTGGCACATGCCACTATCCACTGACACACGTCACAAGTTTTAGAGACTCTGATTACTGTTTTTTTTTATTTAATTTGTGCTACCTTCTTACTGTACTTGCTAGTTGCTACTCAAACAAATGACAAATACACCACTCGTAGATGTTCCTCAACTGTCGCAAGTTTTAGGTTATTTTGCGCTGGCCAGTGTGGACTTACTAACACCTACTGGCGTGCATGCAGCATCATGCAAAAATAAAGGTTACAGTAACGGATGCGACTGTTAATGCGCTATTAGTAACTTCTGATTTATTCGTTGTGTTAGGATGTTAGGATAGGATGCCTAGGATGGGCAGTTTGCGTGATCAACAACATTGGCATTAGGCTACATATTTAACATTCAGTGGCTTATGCCACTCAGACAGGCTACTGATGTGTCACAAACTGACATGTTTGAGAAAAAAAATACTGACTTTAAAACGTTTAATTGACATCTATTTAAAAAAGATCACTAGATAGGCTATTTATATAGGCGTTTGTTTCACAATTACGTCAGTATAGCTGCTGTACATACATACATACATATACATCCAAGATGGCGCCGCAGACGGCTGCCTCTGTGTGGGGCTCTCCAGCTATTGTGTTGTTTTTGTTTGTTTGTTCTGCGTTTAGTCATTCTTTTTCTATCAGTTTCACCAAAGACGAACTACTGGACATTAGGAAGCACACACCAGATAACTTTTCTACAGTTTTTGGTTATTCGGACATCTTGCAGGACATTCTCGTCGGAGGGGCAGCGTTGTTGTTCAAACGCGCGTTCAGACGCAAACGCGGGAAGCGAGCCGGCGCGCTGGTTAAACTCCGCGAGCGCGGCCTGCGCACTGCACTCCCCAGTATTCATCTCGCGAATCTCCGCTCCCTTCCTAACAAAACGGACAAACTTCTTCTCCTCACCCGCACTAACAAGGATTTTTTAAACTCTGCTGCTCTGTGCTTCACTGAAACCTGGCTGAGTGAAGCCATACCGGACAACGCAATACATCTGCCGGGCTTCCAGCTGTTCCGAGCGGATCGCATCGTGGAGCTAACGGGGAAAACAAGAGGTGGTGGATTGTGTTTCTACATTAACGAAAGTTGGTGTTCAGATGTAACAACACTGAAGAAGATGTGCTCTCCTAATTTAGAGGCACATTTCATAAACTGTAAACCTTTCTACTCGCCTCGTGAGTTTTCCTCTTTCATTCTCGTGAATGTTTACATCCCTCCAGACGCGTGCGTGAGCGCGGCGCTACAACAGCTGGCTGAACAAATAGCTGAAACAGAACAAAGGTATCCTGACTCTATTTTAATCATTCTTGGGGATTTTAACAAAGCAAATCTTTCCAGTGAACTACCAAAATACAGACAGCACGTTACATGTCCCACCAGAGACAGTAATATACTGGACCACTGTTACACCACAATAAAAGATATGTATCACTCCGTTTCACGAGCAGCTTTGGGGCTCTCTGATCACTGTTTGGTTCATCTCATACCGACCTACAGGCAGAAACTGAAATCAGCTAAACCTGTAATAAGGACTGTAAAAAGATGGACTAATGAAGCAGAGCAGAATCTACAGGCCTGCTTTGATTGCACTGATTGGACTGTTTTTGAAGCTGCTACCAACGATCTGGATGAGCTCACAGATACCGTAACATCATATATAAGTTTCTGTGAGGATACATGCATTCCTACCAGGACATTCTTATCATTTACTAATGATAAACCATGGTTTACTGGGAAACTCAAACACCTTCGTCATGCCAAAGAGGATGCCTACAGAAGTGGGGATAAAATCTTGTATAACCAGGCCAGAAACAGACTGACAAAGGAGATCTGAGTTGCTAAAAGAAGCTACTCTGATAAACTGAAAAAACAGTTTTCATCCAACGACCCATCATCAGTCTGGACTGGCCTGAGGAACATCACCAACTACAAGTCACCATCCCCCCGATCTGTGGACAATCAACACCTGGCTGAAAAATTAAATTCATTTTACTGGAGGTTTGAAAAGCCCTCATTCACACCACACACCCGGTCTGATCTGCACTTCACACATTCACCATCACCTCCTGCACTCCCATTACTCCCCCCTCCTGCCATCCAACCTGAGCTTAAGGTCTGTGTGGAGGACGTGAGACGAGTCTTCAAAAAACAGAAGACTAGGAAAGCCTCAGGCCCAGACGGCATCTCATCTGCTTGTTTAAAAGCCTGCGCTGACCAACTGGCCCCGGTCTTCACGCAGATCTTCAACAGATCATTGGAGCAGTGTGAAGTTCCCTGCTGCTTCAAACGCTCCACTATCATTCCTGTCCCCATAAAAACCCAAATCACTGGACTTAATGACTACAGACCTGTTGCTCTCACTTCTGTGGTCATGAAGTCGTTTGAAAGACTGGTGCTGGCCCACCTGAAGGACATCACTGGACCCCTGCTGGATCCCTTTCAGTTTGCTTACAGAGCAAACATGGGACTGCATTATATCCTGCAACATCTCGACAGACCAGGGACTTATGCAAGGATCCTCTTTGTGGACTTCAGTTCGGCCTTCAATACCATCATGCCTGGTCTTCTCACAGCCAAGCTGAGCCAGCTCTCCATACCATCCTCGATCTGTCAGTGGATCTCCAGCTTCCTGACGGACCGGCAGCAGCGAGTGAGACTGGGGAAACTCACATCCAGGACTCTCACCACCAGCACTGGCGCCCCTCAAGGTTGCGTTCTCTCCCCACTGCTCTTCTCCCTGTACACTAATGACTGTACTTCTAAAGACCCCACTGTCAAGCTCCTGAAATTTGCCGACGACACCACTGTCATCGGTCTCATCCGAAACGGTGACGAGTCTGCTTACAGACTGGAGGTTGAACAGCTGGCTGTCTGGTGCAGTTATAACTACCTTGAGCTGAACACGCTCAAAACAGTGGAGATGATCGTGGACTTCAGGAGGAACAGCCCAGCACTCCCCCACTCACCATCATGAACAGCACTGTGGAAGCAGTGGAGTCATTCAGGTTCCTGGGCACTATCATCTCTCAGGACCTGAAGTGGGACAATCACATTGACTCCATCGTGAAAAAAGCCCAGCAGAGACTGTACTTCCTTCGCCAGCTGAGGAAGTTCAACTTGCCACAGGAGCTGCTGATTCAGTTCTACTCAGCCGTCATTGAGTCTGTTTTATGCACTTCCATCACTGTCTAGTTTGGTTCAGCTACCAAATCAGACATCAGGAGACTACAACGGACAGTCCGGACTGCGGAGAGGATCATTGCTGCCCCCCTGCCAACCCTCCAGGACCTGTACTCTTCCAGAGTGAGGAAGAGAGCAGGTAAAATCATCACAGACTCCACTCACCCTGGACACCTCCTGTTTGAACTGTTACCGTCAAGACGGCGACTCAGATCACTGGCCACTAGAACATCTCGGCAAAGGAACAGTTTCTTCCCACAGGCCATTTCCCTCCTGAACAGTTAACACTCCTCCCAAGGCATATGCCTTAAGTGCAATACTCCCACTGTTTAGTGCAATACCCTACAACTCAGGTGATACTTATATGTAGATTTATCTATTTATAATATTGAAAACACTGTAAATATGTTCGTAAATCTGAAAATGTCTATTCTGACTAAACCCAACTGTGATACTTTTATTCTCATATATTTATATTTTTATTATGTTTCTTGTTGTATTTGTATTTGTATATGTCCACTGGAAGCCTCAGTACCAAAAACAAATTCCTTGTGTGTGCAAGCACACTTGGCAATAAAGCTCTTTCTGATTCTGCTCATCTGTCAGTGACACGTCACTATCCACTGGCACATGCCAATGGAGACCGGATGTGCCAATACGCATAGTGACATGCCACTGGCTTCTGTGCGTCAGATGCCCATGTCTCTTAATGTTAATACCCCCTCTCCAGATTAAATAAAAAAAAGGGGGACAATACATTTTTTGTAAGTTTTGTTTTTTTAATTGTGGGTTCCATACACTTTTATTATAATTATGTTTAAACTGACTTTAATGTCTAAACTGGTTAAACTGACCTTAACTGGTTTTAATAAAATGAAAAAAGTCACACTAGAAGAAATAGAAACCATCACCAACAGATAAAACCTATTATAACAAAAATCAAACAAAATAAATATAACATGGAAAAAATATATAATTGCATTTCACATTTTCACAAACAAATACACTGTAATCATTTTTATCAGGTTTGTGCTTTTGTAAATGGACTTATGATCCCCAGTTAATTATCATTATCATGCTGAGCACAGAGTATGTGCTTTCTGCAAATGTAATTGGAGAAATTGTAATTGTTTAGTTGATTTTTTTAAATGCATATCGTTGTGTTGAGACCGCAAAATAAATTATGATAACAAAAAAATCACAATAAAAATGACAGGAAGTAAAAAGAAAAACCATTTATTGACGATACAGACAAAAAGAGACACAGTTTGTCATTCTGAGTCCATTTATTAACCCTAAAGCCGCTGAATTCCTCAGTCCCGGTTTAACGGCTGTTTCAGATCGAAGATGCCGGTTCCTCCTTTCACAACCTTCCCAGCAACCAGGCAAGCCGAGGGTGATCGCAGCTTATCAGAAGAGCCTGACAACACAACAAACAATCATTATAGTGCTGAACAACTGGAGTATTGAATCCAGAACAGCACACTGTAATGCACAATAACTCCTGGTCATATCATAAACCATGTCAGAAATGATTTTACCGTCTACTCCAGGTTCTTGCACACAAACCTTTCATTTACAAAGAGCTTTTTGCACTTTAAAACACTGCACATACTATACACTTTATTGTTTAATATACAAAGCAAACATATATTTGTTTTGCATGTTTATATACACTTTACTGTAAATATCTACTTTTTTTTCATCCTCTCTAAATAGTATTGAATTGTATATTTTCACTACTGTTGAATGCCTAAGCCTCAACCAATGCATTTCAATGTACAAATTGTCTTAGACATTTGTATACATGAGAAATAAATAGGGGTGTAACAATATATCGTGTCAGAATATATCGCAATACAAAAATCCAACAATATGTATCGTGTGTAATTCACCCAAAATAAAAAAAATTAGAGTTTTAGTGTCAGTACTACATTAAACTACTAAATATAATGTTGAATATAATGTATTATAAGAAATTATAGTCTGCTCCGATCCAACTTCCACTCCAATATATATATTGAAATGTTCCTTCACTTAAAAGAGCTTATTTATCATAGAAACAATTCCTTCCAATCTCAGTAACATGTAAATAGTATCACAGAGTCACGGTTATCACCTATAGTGTGGGAGCGGCAGCGGGTATTCGAGAACCATCTTGATTATACGGACTTCAAATAGATGTTATCACCTTAAACTTATTTGAGAGAATATCAAAGATGTGGGCACAGAGGGACCACTTTTGTTGTTATCCTCAATTTACATTTAAGACAGAGCTTCAGCTCCATGCTGAGAGAGAAGACGAATTTGTTATTCTTAACATACAGAAGTTCAGAACACAGCTGTTACAACAAGAGCAACTTCATTTACATTAAGAGTGGTAAACAGTAACAGGATAAAAGGTTTAAGATTTGAATATTCTGGGTTCAGTCTGACGCCGATGAACCCAAGGTGCTTTGTGTACCTTGCTACTGTTATGCTGTAATAAACTTAATTTTTGAGATCTTCGACGTCCACTTCATTTTTTCTTACAGTATAATGATGCAATGGGGAATATTTGTGAGTTCTGATAATGCCAGATGTCTGATGTTACCAGTAAAAAGTGTCCTACATGATTTTAAATATATCTAGTCAGTGAAAGAGTTCAAGCATATTCATCTAAAATAATTCTGTATTTTCATCTTCAGAATCATGAATATTGTTATTCTGGTGTCTCTATTGTCCTGTGCTTTGGGTTTCAGCAACAAGACCAAGACTATTCATTTACACACACAATGTAACACCAAATTTAGCATTTTAATCAACAGTTCATTTTTTGTTAATCTTTTATCATATGTCTTGGAGTATCACGATAATATCGTATCATGAGTTCAGTATCGTGATACGTATCGAATCGTGACATGAGGGAATCATTACACCCCTATTATTTAGTATTATTTATTTAATAATTACTTCGGTTAAGAATAAAATAACCTAATAAAAATACATAATGGATAAAAATGTATGCATTATGTGAAACCCTAAAACAAAAAGGGGAAAAAAAACCCAACAACTTAAAGTAGCCGAAACAGCAGCTGAGAGAGCAGACTATACCCAGAGTTCAAGCATATTCATCTGAAATTGTTTAATTTCAGACCTATTCAAACTAAAATTAAGACATTTATGACACTATTTGAGAAATGTAAGCCTATTTACGGCCTTAAAATGATGAAAAGTGAATTTAAGACATTAAGGACAGACGGGAACCCTGCAGTTCACAGAAATAAGTCGTGGTGACGTGTTCCTTTAATCCCTGTATATCTGATAAATAAATAAAGCCTGTGTACCCAGCATGGTCATCTGATAAATAAATAAAGGCTGTGTACCCAGCATGGTCATCTGATAAATAATAAAGCCTGTGTACCCAGCATGGTGGCCTGCTTGAGGAAGCGGTAGGAGGACTCGAAGGTCATCTGCTGGAGAGGAGAGCTGCTGGAGCGGATGGCGAAGCGGTTCAGCGGCTGGTACACACCCTCGAAACACATGTACTCAGCCACCAGAGACAGGTGCCGTGGGTCCACCTCGATGCCTGACGACACACACACACACACACACACACACACACACACACACAGCGTCAGTCGGGCTGGGAATCACTCAAACACTCAATATCACAGTCTCCAAAATATGAGCTTTCCTGGAGCTCAAACAGTAGAGCGTTAGCGTTTGCAACGCCAAAGTCATGGGTTCGATTCTCAGGGAAAGCAAGAACTGTTAAGAATGTAAATGTGTGCCTTGAAATGCAATGCAAGTCACTTTGTATAAAAGCGTCTCCCAAATGCAGAAATGTAAATGGAGAGGATGACTTTCGCTTTACACTTACAGATGGATAAGTGTTTGCAGTATTGGGAAAAATGGATTGTGTTCACAACTTCATGACCAATGTATTATCTTACATACACTTTCATCAATGTTTTTTTATGTAACAATGTAAAAGTGACCAAACAATTGTTCTGTTTTGTTTAGATGTGATTGTAGGTTGTTTTTTTTAAAAGGATAAAAAAATAGTTATTAAAAACAAAACAAAAAAACCCATCATATCTCAACAAATAAAATAAATAAATAAAACATTCAATGTCCATACCATGACTTCGACTTCAATACCGGTTCCTGAACGACACTCTTTTTGATAATTTTATGAACAGATTATGTTATATCAGAGGCTGTAACATTAATGTGAAGAGGGGAAAAAACAGCCAAGCTTAAGAAGCACACTTTACAAGATAGTTTAATGTGAGTTGAACTGCCACCTCACCGTGGTGGAGGGGTTTGAGTACCCGAACGATCCTAGGAGCTATGTTGTCCGGGGCTATATGCCCCTGGTAGGGTCTCCCAAGGCAAACAGGTCCTAGGTGACGGGTCAGACTAAGAGCGGTTCATAAACCCCTTATGATTGAATCAAGAACGAGGACCGTGACGTCGCCCCGGCATGGCGCAGCCGGGGCCCTACCCTGGAGCCAGGCCCCCCCATGGGGCCGTCCTCCCATGGGCTCACCACTTGCAGGAGGGACCGTAATGGGCCGGTGCAAAGTGGATCGGGCGGGAGTCAAAGGCGGGGGCCTCGACAGCCTGATCCCTGGACACGGAAACCAGCTTTAGGGACGTGGAACCAGACTCCCGCTGGCGGGGAAGGAGCCTGAGCTTGTGTGGGAGGTAGAGAAATACCGACCAGAGATAGTCAGGATCACCTCCACGCACGGCTTGGGCTCTGGAACCACACTCCTTGAGAGAGGATGGACTCTTTACTACTCTGGAGTTGCCCATGGTGAGAGGCGGCGGGCTGGTATGGGTTTGCTTATAGCCCCCCAGCTCAGCCGCCATGTGTTGGAGTTCACCCCGGTGAACGAGAGGGTCGCTTCCCTGCACCTTCGGGTCGGGGATAGGTCTCTCACTGTCGTTTATGCCTACGGGCTGAAGTCTGACAGAAGTCTGTTATTGGACTTCTGTGCTAGTTACAGCTTGTCCATAACGAACACCATGTTCAAGCATAGGGGTGTCCATCAATGGACGTAGCACCAGGACACTCTAGGCCGGAGGTCCATGATCGACTTTATGGTCGTTTCATCTGACCTCTGGCCGTATGTCTTGGACAATTCCAGAACCCGGTGGTGGACACCGGAAGTAAGGGATGCCGGCAAGCTGAAGGAGTCCTATCAGGCCTGGCTGGCTTGTGGGACTCCTGACGCAGCTGACGGGTACCGGCAGGCCAAGCGGACTGCAGCCCGGGTGGTTGTGGAGGCAAAAAATCGGGCCTGGGAGGAGTTCGGTAAGGCCTTGGAGAAGGACTACCAGTTGGCCTCAAAGAGATTCTGGCAAACTGTCTGGCGCCTCAGGAGAGGGAAGCAGTGCCCTACCAACACTGTTTACAGTGGAGCTGGGCAGCTGTTGACCTCGACTAGGGATGTCGTCGGACTGTGGTAGGAATACTTCGAGGATCTCCTCAATCCCACCGACACGTCTTCATTTGAGGAAGCAGAGGCTGAGGGCTCGGAGGTAGACTCGTCCATCACCCTAGCTGAAGTCACAGAGGTAGTCAAGAAGCTCCTCGGTGGCAAGGCACCGGTGGATGAGATCTGCCCTGAGTACCTCAAGTCTCTGGATGTTGTGGGGCTGGCTTGGCTGACATGCCTCTGCAACATCACGTGGCGGTCAGGGACAGTACCTTTGGGCTGGCAGACCGGGGTGGTGGTCCCTCTTTTTAAGAAGGGGGACCGGAGGGTGTGTTCCAACTACTGGGGGATCACACTTCTCAGCCTACCTGGGAAAGTCTATGCCAGGATACTGGAGAGGAGAATTCGGCCGATAGTAGAACCTCTGATTCAGGAGGAACAGTGTGGTTTTCGTCCCGGTCGTGGAAGACTGGACCAGCTCTATACCCTGTCCAGGGTGCTGGAGGGTTCATGGGAGTTTGCCCAACCAATCCTCATGTGCTTTGTGGATTTGGAGAAGTCATTC
This sequence comes from Gila orcuttii, assembly GCA_026230005.1. NCBI lineage: Eukaryota > Metazoa > Chordata > Actinopteri > Cypriniformes > Leuciscidae > Gila > Gila orcuttii. The sequence continues at coordinate 41,008,063 of JAPDVR010000016.1, read as the reverse complement.
GACTGTGTCCCTTGCGGCGTCCTGTGGAGGGTGCTCTGGGGTGCTCTGCTCTCTTAAGGGTTGTCCGGCCCCTGTATAACCGGAGCAGTAGCTTGGTTCGCATTGCCGGCAGTAAGTCAGACTTGTTCCCGGTGCATGTTAGACTCCGGCAGGGCTGCCCTTCGTCACCGGTTCTGTTCATAATTTTTATTTATTTCTAGACCCAGCCAGGGGGTGTCCGGTATGGGGACCACACGATTTCGTCTCTGCTTTTTGCGGACAATGTTGTCGTGCTGGCCCCATCAGACCTTCAGCATGCACTGGGACGGTTTGCAGCCGAGTGTGAAGCGGCTGGGATGAGAATCAGCACCTCCAAATCCGAGGCCATGGTTCTCAGTGGGAAAAGGGTGGCTTGCCCACTTCATGTTGGTGGAGAGTTCCTGTCTCAAGTGAAGGAGTTCAAGTATCTTGGGATCTTGTTCACCAGTGAGGGAAGGATGGAACGGGAGATTGACAGACGGATCGGTGCAGCTTCTGCAGTAATGCGGTTGATGTACCGGTCTGTCATGGTAAAGGAGCTGAGCTGCAAGGCGTAGCTCTCAATTTACTCGTCAATCTACGTTCCTACTCTCACCTATGGTCATGAGCTGTGGGTCATGACCAAAAGGACAAGATCCCGGATACAGGCGGCCGAAATGAGCTTTCTACGCAGGGTGGCTGGGCGATCCCTTAGAGATAGGGTAAGGAGTTCGGTCACTCGGGAGGAGCTCAGAGTAGAGCCGCTGCTCCTCCATATCGAGAGGGGTCAGCTGAGGTGGCTCGGGCATCTGTTCCGGATGCCTCCTGGACGCCTTCCCGGGAAGGCGTCCAGAGAACCCGGGGAATACCTAGGACACGCTGGAGGGATTATGTCTCCCGGCTGGCCTGGGAACGCCTCGGGGTCCCCCCGGAAGAGCTGGAGGAAGTAGATGATGATGATAATGATACACATAGACAGGTACTGCAATCCGGTCGGAGCCTAAAAAGTTTTGAACTCGATACCCAGCTCTCACACACACACACACACACACACACACACACACACACACACACACACACACACACACACACACACACACAGGCTTTATTACCATAGACAGCGAACACATCTTTGATCTCCTTCTCAATGACTCGCAGGGCCACCTCGATGCCGTATGTGTTGGCTATAGCGTGGACCTCGTTGGAGTATAATCGGTTCAAGTCCAGGATCTAGAACAACAGAGCGGCTCGCATTACGGCACTAGAACATATTCACTGAAGTACACCGCCGGTAAGATCGGTAAGATTTGTAAGGTTTTTAAAAGAAGTCTCTCCTGCTCACCAAGCATGCATTCATTTAATAAAAAAATAAAAACTGTAATATTGTTTAATATTATACAATTTTTAAATAACTGTTTTCTATTTCAACATATTCTAAAATGTAATTTATTTCTGTGATCAAAGCTGAATTTTCAGCATCATTACTCCAGTCTTCAGTGTCACATGATCCTTCAGAAATCAGTATAATATGATGATTTGATGCTCAAGAAACATTTATGAAAAGAACAGCATTTATCTGAAATTACATTATTATAACATTATAAATGTCTTTACTGTCACATTTTATTGTTTTCTTTTATTTCTTTCCCCCAAAAAATAAAATAAAAATTCTTACTGACCCCAAAGTTTTGAACGGTAGCGTTTAATGTTACAAAAGATTCTATTTCAGATAAATGCTGTTCTTTTGAACTTTCTATTCATTAAAGAATCCTGAAATAAAAATGTAAATAACTGTTTTTAACATAGATAATAATCATAACTGTTTCTTGAGCATCAAATCATCATATCAGAATGATTTCTGAAGGATCATGTGACACTGAAGACTGGAGTAATGATGCTGAAAATTCAGCTTTGATCAGAAATAAATGACACTTTACTGTATATTCACATAGAAAACAGATGTTTTACATTAGAATCATATTTCACAATATTAGTTTTTTTTTTTTTTTCAAAATCAAATAAATGCAGCCTTGGTGATCAGAATAGACTTCTTTTAAAAACATTAAAAATCGTACCGATCCCACACTTTTGAAGGGCAGTGTATACAGGAGTAACGTGTAGACTAAGTGTGAACAGAAACAGATGTGCTGATGTAAGAGCTCACGTCAGCATGATTGAACATCTCGTGTAAGTTGATCCCCTCAGTGTTGAGCACCAGCTCTTTCTGGCCCTCCTTCGTGGTGACTTCAGTCAGCAAGCAGCGCGAGATGCCCCGCGTCTCCATGATGACGGCGCTGTGGGCCTGCTGGGACACCACTGACGTCAGGTCGAAGTGCACCTTACTGACGGGCAGCACCAGGGTCAGCTGAAACACACACACACACACACACACACACACACACACACACACAAGGCAATCAGCGCAATGCACACACTGACAACTCTGCTCTGGTCCCATTCATGACCAATGTGAGTCTAACTGACACTGGATAAAGTTTGTAGACTTAAAAAAAAAAAAAGCCTAGCCAGAAAGTAGTTTTAAAAGCTTTTCAAAGTTTTCAGATTGTAAAAGTTTTAAGTTTTAGTTTAGTAGTTTTAAAAGCCGGATAGATGGATAGATAGACAGACAGACAGATAGATACATGGATATATATATTAGTAATATTAGATAGCAACCCTCTACAATGCGAGTAAATTTCACTCTGGGTGACCAAATAATGTCTATCATTAGCCATTGGCTAATAAATTCTTAGATTTTACTCGTCTGTGTGTGTTAGATGCCAAGTACAAGTTTAACATTGATATATTTTCACTCGCTGAACACACCTACTCACACACACGCAAAGAGAGAGAGAGAGAGAGAGAGAGAGTCTTACATAACACGCAAAATTGACGTGCTGCATGTAAAAGATATTCTTGTTTGTCTGTTCCTTTCAAAATAATATTAATAAAGTAAAAATAGTTAATCTGGAATTATTCAGCTTTTAAGAACAAGCAGGAAATATGCGGGTTTCTCCGGGAGTGGGTGGGACTAATGGGCAAACGGCTGAATCTCATTGGCTGGCGCTCATCCCTGTTTTAATTTCAGCAAATCAGTTCGAACCCAGCAGCTCATGTGTCGTATATTGTCATTATTAGTAGCAGGATTAGTAACAGGATTATCTTTTAGTAATAATTACTATTATCTATTTTATTTTACAGAAACACTGAAATGACCAACAATATCTTAAGCACCACTTAAGTACTGAGTTCAGTTAAAATGACAAATATGCATTCATGCATGATTATCAAGTTTTAGTTCTTATTACTAAAGTTCTATCATTAAATAATGCTTGATTATTATAATATAATGCTTGATTGCCTGATTTTAAGAGTGAACATTTAGATATTTACAAAGCTGTGTCATTTTACAATGATAAGCTGATTTGGTGGAATTATATATATATATATATATATATATATATTAGTACATCAGTCTGGCGAGTAACCCGAAACTACTAGCCAATGGCGATTCTATTGCCGAGGAGTGTGTAGAGGGTTGGATAGATGGATAGGTATATGGATGAGTTTAGAAATATTAGATAGAAATAGCACATAGAATGGCAGCTTAATTCAGTCTAATGGGCTTCTGAGTGTTCAATCGAAACATAAAACTAGAGCACAGTCCTACAGTCACCAGTGGCTTCAGCACATCTCTGAAGAGCATGAGATGTGCACATGATGACACACACACACACACACCTCACACCACAGCCCGTTCACAGTGTCGTATTTGTAGTCCTCCACAGCGGTGCTCAGTTGAAGCACAGCATTGATCCTCATGGTCTCCGGTGAGTCTGACTGCGGCTGTTCAGAGAGGTCCGGAGCCGGGCTCTCGTCAGAAGATCCCGCCTCTTCCTCAGCCACTTCCTGTCTGTCCTCGGCCACTTCCTGCCTGTCCTCGGCCACTTCCTGTTCCTGTTCCTCACCCTCCTCGCTCTCATAGTCCACCTGAGGGTCACATCACCCACAGCCAGATTACACACACTCTTGTGTAATACATGTACAGGGGCCTTTAAATTATTTTTTTTTAAATTAGGATAACTGTGATTTTGTATATGTACATTTCTGAAATGCATAACTTAGAAAGTTTCCTGATAACAGATCACTCTAAATTGTAATATGCACTTTCTGTAAAGCTGCTTTGAAATGATGTGTATTGTGAAAAGCGCTATACGGATAAACGTGAATTGAATATGGCTTGTTCAATGTGGAAACTGCGTAAAAATAATAAAAATACGTTAGGTTCAATTGACTTCCATTCATACGCATGCGAATGTTGAAGACCGAAAACACAAGCTCATGCAAAAGAGCTTCAAAAGGTCAAATTGGGTGACCTCTGACCTGCAAATTCGCATCATTAGGTGCAGTGGAAGGTAGACTGTATATTTTTACTTTCTGGATTCATTATTATTTGTTTATATGTTGAATTTAAGTTTATTAAATAACGCAATATAACACATATTGTATATCGCAACCATTGCAGTGTCCGTAGAAATCACGTAGCTTTACAGTATACGGCATTTTCTGTTTCATCATCATATCATATATCCACACAGAAACTCACAGCTCTTCACCACAACCCGCCAAAAATAAGAGTTTAAAGTCAATATTTGTATTGACAGAATACAGAAATGTATTATTATTTGTACAGCATACTGTGCTTCTCAAAGCAATAAGAATACAGTTTATTAAAACACATTTAATATCACTTTTTCATCCCTTAGACATTGTTTTTGATTATAAAAATTTAATCAAACCATTAAAACGAAAATACAGGAAAAATAACATGGAAAAGAGCATTTACTGAAACAAAGCTGCAAAATTGTGCCATTTTACAGTCTTGATATTGTGTTTGGGCTCTTTTTTAAAGTCTTGTTTCAGGCTCTACTAGAACAGGTTTTCCTGCTTGAATGTTGATTATTTTCCTCATATTCTCCATTGTTGCGACTCCTCTCTTCCAAGTCTGTCAGTAACGCTCTGTTTACTTCCTGTCTCTATGAAGCCCCTCCTCCTGAAAAGCACACTGTGCTCTGATTGGTCGGCTGGATCAGTGTGTTGTGATTGGTCGAGCGCTTCGAGTGTGTTTGGGAAATGTCCCACCCCTTACCATAACTGCCAGTTTAACACACTACTAACTAACTCAACCAGGCCCCGCCCCTTTATTCTGCGTATTAATTATTATAATGAGGAATATTGTGACGTGTTCGTTCAGGAGTTCAGAAACACTGACACTGATATAGAGAATAACTCAGAGCTTTTTCATGCTCAAACAGCAACATTACACACTAAAGACAGATGACGATTTACAAAAGCAGAACAGATATAATAATAATTATTATTATAATACCTCCTCTTCCCGTTTTTCTTTTCTCCTGGAATCCGTAGCATCAGCATCACCTTCATTCGCCACGTCATCCACGATCGTGTTGTTTTCTGCGTCCTCATTGCCTTCATCCTGTGGAGAAGTCAGGCATGATACGGTCATTATCCCATGTTATTACACGGCTCTGTGGAATGCTTGATTCTGATTGGTCGATCGCTCCATCCAGCGGTGTGATATTTCCAGATAACAGCGGCTGAGAACAGAAACACAGGCTCATCCGGGTCACTGAAGTCAGCAGCGCTATACGCTCGCTAGAAACGGGTTTTATTCGTGGAAGTTTTGCATTTGGTGAGCTAATAAAATATTAAAACTCAAATTAATATTTTGTGTACAGTTATATAATTATGTCGTCCAGTATCCTGGACTCGCTCTGGTTTCATACAAACTCTGCCGCCATTTTGTGACGATTGTTTTGTCCACTGTTGGATTATAAGATACAAACAGGTACGATTTTAAAACAGTTTAATCTGAAATCAATATCTCTTATCTCCATAATTATTAATGTGTTGAAATGCTGAGTAATAAGGGTTATGACTATATACCGTATCTCAAGTTTGAACTTGCCGCTGAAACTGCTCCCTCCGCGGAAGCTGAGACATGTGTGTGTTTGTGTGTGATCTCAGAATAAACCCCCTACAGGTGTGTGTGTGTGATCTCAGAATAAACCCCCTTCAGGTGTGTGTGTGTGTGTGTGTGTGTGATCTCAGAATAAACCCCCTTCAGGTGTGTGTGTGTGTGTGTGTGTGTGTGTGTGTTCTCTCAGAATAAACCCCCTACAGGTGTGTGTGTGTGATCTCAGAATAAACCCCCTTCAGGTGTGTGTGTGTGTGTGTGATCTCAGAATAAACCCCCTTCAGGTGTGTGTGTGTGTGTGTGTGTGTGATCTCAGAATAAACCCCCTTCAGGTGTGTGTGTGTGTGTGTGTGTGTGTGATCTCAGAATAAACCCCCTTCAGGTGTGTGTGTGTGTTCTCTCAGAATAAACCCCTTCAGGTGTGTGTGTGTGTGTGTGTGTGATCTCAGAATAAACCCCCTTCAGGTGTGTGTGTGTGTGTGTGTGTGATCTCAGAATAAACCCCCTTCAGGTGTGTGTGTGTGTGTGTGTGTGTGTGTGATCTCAGAATAAACCCCCTTCAGGTGTGTGTGTGTGTTCTCTCAGAATAAACCCCTTCAGGTGTGTGTGTGTGTGTGTGTGATCTCAGAATAAACCCCCTTCAGGTGTGTGTGTGTGTGTGTGTGATCTCAGAATAAACCCCCTTCAGGTGTGTGTGTGTGTGTGTGATCTCAGAATAAACCCCCTTCAGGTGTGTGTGTGTGTTCTCTCAGAATAAACCCCTTCAGGTGTGTGTGTGTGTGTGTGAGATCTCAGAATAAACCCCCTTCAGGTGTGTGTGTGTGTGTGTGAGATCTCAGAATAAACCCCCTTCAGGCTGATGAAAACCTGATCCTGATCACCCAGTCGGGTTTTTTTCTGAGATAACAACCGGCTGGATGTACATCATCACGTACTTAAATCTCACGTTGTTAAAAAAATCGTATCGTGAATCGCATCGTATGGTGAGTCGAGTGAATTGTCACAGGCCTAGTCGTGAGTGTGTACCTCTCGGGCCGCGGCTCCTCCCGTCTCTCCGTCTCCGTCGCCCGCCGTGGCTCTGCGCGTGTCCACCATGGTGAGCGCCGCCAGTTTAACGCTCAGCTTCTTAATGGCCTCCAGAAACAGCCGGAAGAACCTGTAACACACACACACGCCCGTGAGACGCCTGGGGAGTGTGTTCGCAGGGGCAGCGGGACGGGCTTCAGGCACACCTCTGCTCCATGAACTGAAGGATCTCGTCGGGGGTGAGCAGCTTGTCCTCCTGGTACCGCTCCGGAGGCAAGAACTGGAACGTGAGCTTGAACACTCGGGATTTGTCGCCTCGTTTCTTCAGCATGCGGAAGGTTTCGATCACATCCACCTTGTGAAGCACCTGTGGAGATCAGGAGCACCTCATGAGTTTACACGGGTTCAACAACTTATCACATGACAGGGTTCGTCCACTTACTGTAAAATACAACTTTTCAAGCACTACTTTTTGGTAGGAATACAATCATAGATCTCATTTATCAAAGATTATCTTTCAAATTCTAAAGGGTTCCTGATGGTTTACACTTAATTCTTTTGCAGTTAACACGAGTCTTTTCTTCTCCAGCTGTTTTTGTCTGACCCTGATGACCCAATGAGCATTGCACTGTCCAATGGTCATGCCTTAACTGCAGTTTCTAGTATTGCATTAGTAATGCACCCTTCTCATGGGCATTTAATAATTTTTGACTTTTCAGTCTGAGTTAAATCTCTTTTTTGGCTTATTTTATCTGTAAAACAAAAAGTGCCTAATAATTATGCACACCTGAATATAATGTGTTTTTCCTTTCCAGCCTTCATTAACAATTATATCTCACTTATAAATGAATAAATACAAAATTAATAGTAGTTATTAACCCTTGTGCATTCTTATGGACATTTTTGCCTTTTTAAGTTTAGTCTTTTTTATCATTTTGCCTGTGTTAATGCTAACTGCCTAAAATTTGGCACAGGTGTGTGTATTTTTATTGGAATTTCACTATTTCACCCCCATTTCCTTTAATAACTCTATTCTGCACTAGTAACACACAATACTTACTCAGCGCCTTTTGGACAAAAATGTCCCCATTGAAACCCATTAAAGTGGCAATTTTTAATCCCAGGGCCATTTAACTATAAAATGATGCAATCTTTGTCAAAAGGCTTTCATTCTGTTGGCAAGGCTGCAAAATTTAAATTTTTACTATTTTTTACCAGATGGAGCCATTTTTTTAGGTTTGGCCTATAAAGCAAATAATCGCTTTGTTCCTGTTTTCTGCTTCTGCATATTATAAAGCCAATTGGGTAAATTATGCAACGATAATTGTGTGGGTGTGTTGTAATGGATGTCTGAGTGTGGTTTGTATGTGTGTAATAAAAAAAATGTGTGTGTGTGCTTGTAATATTTCAGAAGGAAAAACTCAAACCCAAATCCAGCCGCTGTGTCCCAGTGAGTTTTGCTGCATCCAATGTGAAAATCTGTTACTGCGCCCAAACACACTATCAACCTCAAATTTGGAAAACAACTTGTTTAGATGTATGGCTTTGATTGTCTAGCCGTTTTAGAGTTCAACTTGTTTCATAAAATATATATTTTATATAAAATAATGTTCATAAACTTAAACCTATAACTTTTTTTGGGGATTTACTTATTATTTTTTTTACTTCAACAATAATCTGCCACGGGTCTTCTTTAAAATGAGACCAAACTTAAGTCTGTGCTCCCAAGCTTCACATTTTTTGACACAGACATTTTTGCCCTCTATGGCCTATGTGTAACTTTTTTTAATTGATGCACAAGGGTTAAGATTAATCTGGTAAAATGTGCCTGGGAAAAAAAATATGATCAGAAAATCAACGTGCCTAATAATCCTGCACACAGTATAGATTTGAGATCTAGAGTGAAGGGGAAAAGCTTCTTGAATGACACAGCATATTGACAAGTACACACTGATCAGGCCGTGCCCACCTCTGATAAACACACGCGTGTTAACTTCTTCCGCAGGGTCTTCACACGCTTCAAGGCTTTCTTGTTGGTCAGAACTGGGATGCTCATCATGGGGGTCTTGATTTTAGAGCTGGCAATCAAGAGTATTTCTCTTAATCTGTGGAAGATGATTTCACGTTAACACTTCATCGCTCTATTGCATATTGATACTGAATAAAAACCAAGCAAAAAATGAAGTTGAATCAATTCAAAAGGAGTTTGTGGTGCACAACCATTATGGATCTGCAGATACTAGGAACTTTTGCATCCAAAGGTCTGTGTAAAGTACATAATTCATGCTGCGAACGAGAGGGTGTGTGGATAAAACGTTTGTGAAAAACGCCTGCCGAAAAGGGAACATGGCACAAGTTACACAAGCCTTGACATTTCAAACTTTTTGTCTTTGTAAAAAACAAAAGAAAAAGATCAAGAGTCTCTTCTCATCTCTCCATCACACAGACCCCTCATAGCAGAGGATAGATTTGACATCTTATCCAAGGATCCTTGTATTCATAGAAAAAAGTGCATTTAGGAGGATGATTTAAAGGGGACATATCATGTAAATCTGACTTTTTCTGTGTGCAAGTGCTATAATCGGGTCCCCTGTGCTTCTACCAACCCTAAAAACGTGAAAAGTGAAAGTAAGTTCGTTTTTGTGAGTCTTTCTCTGCAAGCATGTCAAAAAATAAGCCGATCAGATTTCGTTCTCCTTCCCTGAAGAGCATCTTATTATAATATTCCCGGCTCTTAATCTGCACGTTTACACACACCAGCCGACATTTAGTTTCTCAAGCGACAACAGAGACCAGTTCTAACGCAACGCAGGAGATCCAGCAAAGCCTGAAACTGTTCTGTTGAGCACAGACGAGCACTGAACACTATTGACCAGAACATGTCACCACTGTCTTATAAACACCTCAGGAACTGTGGACACTTGTGTAGAAGTTCAACATGATGATGAGATGATCAGTGTAACTCCACAACAACTACATAAATGTGTTCACTAACATTCAGAAACTCCTCCTGAGTCTCTCCGTAAGGCTGCACTCGCTGCTGGTTATTCTGGGATTCTGGATGAGTGAGATCGGCCTGTTATTGCTGGAGTTTCTGAGGCTCGTGTAAAGACTCCGCCCTCTTCTGAATGGAGGCGGAGCTGCAGCTCATTTGCATTTAAAGAGACACACAGAAAAATTGTGTGTTTTTGCTCACACCCAAAAAGTGGCAACTTTGACAAGCTATAATAAATGATCTGGTATTTTAAGCTGAAATTTCACTGACACATTCTGGGGACACCAGAGTAATGTAATACATTTATACTGTATTACATCTCGTGAAAAGGGGCATAATATGTCCCCTTTAAAGAAACCCTGCTTTCAAGGACTTGTATAAGTGTGTAAAATGGAGGAAAAAAATTTCTACTCACATGTAACAGCTTTATTTATAATTGTGGTTTATTGTAAATGATTTTCAGAGGGGAGAAAATTAAACGTATGTTTTGGACAGTTCAAATGCCAGTTCGGAATAAGAGAAATAAATGTATATGTTGAATAAAAAAATAAATAAAAATAAATAACAATAATATTTGTCCTGAATGTGTTCACGTAGAGTGGTGTGGTGAGGTCAGTGAGGTCTGACCTGGGAATGCCCAGCGTGACGTTCATCTCGCCCCTGCCGGCGAAGTGGAAGGTGTTGAGGGTCATCTGTGTGGAGGGCTCCCCGATGCTCTGAGCCGCCAGCAGACCCACCGCCTCCCCGGGGTCACAGAGCGCCCGCTGCCACTTCAGCTGCAGGAGCGGCCTGAGTCTGACACACACACACACACACGCATGAGCACACACACACACACACACACGAGCGCACACACACGAGCACACACACACGCGCACACACACACACACGAGCACACACACACACACACGAGCGCACACACACGAGCGCACACACACGAGCGCACACACACGCACGAGCACACACACACACGAGCACACACACACGAGCGCACACACACGAGCGCACACACACGCACGCACACACGCACACACACACACACACACGCGCACAGAGACACACACACAAAGGCGGGATTAGTTTAGGTGACGTGACATTAACACTAAGGCTAGGTATTGACACAATTTACACAATTTTCACAATTCAATTCGGAATTAATTTATTTTGCGCTGTAACTGGTATTATTAAGGCCGAAGAGAAGATGATGTGCGCTCCACGCTGCTGCTTCTCTTGAGCTGAGCTGTGCCAGAGCGATCTTCTCACGCCACAGTGCCAAAACAGTATTTATGTTTTTAAATTCCGTAAGAAAATGGACTTAATTTCAGAAAATGAGACTTTGTTTCATATCAATAATAACAAAACACAAAGATTATTGCGATTTATTGGATGGGATGCGCGCTACAATGTTCCATTCATTCATCAAATGAAAACAGGATGACTAGCCTAATCGATTCTTGGGATTTAAGAATCGATATTGGTTCGTAAAAATGAGAATCGATTAAAATCGAGAAATCGATATTTTTTACCCAGCCCTAGTTAACACACAGCAGACAAACGGCTAGTAGTCATTGGCAATCCAGCTGTCACTCAAGTGGCCACGCCCCTAATTATGCAGAACTTTAAGGCTTAATATAATTGAATGGATGAGTTAATGGTTAAAAAATTCACCCCCCTCACAGTTCTCATGAAGGGCGACAATAGCTTTATAGACCAAAACCACTTTTTGCACCAGGCTGTAAACATATTTTTTCGGCTGTAAAGTTGTTCATTTTAACATGCGGGTCTATGGGATTGACTCTCTTCTGCAGCCGGTCTCTAGAGGCCAGTCGATGAACTGCAGTTTAAGTCACTTCAGTGTTGGATTAAAGAGAGAAACCGGAAGGTTGCCGCTTGATAAAAACAAATAATCAAATTACAAGCAATAACACAAATACACTAGAACAAACATACAAATAAAATAAACACTGTTTTTCATGCTTTTCAGGGCAGTCTAACAGTAATTTTCAGATAAAGAACATGAATAATAAAATGTAAAATAGCACTGCATAGTCTTCACTGTATAAATTAAATATGGATGAATCCTTATTAAAGTTACAAAAGTTATACAGTCAAGAGCAGTTTGTTGTTTAATTAACATTAAAACAAAAGCAGCAGCAGGTTTATTAGGCTGGTGTCACTTTAAGAGCTGCATGAATCGCCTAGTCTTAATCTGCATTGTTATTTGTACTCATTGTGAATACGCAGGCCACAAGAAGTAATATCCGGTGGATGGCTATCCGGCAACAAAGGATTCCATTCATTATGCTAAGCTAAGCTAGCGGCGGCGCTGCCAGACTAAGACAATGTATTCACTGAGACAAAAATGCATTTGCCCACCTATCTAAATGTAGGGGAGACGGTGAATAACTCCTATTTCAAAAAACGGTGGCGTGTTCCTTTAAGACTATGTTTACCAGGATACTTATTGTGTGTGACTATGTCTGTTCAACGCAAGAAGATGTGAAAGAGAGCTCTATTCAGCGTCAGCATTCGCACGCTGTCTGAATTCTGTCAGAGAAGCGGCTTTCTGGGTTCACATCCGAGGCTTTCTGCTTCAGATTAAAAAATCCTTGTGCAATAGATCACGAACAACTGGAATAGTTAAAGGTGCGTTATGCAGAAATGTTCAGTAACAAATTTATGTGACCGTTTTTTGTCCACTATGGACCTATGTGTAACTTTTTTTAATTGACGCACAATCGTTAATTATTTTAGTAACTTATTTAAATATCTGGAAACTCCTAGTTTCTGTACAAAAAAATACTGACAACCCAGTTGTACAGAAAACAGATGTTCCCTAGGAAACCTATTCACCAACATCAAATGTTGTTGTGGACAATGGACTGATTCTAGTAGCATATTCTAGAATGGCCCTTTAATCCAGATTATTTAATGTTGAACAATCAACATGAATTCTTACCTGTCGGAGTCAACGGTTTCAGAAGACACCTGAAACTCCTGCTTGACATTGAACTGGTCCAGGTAAGACTCGACGATGGCCTCGAAGGTCTCGGACACCGAGCCGAAGCAGATGTCGGGCCGGTGAACAGCCAGACACGGGTCAGGGCAGTGAGACGTCTTCTTCAAATACCTCCTCCGGCCCGGCTCGCCCAGAGCTCTCCACCTCTCCATGAGCTAACACAAGAAACAGCGCATTAAAGTCACAGAGAAATCTAAAGGCACAATTCTAGTTTTTTTTTATGGAATATTGCACTCTTTATTATAAATGATTTATCCGTGCACATCATTATTGTGTTAATAATCTTGAATTAGAATATCTTCCTCTTCTCTGATGACGAGGGCGGGGCTATAACCTGTCACTCACATGAGATCAGCCAATAGCAAAACACAACCATCCAATCAATTCCTCACAGACACAGACACAATCCGCCCACATTTGTTATTGTTCCAGAAGCGTTTCAAGCGCAACTTCCCTTTCATGCCGACGTTAAAACCCTCATTCTTCCCTTGCGTTATTTTGACCCGAAACTTAAATTTGTTTTAAAAACTGAGTGCTCATCAGAGGGGCCCAAGACCCCTGGACTTTTGTTGCACTTGAATACACAAAAAACTGTAATGGATTCGAGGAGTTTTGTAGTTGAAATTTAAAAAAGTAACAAATCCTTCCCTCGCAAATTTGACCCCCTTAGGAATGAATTGAATGTGAGAAATGCTTCAGTAAAGTGAGAATTTTTAGGTTTTTCTATGTGTAAACTAAAAATGCTAAAACTTTACCAAAAACATGTGTATCTGAATGCATACGAAAGAGAACTGACTTTAGGACCCAGCGGAATAGCTCATTTGCTCCATATAGAGATATAAGGCCATCTAAACTAGAGTCATGAAATATCATCTTATATTATTTATTTTCCACAAGAGGTCAGCAAAGACACCCAATGTAAGATATTTTAAGCTGAATTAAAAGGTTTATGCATGAAATAGTGAGTTATTTTAAATTTAAGTTGAAAGTATGTGAGGAATGTGCTTAAATTACTATTTATTTATTATTAATTGATCAAATATAGTAATTTAAAGGTAAATCAAATAAAAAAACAAAATCCCCCCAAAAAAGTTTAGGGCTTTAAAAAAAAAGTTTTAAAGAGAAGGATGAGAATACTGTGTTATTCTGGAGGTTTGAGGAGCTGAATCATCTTTCTAACAAGCATGTGTAAGCTAAAACTCTCTACAAAGCTCCAGTACCTGTAGAGTGGCGGCCTCTCTTCCGTTGGCCAGATCCTGGGTCTCCATCTGAGACTTCAGCTTGCTCAGCTTCTTCTGCGAGAAGAGCAGAAAGCCCCCGTCTCTGGGAGAAACACGCTCATGTTTGGCTTTCCATCTCTTAATGGCTTTAAAGTGATCAAACGCTTTCTGTGGGTCCATTTTATCCAGGACTTCATCCAAGCACTTAGACTTTCTGATAACCTAGAAAATAATGCACTGTTAAACAGTGTTGTGTGTAACTCAATTTCACATTTATTAACTGACAGCACTCCTTGTCCACATGTTGAGAGAAATGAAGTGAGGAGGTGTGTGTGCGTGCTGTGTGTGTGTGTGTGAACATGATGGTTATTTTAGTTCTAGACTAAATGTGAACATGCATTAGCTCATCTCACTTGCACGAAATCATTCAGTATTCCTCAATGAATAAATACAGTAAAATACAATCTCAGAATTGTACGCAAAACTTGTATAATTAACTATATTAAATTAAACAAATATACTTTATGTATTTAATCTCACTTTATTAACCAATGTCTTTGCTGCTGACCTTCAATGATCTAATTTTGATCAATGATTTTTTTAAATAATAAGTGTTGAACTTCCTTCTCCTGTATCCTATTGTTCTTTAATCCAGAATAACAGCAGCTGAGAGTTTTGTTTGAGCTGCGCACTCTACTGTGCACTACTGTAAACTACATCTACTGTACTCTACTCCACCTCTACTGTACTCCACTGTAAACTACATCTACTGTACTCTACTCCACCTCTACTGTACTCCACTGTAAACTACATCTACTGTACTCTACTCCACCTCTACTGTACTCCACTGTAAACTACATCTACTGTACTCCACTGTACACTACATCTACTGTACTCTACTCCACCTCTACTGTACTCCACTGTAAACTACATCTACTGTACTCCACTGTACACTACATCTACTGTACTCTACTCCACCTCTACTGTACTCCACTGTACACTACATCTACTGTACTCTACTCCACCTCTACTGTACTCCACTGTAAACTACATCTACTGTACTCCACTGTACACTACATCTACTGTACTCTACTCCACCTCTACTGTACTCCACTGTAAACTACATCTACTGCACTCTACTCCACCTCTACTGTACTCCACTGTACACTACATCTACTGTACTCTACTCCACCTCTACTGTACTCCACTGTAAACTACATCTACTGTACTCCACTGTACACTACATCTACTGTACTCTACTCCACCTCTACTGTACTCCACTGTAAACTACATCTACTGTACTCCACTGTACACTACATCTACTGTACTCTACTCCACCTCTACTGTACTCCACTGTACACTACATCTACTGTACTCCACTGTACACTACATCTACTGTACTCTACTCCACCTCTACTGTACTCCACTGTACACTACATCTACTGTACTCTACTCCACCTCTACTGTACTCCACTGTAAACTACATCTACTGTACTCCACTGTACACTACATCTACTGTACTCTACTCCACCTCTACTGTACTCCACTGTAAACTACATCTACTGTACTCCACTGTACACTACATATACTGTACTCTACTCCACCTCTACTGTACTCCACTGTACACTACATCTACTGTACTCCACCTCCACTGTACACTACATCTACTGTACTCCACCTCTACTGTACACTACTGTACACTACATCTACTGTACTCTACTCCACCTCTACTGTACTCCACTGTGCACTACATCTACTGTACTCTACTCCACCTCTACTGTACTCCACTGTACACTACATCTACTGTACTCCACCTCCACTGTACACTACATCTACTGTACTCCACCTCTACTGTACACTACTGTACACTACATCTACTGTACTCTACTCCACCTCTACTGTACTCCACTGTACACTACATCTACTGTACTCTACTCCACCTCTACTGTACTCCACTGTACACTACATCTACTGTACTCTACTCCACCTCTACTGTACTCCACTGTACACTACATCTACTGTACTCCACCTCCACTGTACACTACATCTACTGTACTCCACCTCTACTGTACACTACTGTACACTACATCCACTGTACTCTACTCCACCTCTACTGTACTCCACTGTGCACTACATCTACTGTACTCTACTCCACCTCTACTGTACTCCACTGTACACTACATCTACTGTACTCCACCTCCACTGTACAGTACATCTACTGTACTCCACCTCTACTGTACACTACTGTACACTACATCTACTGTACTCTACTCCACCTCTACTGTACTCCACTGTACACTACATCTACTGTACTCCACCTCCACTGTACACTACATCTACTGTACTCCACCTCTACTGTACACTACATCTACTGTACTCTACTCCACCTCTACTGTACTCCACTGTAAACTACATCTACTGTACTCTACTCCACCTCTACTGTACTCCACTGTACACTACATCTACTGTACTCCACCTCTACTGTACTCCACTGTACACTACATCTACTGTACTCTACTCCACTACTGTACTCCACTGTACACTACATCTACTGTACTCTTCTCCACCTCTACTGTACTCCACTGTAAACTACATCTACTGTACTCTACTCCACCTCTACTGTACTCCACCTCTACGGTACACTACTGTAAACTACATCTACTGTACTCCACCTCTACGGTACACTACTGTAAACTACATCTACTGTACACTACTCCACCTCTACTGTACTCCACTGTACACTACATCCACTGTACTCTTCTCCACCTCTACTGTACTCCACTGTAAACTACATCTACTGTACTCTTCTCCACCTCTACTGTACTCCACTGTACACTACATCTACTGTACTGTACACTACTCAACTACACACTACTGCACTGCACTCTACTGTACTCGACTGTACACTACTCTACTACACACTACTGCACTGCACTCTACTGTACTCGACTGTACACTACTCTACTACACACTACTGCACTGCACTCTACTGTACTCGACTGTACACTACTCTACTACACACTACTGCACTGCACTCTACTGTACTCGACTGTACACTACTCTACTACACACTACTGCACTGCACTCTGCTGTACTCCACTGTACACTACTCTACTACACACTATCGCACTGCACTCTACTGTACTCCACCTCTACTGTACTCTACTGTACACTACTCTACTACACACTACTGCACTGCACTCTACTGTACTCGACTGTACACTACTCTACTACACACTACTGCACTGCACTCTACTGTACTCCACTGTACACTACTCTACTACACACTATCGCACTGCACTCTACTGTACTCCACCTCTACTGTACTCTACTGTACACAGCATCTACTGTACTCCACCTCTACTGTACTATACCTCTACTGTACTCCACCTCTACTGTACTATACTGTACACAGCATCTACTGTACTCCACCTCTACTGTACTCCACCTCTACTGTACTCTACTGTACACAGCATCTACTGTACTCCACCTCTACTGTACTATACCTCTACTGTACTCCACCTCTACTGTACTCTACTGTACACAGCATCTACTGTACTCCACCTCTACTGTACACAGCATCTACTTTACTCCACCTCTACTGTACTCCACGTCTACTGTACTCCACCTCTACTGTACTCCACCTCTACAGTACTCCACCACTACTGTACTCTATTGTACACCACATCTACAGTACTCTACCTCTACTGTACTCTACTGTACACTACATCTACAGTACACCACATCTACAGTACTCTACATCTACTGTACTCCACCTCTACTGTACTCCTACAACGCCTCTACTCTACTCCGCCTCTACGCCCCTATTCTACTGTACTCTACTGTACAGGAGTAAATATGCATTTCCTTCAGCCTGAGGCTTCATTTCACTTTTGGTGTGAAAGGCCCTTTACATTAGCCAAAAATAGAACTTTTTTTGTTGTTAAAAAACAAACAAGCCCAGCTCAGGTGAGAAAAAGTAACGCAAAACTAATGTAACGCATTACGCATAATGTAATGCATTACTTTTCATAAAAAGTAACTAAGTAACTCAAATAGTTACTTATTTGGGGAGTAACGCAATATTGTAATGCATTAGTTTTAAACGTAACTTTCCCCAGCACTGCTGTTAACTGTTGTCTTCCATCAACGCAGCGGTCGGTGCAGAAACATGTCTATGTACGGTCACCTCGTAGTTGTCTTTGATGAAAGGGAACTGGCGCGGCTGTAGGAACTGGATCTTGGGGACATCGAGCCCGTCTTCTCCGTAAAGAAACTGGACCACACTTCCATCACTGTCCCGCACAGTCAGATCATACTGGACCACCAGACCTTCCAGATGCTTGATCACACACCTGAAACACACCAGCACTTCAGATCTCCCCACAGAAGAGTGTGATGAAGCAGAAGCGGCTCAGTTAGACCCAGATCTACCTCTGCAGATAACCAGATCGACTGGTTTTGACAGCAGTGTCCACGAGTCCTTCACGACCAGCCATGCAATGGAAAAAGAACTCCTGAAAATAGAAAGAGAGACACCACTTACATTTTTTCATTACATTTTTCTACATACAGTGACTAAAAAACAATATTTTGAGATTTTCAGATTAAGCATACCGGGTTTCATTTCAATTGATCAAAGTTTGGCTGAGATACAGCATCTAATCTAATTTTTGTCAATATCACAATAACTTTTGGACAAAAAGGAATAGCAAAATTCTGTTCAGTAATTTCTGTGTGGCTCGGTCCAGTGATCGTTTGAGCCAATTTTAGTAATAATTGTGCAAAATTTGTAGTAAATAAAACAGATTATTGTATATTTCAATGTAAGACTGGTTCTCAACTGATCTGGCCATGGAACCAACATTTCCCTATTGTCATTAATGACAATTTTTTATTTTTTAAGAATTTGACCTTAAAAAATAGAGAAGAAAAAATAAAGGGAACAACGGGGCAAGAGGCACACCGGGGTAAAATAAATCTAAATAAAATTCTTGCATCAGAAAAAAAGAATTACATTTGTTGTTGTTTGTTTGCCTGCACATTCCACGACCCAATGAAAACGGTTTTGCGAAGGTGTTTTGGGTCACAACCCACCAGTCGAGAAACACTGATTTAAGATATGCAATGTGATCAACATGAGATAGAAAACTATATTTCAATTTTCTAGATTAAAGGTTTCAAAAGTTATAACCATTTGAATAGTGAATATTTGAACTAGTGGTGGCGCTATAGAGTCAGTCCTAGAGACCCCAAAGTTGGCCAGATTACAATTCAATACAATCACTATAAGTGTGCCAATTTAAATTATTTTCCTATGTCCCGTTCATAGGGCTGCCATAGACTCCCATTGGGGAGGAATGATATTCAAGTAAACTAACAATTACAAGTGGCTATAGCACCTTCGGTTCTTGACCCCTAACTAGGGTTAAGGATGTTGAACAAACCCCTCTGAGCAACAGTGACTGGGGCTTTCACACCAGGTAGTTCTAGGAACGAGCCACCAGGATGGCTCCCCGAGAACTAATGTTTACCATAGGAACGTTTTCCTGGTTGCATTCGCACAGCCAGTGGTCTAACTCTGAAGTGACGTAAGACACGCTTGTTGTTGTGACATTTATTTAGTTGCCACTGAGAACACCAGAACCTGAGCTCACAGTGCTTGCATTCTCCGTGTTCATCAGTTTGCGATTAGACAGAACTGTCATACATAGAAAGTAGACAGTATATGAAAAGTTATTAGCGTATGCCATGTGGTTGATGTCCAGTGTTGTTGAGCAGAAATACAGGATCATGTTTCTCTTGGCCTCGTTGTATTTTCTCCTCAGTGTAAAGGTTAAGAGGCTCATCTATCACTGTTTTCCATAGCCGCTTTCCGACCAAGTAGTTACAGATACTTAGTTATAGGAACTGTCCACTTCTAAACAGTTCTAAGAACTACTCTCCCCCAAACTCAGTTTTGCTGTTTGCGTTCGCACTGGCCAAGTGGCCACAGGAACTGGTAGGAGGGGTAAGGGAGTGACGCAAGCACCGTAGCGCTGCCACATACAACAACAACAAACCAGCATGGAGGAGGCTATCGGAATGTTCCTGTTCTGCCTTGCTGGGACCTTAATAACGGAGTACGAACGGCGGCATTTAAAGACTATGCTTGAGTTCTGTACAGAGAAACACAGAAGACGAAGGCTCCAGCGTAATATGATCTTAAGTAATATGATGGAAGAAGATAGAAGAGCAGAGCGCAGGAGGCAAACAAAACGACGGGTAAGTTTAGCTAGCATTAGCAATTAGCTGGTTGAATGCGTTATGTTTGTCTTAAGTTCAGACAGCGCGCTGCAACGGTCTGAGGAACTAAAAAATCCCCAACTTAGTCCGGTCGGAACACAAGAAAAAAAGGGTTATAGGAACGTTAGGTTCTAGGAACTGTAAAAATCCCTCCGGTTGGAAAGCGGCTCATGTTCGTAGATTAGTTCCTGGAGTAAATATATAAGCTATAATCTGTGTTTTTACACTGCCTTTTTAAAAATGGCGGGTGCTGGTGCTTCGCGTGCGTTCGGCCAATCAGCGAACACTAACGTCACTGTAGTTCCTATAGCGCTGGTTTAGACCGACTCTGGAGTAAATTAGTTCCTCCAAAAGAGTTCCTAGAACTAACATCGTTCCTGCGGTGCGAACACGCCAAAATCCGTGAACTTCTGCCAATAGTTCTAGGAACTATGAAGGATCCTCCGGTGCGAAAGCCCCTAGTGAATACTAACACAACTGTGCATTTGAAACACTGAAACAGTTGAAGCAAATGTGCTGGTTTGTGTCGAGGGTTCGAAACAACCCGACACAGTCTTCACAGTGACCCCTAGTGGTCAGAACAGTGCACCTTGGCAAAACATGCATAAAAACACCTCTTACATATCTATTGCAATTTTTTTATTGAAAGTATAATCTTTCAAATGCAATGATCTAATCATCTAAAAAGATTATAGAGTGTCTATATGTTCTTTTATCAATTGTCAGGGCATGTTTTGTTTGTTCTATGAATGGCTCAGCTAAACAGGCCAATAAGAGACTATTAACTTCCATTATTAATTTTAATTATACTAATGTCTAATTAAAACGTCTGCAAATGTATAAAACTGATCAGAGATCAGGTAGAACCCATAGACACTTGTTCATTGTTTCTCAGTGACTCCTCATGATCATGGGTTTACAGAGATCATCGCCCCTAGCGGTGAACCATTGAAATTTCTAAGTGTTTCGAAACGTTTCGAAACAGTTATGACGTGATGAGGCCTCGTTTTCTGAAATCACATGACTCTGGCAGTTTGATACACTCTCCGAACCACTGATTCAGAACAAAAGATTTGTAAAGGTTTCGAAGTTTCATGAAGCAGTGTTTTTAAATTGTTGTGCAGTTTAAGTGTGGAGGTTACTTTTATTTACCTTTATCAGTTCTTTTCTTTGTTTTATTGTTGTTGCTGTTAAAGTTTATTAGTTATCTTATTGGATGCTTATTTTGTTTATTTAGAAGCTGTAGGTAGGTGGGTACCAATTTTGTTGAATAGGGTACAATTCTGTTATTCATTTTCTTTTCTTTGGTAGTTTAGTCAGAAGTTTAAATTCCTCAGTTATGTTTGTTATATCTTCTGAAGCCATTGCTTCCCATAAAGTTTATTTTTCTATTATACCTTGTCTTGTTCCATGAGCTAATAATAATAAAAAAAACATTACGATAATTTGTTTGCTTGTGGTGCTGTGGCAGGACTCAGATCAACGCTCTTAAAATATGTTTATTTTTGTTGCGTCCGCCTTTACCCTAGACTCATGCGGGACGTAACACGATCCAGTCTGAACGCACCTGAGGTTTGATCCCTGTCAGGAATCTGCCGGTCACGAATCCTCCGGAGCGCGGCTGTGGCTCATAGGGCTGAAAGCAGGGCAGGGATTTCCCAGAAGGCATCAGTGGTGGCCGGCGGCCCTCCAGCTCGATCTGACCCAGTAAACAGGAGATCTGCACATACACAGGAACATGGGTCAGACGACGATCACAACAATAACATCTGCTTTAACCTGACCAATCAGGGACCAAACAAGGCATCTGCAGAGTCTTTAAAATCAAATTTAAGATTTTTTTTAGACATGCACAAACAAAATAAATACTGTATGTCCATTCAGAACCAATAAAATCACAGAATAAATCTTGTATCTCAGATTCATTTACTTGAACAGGCTGCAAAACACAGTAAGTTTAAAATACTTAGATTTGGGGACAGAAAAACAGGAATGTGATAATGTGATTGTTAAACTTGTTGAAAATGTGATTTAAGGCCCCTTGAAATAATAAAGTCTTTTGTATACCACTTTTTATGACTTTTTAAGGATGCGCAGGAACCGTGCAAAAGTAATAAAAAAGCTGCTGTTTTCAGACCATGGACTGTAAAAAAATATGTTTGTTGTGTCCGTGACGTCACACGTAGTGTTTCTGAAGACCATTTCTGAAGCCTAAAGTGGGTGGAGCCGGCCGTCGCCATCTTGAATAACCGAAAATGTGCAGCAAGGCGGATTAGCTGAGGTGACGCGACGCTAACGGCTAGTAGTGACATCAGCAGCAATCCACCTGTAACTCAAGTGGCCACGCCCTTAATTATGCAGAACTTTAAGGCTTAAAAGAATTTAAATGGATGAGTTATAAAAAAAAAAATCACCCCCCTCACAGTTTTCATGAAGGAAAAATTAGTTATATAAAAACCAAAACCACTTCTTGTCCCAAGCGGTAAAAAAATGTCTTCTGCTGTAAAGTTGGTCATTTTAACATGCGGGTCTATGGGATTGACTCTCTTTTGGAGCCTGTCTCTAGTGGCCAGTGGATGAACTGCAGTTTAAGCCACTTCAGTGTTGGATTGACGAGAGAGACGGGAAGGTTCAGACATGCGCAGTGAGAAACATCACCTGCATGGTATTGACCGTCGAGCCCTTGGCCCCGGACTGCACCATCAGCTGGAGGTTGTTCTCTGGGAAGGAGCGATGGAGACCCAGTGGCATGCAGACCTGACGACGAGAGGAAACACATTAAGACAGAGCGATCGAACTTCCACAGCGAGGACATTTTGATATGAGCTCTGTATTATTGATGTGCACCTTGTTGATGTTGTTGTTCACTTGATTGACCTCCTCTTTGAACTTCAGGTCCACCATGTTAAAATCTCTCTGGTCTGTGTTGAGATGTGCATCTTGCCAGCGCTCTCTGGCTTCGGCGTCTCCGGCGGACGCAGGCAGGTTAAACGCCGCCCGAAGAGCCTGAGTTAAAACATGAGAGTCAATCAATATGAACTCACAATACTTTGAGTCTCCCCCTGTATTTGGACCAATCTGGCCCAAATACATGATTAAATCTCATATTTTCTTCGCTTCAACTTTTAGAAGTGTCGATTTTTACTGTAGTGAAGCTCCAAAAGTGCGCGTTTTTCATAGACAATAGAGAAATATAAACATCAATAAATTTAAATGACCCAGAATAACAAAATATGTCCGTTTATGTCCCGATGTAAGCCAATCCCTAACTTTATCTCCTTATGTCCATCCTGTTCATTTCCATTGTGTAAATAATCAGGATGTCATTAATAAACTTTATCGATAATTCCTCAGGTCAAGATTGACCAGAGCATATTTCTGAAAGCTGCACAATTCTGAATAAAACTGAGAATTTTTGTTTCAAATAGAGATCATGATTATGAACAGACAACTACACAAAATAACACGTACTTTAATAGAGGTTCTGACGAAATGTCTGTCCGGTTTAATGACCACGCATAAAGATGTTTGACCAAAAAAAGTTACGTATCGTTTTTTTATTTTTACTTCATCAAAATGATACAAAACTTGGTAAAGGTTTTGGCACTTGCTCTCTGAACACACACAAAAAAAAATCATGGCCATGATCTGAATAGGTTAAATGGTCCTGAAAGTAATATTCACACTTGTGCTCCTCGCATTGTAAATGAATGAGTTTCCTCTAGTGGAAGCGTTTGGTACTGCAGCCGAACACACTCTCACTGAAAGATCATTCACTGACATATCACACTCACATGTGCAACACTACTTTAGATTTATGACTTTCATTTACTCACAGTTTTAGAGTAAAACATGTTTTTGAAAATATATAATTTCATATAAAAATAGCATTTTTCATAACAATAAATTTAAAAAGTTCACTTTTTGAAACTTTTTTTCACTTCAGCAATAATCTTCTAAGTGCCATCTTTGATAAGAGATCACACTTAAGTCTGTGCTCTAAAGCATTCAAGATTTAACAAAGTTTAAGTTGGAAATTTTATTTTCAGGTCTATGCTCAATAAGTGAATAAATGGATTATAAATACAGCGTAAATATAATTTAGCACCATAAAATCCCTAAAAATACAAAATATTAAATAAAAAACATTATTGAACTAAAATATAGTACATACATCTCATTGGAAAATAAATAAATAAAATAATCTGTACTTTATGACACACGAAGAGCACCAGAGGGTTAACAGTCACTTGTCGCCACCTACTGGTGTAACGATGTAATGATACAGTCTTCATTATTTTACCGTTATTGTTGACATCAGTGTTTATATCTATAAACTTTTATCCCAGTACTTCTGTGATAATCTGAACTATTGTAAGACAGAAATAATGAACTGTGAGGCTGAAAAGACTGTTTATGAAGCCGTTTCATATCTATTCATGACAACGGCTCTCTGGATCAGAACACAGATCTGAATGTTTCTGTGATTAAAGGTTTAATAGACATAAGAGTCAAATCGCTGTCATTTAGGAATAAGATTGCATGCGTGTTTGAATCAAAATCACAATCTTTTAACGATTAATGGTGCAGGTCTAGAACAAGCATATACATTTTTGTAGGTATTTCCACAGTTCTGAAGGGAATGACAGAACGATGTACCTTGGAGCCGCATGAGACTGACTTTTGGATAATTTTCCTTCTTTGTTTGTTGGCTCCATCTTTGACTAGAATGTCCTCCACACCTGTCAGAAACAAACGACAGTGAAACACAAATCCTCATTCTGAGTGTGAGCGAGGTGAGTGGGCAGTGCGTGTGGTGTTGTGGACTTCAGTAACAAATTGATACTGAAATGTAAAAAATGCACCGCTTTGAGCGCTGATGAGCGGACTCGTAAACTCCTCTGATTGGCCGTTGTGTTCACGAGCTCATCAGATATGTCTGTGATTGGCTACAATGATCATGATCAGCACCTTAAAAACATGTTGTAAATAAACATCAATGAGGCTCTTCAGCGAGTGCTTGCACACACACACACACACACACACACACACACGCGTGAGCGTTTGCTTTCAAAACACTCAAACGCTGATCACTGTAGCCAATCACAGACATATCCGATGAGCTCGTGAACACAACAGCCAATCAGAGGCGTTCATGAGTCCGCTCATCAGTAGGGCAGGGCAAAAACAAAAAAAAGATTTTACGATTAGTCGTTTTTTTTAAATGTGGTCGATTCAAAATCAATTCTCAAAGGCCACAAAACGATTTTTTCCATATTAATCTATCACCCAGAAGCCAGTATTAGTATTCCTCCACTGTTCATAGGCTTCCATGTTACAGCTAATGCTGTGAAACTTTGTGTTTTATCTTAAACTTAAAATAACCTGATCTTCTGACTTGTCCAATTTTCAGCATCAATTTTTCCTCTTGCATCAAAATCCTGTCTATTCATTGGATGCATTTGAAATATAGAGTTGGGTTCTGTTTTTAAGTACACAAGTGTGCCTAAAATAAAAAGAGTTTAATATACAGGTTTGTGGCTCTTAATTTCTTTTGATTAATTAACCACTTGTAACCTTATGTTCACTGTTCTTTTTTTATAAATATAGAATTTGTATGAAATCTATATTCATTGAGTCGAATGGAGAATCGAATCGGGAATCGAAAATCGAATTTAGAATCGAAATCGAAAATTGAAATTGAATTGAATTGGAACATCTGAATAGATACCCAGGACTACTCAACAGCGCTCAAAGCGTCAAATTTAAAAAAATAGTTTTACAAATAAAAAACCAATGTAGGAGAATGGTTATTATGCACAAACAGCGGGAAACTCTGTATAATCGTGCAGTGTGCGCATGCCAAAGAAATGGATCCTGATTTGAAGCTTGTGACATAAAAGCGCACATCAACACGATCACATGTTTAGCGTTCATGTAAACACTACGTTTGGATTCATCAATTGGAATGAATTCAGTTCAATTGAAACAAAAGTTGTGCATGTAAACACAGCCAGTGTTCAGCCGAACCTCCCAGCACGTTAGCAGCTTACTGGGGTAACGTCAGCTAGATAGCTAGCTCAAAGAGATAGTTCACCCATAAATGAAAATTATCCCATGATTTACTCACCCTTAAGTCATCCTAGGTGTACATGACATTCTTCTTTCAGACGAACACAATCGTATATTAAAAGTTATATTAAAAAATGTCCTGGCTCTTCCAAGCCTTATAATGAGAGTCAATGGGTATATTTTTATGGAAGTCCATCGCATCCATTTAAAGGAACACTCCACCGTTTTTTGAAATAGGGCTTATTCACCGTCTCCCCTAAATTAAGATAGGTGGGCAAAAGCACCTATTTTTGTCTCAGTGCAGACATTGTCTTAGTTTGGCAGCGCCGACGCTAGCTTAGCTTAGCATAGCATAATGAATGGAATCCTATGTTGTCAGGTAGCATGTAGTGAGTAAAAGTGATCAAAACAAAACAAAAAAAACCTAATTACTTCTTGTGATCTGCGTATTCACAATGAGTACAAATAGCAATTCAGATTAAGACTAGGAGATTTCCTAGGCAGAGATTGACTTGGGACTATATGGGTGGGGGGGTTGGGGGGGAGCACAGGCGAAGCACTGCTACTTGGGCGCAGTCATATCACGCAACACCTGAAATCCCCCAACTTCGATTACACAAACTTCTGAGCTTCACTTCAGAAGGCCTTTATTAACCCCTCAGAGCCGCGTCGAGCACTTTTATCACGGGTGGATGCACTTTGATAGACTTCCAAAAACATACACCCATTGACTCTCATTATAAAGCTTGGAAGAGCCAGGACATTTTTTAATAATACTCTGATTGTATTCGTCTGAAAGAAGAATGTCATATACACATAGGATGAGTTGAGGGTGAGTAAATCATGGGCTAATTTTCATTTTTGGGTGAACTATCCCTTTAACAGTCTCTCCACCCAGTCTCTCGCAGTCAGTGTTTGTCCATGAGTGAGTGTTTTACCCAGGGTGAAGCCGCGGTAGAGCTGCAGGAAAGCGGTGAAGAGTCGAGCGAGGCAGCTGAGCAGTTTCCCGCTGGTCTGTCCGCCATAGAGCTCGTAGCAGCAGTGCACCAGGCCGTACGCCGAGCTGCCGTACTGAGCTTTATCCAGAACCCCCATCAGCAGCTCGCCCTGGCGGATCACCACCTGATACACACACACACACACACCACATCAACACACCGGGGAGAGCACGGTCAAACACTCCAACGTTTGCTCACTTATGCTCAGTGTTGGGGAAAGTTACTTTGTAATGCATTACAATATTGCGTTACTACCTTAAAAAGTAACTAATTGAGTTACTTAGTTACTTTTTTAGAAAAGTAATGCGTTACATTACTTTTGCGTTACCTTTTTTTCCACATGGGCTGGGCTTGTTTTTTTTTATAAAAAAAATGTATTATATTTTTGTGCAAATGTAAAGTCCCTTTCACACCGAAAGTGAAATAATAATCCTCAGGCTGAAGGAAACGCAAATTCACGGATGTTCAGTAGAGGAAAGCAAACAAGCAAACCTTTCAGCTGACGTTCTGGACAACAGAAGAAGTGTGGGGCAGGAGAAGAAAGTTTAACACTTACTTTAACAAAAAAAAAAAAAATCCAAATTTTTGCTTGTGGTTTAACTGAATAATTGAAGGTCAGAAGCAAGTACATTGGTCAATAAAGTGAGATTAAATGCATAAAAATGTATGTTTTATTTAACATATTTAGTTATTGGAGGTTTGCATAGTATTCTGAGTCTGCATTTCACTGAATTTATTCATTTTGAGGAATACTGAATCTTTTTTCTTGTGCAAGAGAGATGAGTAAATGTTCACATTTAGTCTAGAACTACAATAACTATCATGTTCACACACACACACACACACACACACACACACTCACACACACACACTCACGCCTCTAACTTGCGTTACTTTCTTTTAAAATTTACAACAAAATATCTGAGTTACTTTTTCAAAGTAATGCATTACTTTACTAAGTACTTGAAAAAGTAATCGGATTACATAACTCAAGTTACTTGTAATGAGTTACACACAACATACAGAAGTCATGCATTAATGGAATTATGCGAAAGCTTTCGTAACAAGAACAAACGTAGGGCTGGGATTCTGACTACATGTGCACAGAGCAGATTTGTTTCTCTCTTCAAACTCTGTTACAGAGTATATTCCTTAATCACCTGGGATTCACACATAGACTCGGAACTGTATCCGGGAACAGATCTGGGAGGTTCCTTCACCCAGGCTTTACTGGGAATCTTCGCCTTTCCCGTCAAGTTTAAAGGGATGCAGTTTTCTGGGATGACGTTCAGCAAAAGGGTTGACACCACCTTGAAAAAACAATGAAATGTTGGTATTTATGTAAGTCCAAGTATCAGTTTTCGGGCTTCTGGAAGAATGCAATCGGAGTCGCTGCATGAGCACAACAGCTCAACACACACACTACCAGTCAAAAAAGTTTTGGATCGGTAAGATTTTTCGGTAAGAAGTCTCTTCTGCTCACCAAGGATGCATTTATTTGATAAAAAAAAAAAACAAAAAAAAAAACAGTACTATTGTGAAATATTATTCCAATGTAAATCAGCTGTTTTCTATGTGAATATATAGTAAAGTGTAATTTATTCCTGTGATCAAAGCTGAATTTTCAGCATCATTACTCCAGTCTTCAGTGTCACATGATCCTTCAGAAATCACTATAATATGATGATTTGATGATCAAGAAACATTTATGATTATTATCAATGTTGAAAACAGTTGTTTAAAATTTTTATTTCAGGATTTTTAGAAAGTTCAAAAGAACAGAATTTATTGAAATAGAATCTTTTGTAACTTTAAACACTACTGTTCAAAACTTTGAGGTCAGTGAGATTTTTTATTTTATTTTTTGGGGGAAAGAAATCAATACTTTTATTCATCAAGGATGAATTCAAATGATCAAAAGTGACAGTAAAGACATTTATAATGTAACAAAAGATTCCATATTAGATAAATGCTGTTCTTTTGAACTTTCTATTCATCAAAAATTGTCCACAACTGTTTTCAACATTGATAATAATAATAATAAATGTTTCTTGAGCATCAAATCATCATATTAGACTGATTTCTGAAGGATCATGTGACACTGAAGACTGGAGTAATGATGATGAAAATTCAGCTTTGATCACAGAAATAAATTACACTTTACTATATATTCACATAGAAAACAGCTGATTTACATTAGAATAATATTTAATAATATTACTGTTTTTTTTGTAATTCAAATAAATGCAGCCTTGGTGAGCAGAAGAGACTTCTTTTAAAAAGATCCCAAACTTTTGACAGGTAGTGTACGTGAATATCTGATGACGATATAAACGGCATGCGTATAAAGATGTGCTGATGATGTGAAGATCACCTGCTTCCCTGTCCAGAGTGGCACGGGTTTAATGAGCGCGGGTCGGAGGAGCTTCACCCGGCCGGTCTTGTCCGTCAGGCCGCGGTAGACGAGAGCCGTGTACTGATCCCGTGTGAAGAAACACCCGCGGATGGTCATGCTGGAGCCGGACACCATGTGGTCCTGGATCAGGCCAGCCAGCGGCTTCCCGTCCTGCAGGACAAGAGTCAAGCGTTCCCACAATTACAACCCTGTGGGGCTCTTCGCGTGTCGGGCAAAAAGAAAAATAAATTTACTAAGAAATATGTACTATATTTTAGTTCCATAATGTTTTTTATTTCATATTTTTAGGTGATTTTACATTTACATTTATTCATTTAGCTGACGCTTTTATCCAAAGCGACTTACAATTGCTATATATTTCAGAGGTCACACGCCTCTGGAGCAACTAGGGGTTCAGTGTCTTGCTCAGGGACACAATGGTGTCTCACAGTGGATTCGAACCCGGGTCTCTCACACCAAAGGCATGTGTCTTATCCACTGCGCCATCACCACCCCCATTTGATTTTATGTTGCTACATTATTTTTACGCTGTATTTATAATCCATTTATTCACTTTTTGAGCATAGACCTGAAAATTAAATTTCCTTTTTAAACTGTGGTAAATCTTGAATGTTTGAACTTAAGTTTGATCTCTTTTCAAAGACGACACTTGGCGGATTATTGCTCAAGTGAAAAAAGTTGAACTTAGAAAAAGTGAATTTCAAAAAAACTATTTTCAATTTATATATGAAATATATATTTTCAAAAACATGTTTTACTCTAAAACTGTAAAAAAAAAAAAATGCAAAGCCATAAATCTAAACGAGTAGTGTTGCACATGTGAGTGTGATATGTCAGTGAATGATCTTTCAGTGAGAGTGTGTTCGGCTGCAGTACCAAACGCTTCCACTAGAGGAAACTCTCATTCATAGCAAGTGCCAAAACACTTTACAATAACCTTCATTAGTTAACATTAGTTGGTTAGTTCATGTTAGTTAATACACTGTTACTTTATTTGTTAATCTTTGTTAATGTCAGTTAATAAAAATACAGCTGTTCATTGTGTTCATGTTAGTTCACAGTGCATTTACTAATGTTAACAAGATTTTAATAAAGTACAAGTAAATGTTGAAATTAACATTAATAAATGCTGTATAAGTGCAGTTCATTATTAGTTCATGCTAACTAATGAACCTTATTGTAAAGTGTTCCCAAAAAGCAAAACAGTAAAGTACACTTTTTCTCCAGATCTGTGAGGTGTCTTTACTGAGGAGCACACTCACTTTGGGCACGAGGTACTGCTGGTCAGTGCTCACGAGCGTGTAGGCCTCAGCTCGACCCAGCTCGCTCTGAGGGAAGTGAGCGTTCATCTCGTCCCCGTCGAAGTCAGCGTTGTAGGCCTTGCAGTTGGAGTAATGCAGGCGCAGCACTTTCTCCCCGGGCAGGATCCGAGCGCTGTGGGCCTGGATAGACGGCCGGTGAAGAGTGGGCTGACGGTTCAGCAGAAGCACGTCCCCGTTCCTGATGTGACGATTCACCTGGAACAGACGTTCCTCAATGCATTAGATGCTAATGTCGGCGGTAAGCGGGATTCAAGACTACTATAAACATGTTCACAGTGTTTTAAAGGAGTCATGAAATACCCTTGACATTAACACATATAAGAAGTTACATGCATTCATACATGCACTAGTTAATGGCAGAAGAGCTGCTGAGTGACTGGATTTAATAGAGGAAAGTGTGAAAACGCGAGTAAAACGAAGGATTATCAGTTTAAAATAAAGGATGGACTTGAAAAACATAAAGCAAATTTGCCTGTGAACGCTTTATATAAATACAATATATGTCTAAATCCGGGTGATCACTTATATCACTGTTATATATGAGTCAAGTCTGTCCATCAATCCCAAGAGTGACACAGCTGTCGAGGAAGACCATCTAATATCTAATATAGTTCTGTCCCTGAATGTAGACAATCCTCTTCTCCATAAACTGTGCATGCATACCCTTATATTTACATTTATTCGTTTAGCAGATGCTTTTATCCAAAGCGACTTACAAATGAGAGCAATAGAAGCAGTGAAACTAACAGTCAGACAACAACATGCAATTGCTATGACCCTTCCCAGTTTAATCTAACGCAGTACATGTAATAAAAAATGTAAAAAAATATATAATCAAAAATAAAATAGGAGAAAAGATGAAACCATTAGAAATGCATGGCTGAAGTTCATTTTTAACAACTTGTTTTCGTTTGTTTGTCTCATTACACACAGGACACTTCTCTTAATTATTCTCATCATGCTGCCAGTTTTCTAAACATCTTGTATTGAAAGCTATGGCATGTTGTGGCATTAGTTCATTTTAATCTCTTACAGCGCTGGACATCTCGAGCATCAAAACACACGTCACACACGCTGCGATGAAGTTCACCAATCACAGCACTGGCTGTTTACTTGTGTTTCTGAAAGAGGTAACGCCCCTCGAGATTAAGTGTCTGTGACAGAGAGTGAAAATGAGGATGGAAAATCTTATTTTTTTCCAAAAACATTGCTGAAAACGCATTTCATGACCCCTTTAACAGCAGAATGTGAAGCAACGTTCAATTACTAATATGAAATCAAACTCATTTAATAGTCATAAATAGGGTTAGGTATCGTATGAATTTTAACGATTCCGATTCCTATTTCGATTCTGCTTATCGATTCCTAATTTTGAATCCAATAAGGAAAAAAAACCTTAGATATCATTCACATTTAGACTTGTTGCAGCTGAATATCATGAACAAAAATCAACAGGCTAAAGAACACTTTGCCTGTGGTTTAAAAATACCATAGAAACCCAACTAGCCTAATATACATTTCTAGCATTATTAAACACAAGTAAACACTCAGTAATTAAAAAAGAACAAAAAAAAAATAGCAATCGCAACAAATAGATACAACTGAACAAAGATACGATTGAAATAAACAGCGTTTTAAGATTTTCAGGTATTCAGGATCACAAACTTTAATCAAATGTAAAATAGCACTGCACTTTAATAATAAAATATCCATTTTAAATATAGTTAAAGAAGTTATTGAGTGAAGAAGGAGTGAATGTTCTCTGTCTTGTGTTGTTAGATTAGTGTTATTATAGAGACGCAGGAATATTAGTGCTGTCACTTTAAGAGCTGCACTGATCCATTCCTAACCCTAGTCATAAATGAATATCATCAAATAAATATCAGTGATTTAACAATGCATCTCATGTATCCAGCTATTATGTAAGCAATAAGGTACGAGAGGCTGTGCTGTATCGTGAATAAGTCAAGAGGTGTTGTTAGGTACAACACAAAGCGAGTCAGCCGTGACTTATTACCCATACAGCACTAGCCTCCAGTAGCTTATGGCTTTTATAAAACGGTTACCACACAATACAAATATTAAGGCTGAAAAATATGTATCTATGCAACTTTCATGAAGTAAAATCACTAAAAGCCTTCCTTCCGCTGGATAAAATAGTCCCTGACCGTAAACAGCAATATGAGTGAGTCTTTATGAGTGAGTCAGTCAGTAGTGAAGACTTTTATACTGAAAGGACTCAAACTTGTGAACACGGAGAAGCAAGACGCAACTGACACATGACTAGAGGAACGAGAAAACCCCTGAACTGTTAAAAGAACAAGATATCGCAGATATACAGATAACAAGAGCAAGATATGTATTATGAATATAGGTCTGACCTGAAGGAAAATGCTAAATCTACTGTAAATGCAGGAACACTCGCTTACTCGATCTCTCATAATACTCTACTCTATAAGCTTCAATGAACAATATCAGTGAGATCAAACATGTGTTTACGTTGCTAAGAGTGGTTGCTAGGGGTGTTGTGTAGTGATACATAGAGCCGTTGGGTGAGCGGTCATAGCTATTAACCAATCAGAATCAAGGACTGGAACTAACCGTTTTATAAATTGTCATATAAAGCCTATCCCGATAGCACTGGTGCTAGTAAAGCTAGCGAACTCACGATCTTCATGGGCATCTTGTGCTGGCCGGTGGAGGGGGTCATCAGCTGCTTGGCCACGGCTTCTCTCTGGGTCGAGCTGCTGCTGCTGAGGATGGTGCGCGACCCGTCTTCATTGATCACCATGGAGGCCCCGGGGTGCACATCGGGTCCGTTCAGCACCGCCTGACGCAGCTCCTTCACGTTCCAGGGCGTCACCGGCTGCGGGTACGTCAACTTCGTTGCAAAAACCTAGAGGATACACATCAAACTACTCTCAAAAACCTCACATTTCAATCAAACGCTTTACAGGTCCTTCTCAAAAAATTAGCATATTGTGATAAAGTTAATTATTTTCCATAATGTAAAGATAAAAATTAAACTTTCCTATATTTTAGATTCATTGCACACCAACTGAAATATTTCAGGTCTTTTATTGTTTTAATACGGATGATTTTGGCATACAGCTCATGAAAACCCAAAATTCCTATATCATATCATGAAAAGGTTCTCTAAACGAGCTATTAACCTAATCATCTGAATCAACTAATTAACTCTAAACACCTGCAAAAGATTCCTGAGGCTTTTAAAAACTCCCAGCCTGTTTCATTACTCAAAACCGCAATCATGGGTAAGACTGCCGACCTGACTGCTGTCCAGAAGGCCATCATTGACACCCTCAAGCAAGAGGGTAAGACACAAAAAGAAATTTCTGAACAAATAGGCTGTTCCCAGAGTGCTGTATCAAGGCACCTCAGTGGGAAGTCTGTGGGAAGGAAAGAGTGTGGCAAAAAACGCTGCACAACGAGAAGAGGTGACCGGACCCTGAGGAAGATTGTGGAGAAGGACCGATTCCAGACCTTGGGGTCCTGCGGAAGCAGTGGACTGAGTCTGGAGTAGAAACATCCAGAGCCACCGTGAACAGGCGTGTGCAGGAAATGGGCTACAGGTGCCGCATTCCCCAGGTCAAGCCACTTTTGAACCAGAAACAGCGGCAGAAGCGCCTGACCTGGGCTACAGAGAAGCAGCACTGGACTGTTGCTCAGTGGTCCAAAGTACTTTTTTCGGATGAAAGCAAATTTTGCATGTCATTCGGAAATCAAGGTGCCAGAGTCTGGAGGAAGACTGGGGAGAAGGAAATGCCAAAATGCCTGGAGCCAGTTGCACCAACAGGGCTTTACTAAGCCTGGTCCTAACTGCTAAGTAGGTCTTAGTTAAGACCAGTCTTTAGAGTTGACCTAACGTCGGTTGCACCAACCAAACTTAAGCCTAGGCTTAACTACGCCTGGTTTTAGCGATGCGCGTTCCTGTGAATGGCCACGGAACTATAGCGGTTGCCTAGCAGCGTGCATTCCTGGGGTTACGTTGTAAACTATCTTCCGCTGTTTGGTTAACTTGTAGCCGTATCACTGGAGGATCAAAGAAAAAGGAAAGGAAATTTCACCGACATTGAGATACGAAAGTTAATAGAGCTGTACAGTCAGCACGTTACAATTCGCTTCATTCGCGGCAGGCAGCATTACGTCTGTCTCCTGCACGCGAGAGGAGAGGTAGAAGAACGTTGGTAATAAATGTCAGTTCAATTGTAAGTTCATTCTTTATGTGCTAGGAGTGTGCGCTATGTATTGTCTACGATGATATTGTAATCATTGTTTTAATTATGGATGAGGCACTGCGAGCTGACATCACATTTGTCTCTTGTGCTTATTTTCACTGCATGATGTGTCACTGCAGTTATAGGTACGTCCCAAAATAAGTTTTTTGTCTTATATTTATATCATATTATGTTATTAAAATATCTCATGAGCAAGAGTGCCGTTTTCATGAGCACAATTGATAAAAAATATTTATTTTATACAACAGTTAAATTAACAATAAGTTAACATTGTGAGTTACTTTTAGACACAATATTGTTTGTTTCCCCTTTATTTCGCTGACGATAATTTCAAAATGAAACTATAGCAGAGTCTCCATGCAACAGACAGCGAAGACTTTTTGACCGTTTTTAACGAATCATTTTAACGATTCAATGAACAATCACTTGCTTTTAGTGGTTGCTATAGAAACATTAGCTGTCGGAAAATGGATAGGCCTATTTACGCTATTATATGCCTAGATTTTGACTTTACGCCTGCTACTGACTAGGCGTAAGATTTACGCCCGGTCTTAGCGAGAAGAGGACTTAAGCCTGGATGGTGCAACAGTCGTAACTATTAGGTCGGACTTAGAATGCTGAGTTAAGACCTACTTACCTTAAGACCAGACGTAAGCCCTGTTGGTGCAACCGGCCCCTGAAGTCCAGTGTCAAGTACCCACAGTCAGTGATGGTCTGGGGTGCCATGTCAGCTGCTGGTGTTGGTCCACTGTGTTTTATCAAGGGCAGGGTCAATGCAGCTAGCTATCAGGAGATTTTGGAGCACTTCATGCTTCCATCTGCTGAAAAGCTTTATGGAGATGAAGATTTCATTTTTCAGCACGACCTGGCACCTGCTCACAGTGCCAAAACCACTGGTAAATGGTTTACTGACCATGGTATTACTGTGCTCAATTGGCCTGCCAACTCTCCTGACCTGAACCCCATAGAGAATCTGTGGGATATTGTGAAGAGAAAGTTGAGAGACGCAAGACCCAACACTCTGGATGAGCTTAAGGCCGCTATCGAAGCATCCTGGGCCTCCATAACACCTCAGCAGTGCCACAGGCTGATTGCCTCCATGCCACGCCGCATTGAAGCAGTCATTTCTGCAAAAGGATTCCCGACCAAGTATTGAGTGCATAACTGAACATAATTATTTGAAGGTTGACTTTTTTTGTATTAAAAACACTTCTTTTATTGGTCGGATGAAATATGTTAATTTTTTTAGATAGGAATTTGGGGTTTTCATGAGCTGTATGCCAAAATCATCAGTATTAAAACAATAAAAGACCTGAAATATTTCAGTTGGTGTGCAATGAATCTAAAATATATGAAAGTATAATTTTTATCATTACATTATGGAAAATAATGAACTTTATCACAATATGCAAATTTTTTGAGAAGGACCTGTATATAGCCACTAAACTGGATATTTCATGGCTGACAAAGCAAGTTATTACAGCTACCTGACTTCAGTATCTGTGTATGGAGAATATTTCACATCCACAAGTTTACATACCTCTTGCAGAATATGCAAGATGTTAATATTTTTAACACAATAAGAGGGATCATAAAAATTGCGTGCACCAAAGGTTCATATGCACCTACTGTGATCTTAAGTGTTCCTCCACTTTTTCCTTCTTCTTACGCTATTGAGTCTATGGCAGCCCATACAAATGTATGGTAAAAAGTTGTGAAATTTGGCACACAGATAGAGGACTGTCTGAGCATTAACCACAGCAGATTTGGAGTCTCTAACTCAATCCCTCTAGCGTCACCAACTGTCCAAAGTTGTACTCATGGCTCAAGATGATTCGATTGCTCATTTTTGCTCATGATGTCATCTTCCGTCACAATTTCTCCACCCTATTTTTTCCGAACTTTCTCCTAGACCATTCGTCTGGTTTTCATGAAAATCAAACCAGATCATCTTCAGACCATTGAGACAAAAAAACTAACTCAAATTAATGCATTGAAAATGAACACCAAAATGGACGTGAGGCTTTATCTCGAAAACATTTGACAGTATTCAGACCAAACTTGGTGTGTGCTATGACAACCATGACCTGAGAATACCAGCACAGTTTCAGCACAGAGCCACCTAGTGGTCAGGAGATATGAAAATTGGAAATTTTTGCTTACTTAACAGTTTGGGCAAAAATCACAAATCTCTTTAGAGAGAAGCATGCAGAGTTGAAAAATACACAATTTTCCCATGTCTACCATTTTTTATTTTGTCATAAAATGCTATATTTTACGAATGCATTGGTGTACCTTTAAGAAACTCAGTGTATGTCATCGACACAATGCCCTGAAGGTACTCAAAAAGTTTCGCCATGTGACCAAAAATTATATTGGAATTTCCAAAAACGTTAATAGCTTTAGTCTAGCCTATTGTTATAAGAATGGTGTTGATAGGTCCCTTGGATCATGCCGAGAACATTGATACAATAACTAGGCGAACTTCTACTCTTTTGCACTCCTGCTAGACCATTAATCCGATTTTCACCAAATTCGACTCGGATCATTGAATTTGACGGCAGGATGCCAAACTGCTTCTGAGGCTGTATCTCTGCAGGCGTTGGCATATTTGCATTAAACTTGAGTCACACTCAAATTACACACTATGCAGTCAACCGTGCAATGCATGGATTTATAAGGTGATTTAGTCATTCATCATCGCAGTCTGATGCTCCTCCTCCTCTGTAATTAAAGCGGTGTCAGTCGAGTGCATGAAGTGTCCAACAATCCACACTTAATTAACAGGGTATTTAAAGCACACTTTTTCTTTTGGGAATTTTTAGTGTGAACTGTGAACACACTATTTACAGTATTTTATACTACAAAACATGTTATGTAACAGTGCATAAGGATGCGTATTGGGACGCACCTTTGATGTGTGTCATTGCCACCCAACACTGACCGTGTCAGCGCCATCTATTTGTCAAAAACAACATCTATTTGTCCATTTTGCTTAAAATTGTCTCCAAATGCATTTTACTCATTTTTGCATTTGGTCTTACGCTTGTTCATCATTTTGCCTCTGTGGTGCTTGGCCCTTTACCTGCTGCTTGCAGCTATCTTTATTTTATTTAGTACTGACCTGACTAAGCCGTTTCACATTACAGGTGTTTACATGTACACAATCCAGTTCAAAAGTTACCCTTGAATTGGATGATCGGGGTAAACTGCACTCATTTTGTCTTCTGAGAAGCATGTAAATATCTTTAATAGCTATATTTCTCTATTAGGTAAATAGTTGTTCAATAGGCAGACTAACATACAGTCAGCCTGACCACCCAGAGTGGGTTTATTTTGCAATAATGACCAGCTGACCACACATTATCCCTTACAAATCATACAAAAACCCTAGCAAAAGGTAAAATCTGAAGACTCACCATTGGTATTCCAATCTCACTGGTTTCGATGTACATATCAGGACAAATGACAGAGCGTGCAGCGAAATCCACACGCTTTCCCATCATGTGCTTCCTGAACAATCCCTCTTTCTTCTCCAAGAGCTGAGGGACACGTTCAAAAAGAACAGACATTATTTCCTGATGGATTCCTGGCTGTACGTCACAGATAATCTTGAGCGGGAGCATTATGACGGGTCACACACTGACCTGACGGACGCCTGGGAACTTCTCAGTCATGAGCTTGTCCATGTCGCTGTCGAACACGATGTTGACGTGACTCTGCAAGCGGATCCAGGTGCTGTACAGCTTGTCTGTGAGAGTCACTCCGGGAATGCCCACTAAGAAGGACTGATCGATCTCGCTGCTCGCTGTGGCTTCATCACACTGAACAAAACACAGATTTGATGTCATTTCATTCAAGTTCACATTGATACGAGGAAGCGAAAATAAATAAATTAATTCTGTATTATGAATTTTTAATGCCAGTAAAGTAATTTGGTGAGGTCAATTTGTAAAGAAAGACTACACGCTTGCTCACATATATATTCAAACACGCATACCTATAGACTAAACACGTGATACGCATGTGCACGCCGTCAGCGATTTCACAGAGTTGTGTTTTTGAAGTTTACCCGGAGATTATAACGTTTTTTTCTAAAATTTTCAACGCTTGAACCTTGGAACCTGTTTCAAGGTTTGCGTTCTCGAGCAAACCCTGTTGTGTTGTGGGTTTTCTGTTTTCTGTTTGAATGGTGTGTGTTAG
This sequence comes from Gila orcuttii, assembly GCA_026230005.1. NCBI lineage: Eukaryota > Metazoa > Chordata > Actinopteri > Cypriniformes > Leuciscidae > Gila > Gila orcuttii. The sequence goes on along the minus strand of JAPDVR010000016.1, from coordinate 40,968,253 downwards.
CGGCCGCTAAGTTAATAACTAATGATCTTTGCAGCGGAAGTGAATCAATCAAAACTAACTTTAGCTGGACAATAACTTTATTCTAGAGCTGCTGTAAAGCCAAATCAATCTCTGTTACTGTAATTTCCTATTATCACTGTAAAGCTGCTTTGAAACTGTCTATATTGTTAAAAGCGCTGTATAAATGAAGGTGACTTGACAGATAATACAAACAAACATGGCAAACTGATGGTTGGTTGCCCATTATAGGATTTTCAATTGCCAATACTGATTTACTGATATTAAAAAATACACACACACAACTACTGAAATGAAATCAAAACAAAATATTTCCTCAAAATTCACTGAAAATTACTTCAAACATCATTGATCATCACACGATGGGGATTTTGACATAATTGTGTGTATCTGACCGTTCAAGCACAATAAGCCGCAAAAGTGAGCTAAATTCAGGATTGTATGCTGTCTGAGAGAGGCGTCTTCCGGTGCGGCACTTCCGGTGTCTGTGTGTGTGTGTGTGTGTGTGTGTGTGTGTCGGTCAGCGCGAGCAACACATTCAGAATTTTTTTATGGCTTATTGTGCTTAAAGTCCCCCTGTGGTAAACATGCCTTGATCTTTAATCACAAAAATTACATATTTAAAAACTTTTTCCTTGAAAAAAAATTCTTCATGTCTTAAAATATCTCGAATGTAACTCGACACCCTTGCCTCATTTAGTATGCACGGTTCTATGAATATGCAAATGAGCCCCGCCTCCACTCACTCACTCACTCAGAGATCCACTCGTTGACGATCACACGTTGATCTGATTGGTTACAAGGTAGTTTGTGACGTTTTAAGGAGAAAATACTCAGCAATGCTGTCGACTTATGAATTTACTCATGGTTTGTGTTAAAGCATATTAAAAACATCACATAGACATATAAACAACATTAAAAGCTGGATTTTCACCACAGGGAGACTTTAATAACTCTAACATCAAGTACATCCCACTTTACATTTTCATGAATGCATGTTCTTTTTGTAAATTTGCCCAAATATCTGCTTTCAAGAAGTTAGGTATGTATGAATGAACATCAGATGCAAGTGCGAAGCATCATAAAATGACTATATTCAATTCCACAGCTGTCATTTTATTCTGAAATGGTAAATTCAATGGTAAAATTTCTCTGATTCACCATGAAACCCATAAATTAAGTGCATTAATCATTTGTTAACATCAATTCTTCTCACCTCATCCATCTCTGCGTTGGTTTTCTCAGCAGCGATTAGTGCGAGTAATTTCTGAATGGTGTAATTATCCTTTATCACATACTGCATGTTGACAGTCTGTCCGTTGGTGAACATCTGGTCTCCCAATCGATTAACTGGCCTGAACCTATAAAATGCCACACACACACACAATCCCCCAGCTAAAGATCTCTCTGTAAGAAGAAGAAACTATATAATCATCTTATACATGACATAAACTGACTTGCATGGAGGAACCACCAGCAAATCCAGGAAGAAAGCATCCGGATTGAAGTCTGTGCCCGAGTCGCTCATGCTGAAGCCCGATAACAGATGCTTCAGGAAGAAACCTAGAGAAGTCGTAATGACCCGTTTCAGAAACACTGCTTTATTTGCATTATGAATTCTAGTAAGAACACTTCCCCGTGATTAAAACTCAGCCAGTCTTACCGTCCTTCTCCCAGAGTTTGGTGATATGCTCTCGCGCCACACTTGGAGTCAGGAAGCCACGCTTGGTCAGCTGATCATCTGGAAGCAGACGCACACAGACAGATACTCACAACACACTGTACCACGTCTACACAAGATTTATGAGAGCATTACTGTACTGTACTGGGTCACATTTCGCATTTCAAAATACTTCCATACTTTCCCAGACTTCCCTATTGATATTTCAGGTAATATTTAACATATAATAATTGTGTTAAATAAAGATTTTTTTATCCATATAATAGAACTCAAAAGAATTCCTAGATATATACCGTATATTGTCATTCAACCCCAAAAAAATACTGAGATATGATTATTTTTTTTGGGCACTACTGTACACTCATTCATTTCTGATCAAGAGACAAACAGTTCTGAATAATGAAAACACGTGCCTCGCATTCAGTCAGTAACAGTGTTGGGGAAGCTACTCATAAGATAAAGTAGTTAAGATACAGTCACGCTACCCTTCTGGAAAAGCTACACCACAAGTTAATAACTAAAGGTAGCTAGAAACAGCGAAACTTTGTTTTTTTACAATGACATTATATAGTTATTACAAATAAATGAATAATTGTTAATTAATAATGTTTTAAGTAAATGATTCGGCGGTAAAAACAACATAATGCAATGCATTTGCGATTTCACAGAGTTTTATTTTATTTTGTTAACTATTCAGAGTAGAGATGCTCCGATCAGCATTTTTGGGGCCGATCACCGATTACCGATCACCAAAATCATGATCTGCCGATTGCCGATCACTGCCGATCACAGAATGGCAGGGGAATGGGAATCTTTTATCTATAATCTAGCAGAGTTTGCACCATTTGTAGAAATGTGTTTATTTAATTGTATTTAGAAAATGAGATGTCTTAAGGCTACTGTAGGCCAGCTTTCCCAAATAAGGAAGAGTAACATTAAATTATTCCAAACAAAGAGGGGTCAGGCAGACCAACACACATCAGATCAGCCTAATGGGAGGGGATCAAGTTACACTTAGGCATATTTGGAAATTGTGGCCTCTTAATACACCCACTACATTTACTAATTGGCAACAAAATGTACAACTTGTTACACCAAAACTGGCTACTGATAAAAGGACAAAACTATGGCAAGTTTTTTTCTGTTATTATTATGAACGTCTGATGTAGTTGAGCAGAATGCTCTTTTATGAAGTTACTTCATTAAAGGACATATTTAATGAGATTATGCCTGAAAAGGTTTTGGATTTTTTTTTATTATATGTTCATTTTAAAATATATATTGTATAAAATGACTTCTTGTTTATATTTGTTTTGTTTTATTGTATTTATATGATATTTGTATTTTTATAATTGAATTTTTGCCATGAAAATAGCTTTGAATGCTGACATGGCATTAAATAAAATAATCTGAATCTGAATCTGATGTAGTTGAGGAACCAACTACGTCAGAACAAAAAAAAATAAAATACCACCACCACTTTTGAAACATCTCGCGGCACGAATGTACCAATACAAATAAATAAAAACATCTCCAGTTAACTCAGAGCATTCATTTTGTTCATTTGTTAAATAAGAGGCGATCTAGCGCTGAAATGTTTTTTTTTTTTTTAATCAAGTGATCATAGTGCTCGTTGCCGCAGCGATCAGTGGCGCGGATACTGTGTTCTGTTGTGGCTCGCGCGGTCTTCACTCGGACGCGCGCTTCAATCCGTTGGGAGACTCCCGATTCGTTCCGGTGAAGGAGAACTCATGTTGCCACTGCCAAGCTCCACTCTGCTGTTGTGTGCCCGTGCGCCACGCATGCAGGTGGGAAAAAGTCGCGCGAGTAATTTACGTCACGTGATCGGCTTTTTTGATCGCCGCTTTTGGGGTTCGCCGATCAATCTATTTTTAGCCAATATCGGCCGATCAAGATCGGCGTCCGATCAATCGGAGCATCCCTAATTCAAAGACACAAAATACTATATACAAAATATATATCTTAAAATTGCTACAAATGTAACATCAATGCAAGAACAAAAAGTATCCTTTTCAACATCTTCAAAATCAATACTGGATCAAAAGCTCCTTCAGCGAACCACCATCGAGTGACACGAATAACTGCGTTCAGTTCTTGCTCTGCAGTAAATCACTGAGCCATTTCAAGTTTTTCTGATGATACTTCCTATTCTTTTGTTTTCTGCCTGCAGTAACTATGAGTGAAGCGCCACTTCATCTTTGTGTATCAGACATCGCCTCCTTGTGGAATAAAGGTGAGTTGCATTTATTCAGTCATCAATGATTCAACTATTGTTGTGCAGAAAAAACTATACCTCCACTGTTACACACCACGGGTCGTTAGCGACCCTATAAATGTTTTTACAAAAAGTGAATGGGAAAACAGGCATTCTTTTATACATTTTATTATTTATTTTTGTTTATAATGCATTGATTGAGGAATACTAAGAAGGTCGATGTCTAACTTAAAAAAAATTAATGAGGAGGAGGGTAGTGAACGACGTCCCGGGTCACTAAAGACCCGAGGTTTGCGTTTAAGGGTGAAAAGCAACTGAGACACTGAAAAATGTAGTAAAGTATGTAGTATCGCTACTTGGAGTTAGCTAATCTCAAAAAACTGGTCACTAAATGATCACAAACTTTCGGCATGCCAACTCAACACGCCATAAAAAACATTGGAAAAACAAATATTAGGTGTGTAAATCGGACAGTTCATCACGATATGATACGATATCGATTCTCTCAGCCAGCGATACGATATTTGCCGATACCTCAAAACATTCTTCGATACGATTACGATTCGATTCAGGGCTATATCAATCAATTTATCGATATTTAGATATTATGTGCCAAGTGTACACAACCAGTTACGTTTATTAACTCACAAATGCACCTAAAAATATATAACATGAAAGTTTATTTAAACTCTTTGAAAATTGCACATCCTCCCCCAATTGGGACATTTATTTCATTTCATTCATTTATTTATATATTCTCTTTTCATGGAAATGCAACATGACATGCCACAACAGCAATTTACAAGTTGTTTGTTACAAGTTACAAGTAAAAAAAAAAACATGATATATGAAAATGATAACAGAAGATATAACAGAAGAGTTCATTTGCACAAATGGATAACTCCGTTCTTGTTCATTTTCATATATCATCTTTTTATTTTATTTTATTGTGCAATTGAATATCAATCAAACTGCAGCTGGATTGTTTTGATTAAGTAATGCTAACTAAAAAAAATACAGGTAACTTATAAAATTAAAGTTCATTGAAAGTATTTTTTAATATATATTTTTTGTGTGTGGCAAAAGCAGATAACTCCACATTTCATGTTTCAGAGTTAAACAAAGCCAAGTAATTGCTATGATACATAAAACACTTAATATTTGTAACGCTAATCTCCTCAGCTGACATAGACACCTGTCATACGTTGTTGTTGTGATTAACGTACACACAATACAGAGAGCTTTTCCCTCTCCACTAACGTGCTGTTTTAGCAAGATCCCGTGAAAAAGTTTCAGCTTTTATTTTCCCATTACGCCCTGAAGAAGATATCACGCGTTCATCAAGTTTGTTGAAATCCATCCTCGATCGCTTTTAATCAGTTTTGACGAAACTCCTCTCAGCTAGCGCGTCTTTTCAAAGTGACTAGCATCTAATCCACACTCTTCCATAATGTGTTTTATGGCTGATTTCAAAAAGAGTGCTTGAGAATAGGATCTGAACTCACCGGCCTGTAGAGAGATTGATGAGACGATGAGTTTGCTGTTGTGTTCTTGGCGCACAGTCACTCTGATACTGAAAGACACACACACACACACACTTTCTCACAGCAGCTCCACACAAAACATAGAGAGTATGCTTCACTTAAAAATAAGAGAAAATAGGAAGAAGTTGAGCTCCTCACTTGCAATTCGGACATTTCCTTGAGACCATGTGTATTCTCCAGAAACTGTTGATGAGACTTATCTTCCTCTCACAGACATGTCTGACCTGAAGTCAAAACAAGTGTATAAGATGCGAATATAAATTGCACAGAGACAGCACCAGAGATGAGTTTGAGACTCACGGGAGGAGTGTGATGCCTGTCTGGCCTGGCTTTGAGGATGGGGTTAATAAACGCATCCAGAGTTTCCTGGATCTCTGTTGGGGTCGGCTGAGCACTGACCTCCAGCAACTACGAGCGGGAGACAAAAGCACAACATATGAGCACCTGGGTCTCATAAACAGGGTTGGGTAACGTTTCAATTGATTCCTAATTTCGATTCCAATAAGGTAAAAAAACAAAAACAACCTTAGATATCATTCACATGTAGTCTTGTTGAAGCTGAATATCATGAACAAAAATCAACAGGCTAAAGAACACTTTGTCTGTGGTTTAAAAATACCATAGAAACACAACTAGCCTAATATACATTTCTAGCATTATTAAACACAAGTAAACACTCAGTAATTATAAAAGCACAAATAATAAATTAGCAATCGCAACAAATAGATACAACTGAACAAAGATACGATTGAAATAAACAGTGTTTTAAGATGTTCATGTATTCAGGATCAGAAACTAATCAAATGTAAAATAACACTGCACTTTATTAATAAAATATGCATTATAAATATAGTTACAGAAGTGATTGAGTGAAGAAGGAGTGAATGTTCTCTGTCTTGTGTTGTTAGATTAGTGTTATTATAGAGACGCAGGAATATTAGTGCTGTCACTTTAAGAGCTGCACTGATCCAGTATACTGATACACACGCCTGAAGACAGAAAACAGCGCAAGAGTCTCACGCTTAATGCTGGAAACTCACATTCAAATCTCACAAAGAAATCGAAATTATAAATTTATAACAAGTATCCGATTCCTGACCTCAAGTATTCGATTCCAGAATTGATATCGATTTTCGATTCCTAACCCTAGTCATAATGAATATCATCAAATAAATATCTGTGATTTAACAATGACGTCACGAGGAGAGCGTTGACCGTTTCTGACCTGATTGAGCACTTGCTCGAGCTCGTACGCCTCGTTCAGCGCTCCCACGTCCAGGAGCTTCAGCTGACCCAGCAGGAGATGCAGAGCGGCTCGCGGACACAGGATCAGGTGGCACTGAAGGCACGAACCCCGGATGAGCATGTACAAATTCTGGAAAGAGATGGAGATTAGGGCTGGACGACGAGATGACAAAAATACGATACACTTCAGACAATCTGCTAACTACAAGTAAATAACTCTCAAAAGAGTATTAGTAGACTGTGAGGTTAGGGTTGGAATAAGTCCGATTTTTAATGTTTTAAAAGAAGTCTCTTCTGCTCACCAAGGCTACAATTATATATATATAAAAAAAACGTAATATTGTTAAATATTATTCCAATGTAAATCAGCTGTTTTCTATGTGAATATATAGTAAAGTGTAATTTATTCCTGTGATCAAAGCTGAATTTTCAGCATCATTACTCCAGTCTTCAGTGTCACATGATCCTTCAGAAATCACTATAATATGATGATTTGATGCTCAAGACACATTTATGATTATTATCAGTGTTGAAAACATTTGTTGATGAATAGAAAGGTTAAAAGAACAGCGTTTATTTTAAATAGAATATTTTGTTACATTATAAATGTCTTTACGGTCACTTTTGATCAATTCAATGCATCCTTGATGAATAAAAGTATTGATTGCTTTTATTTCTTTCCCCCCAAAAAAATTCTCACTGACCCCAAACTTTTGAATGGTAGTGTACAAAGTTACAAAAGCTTTCTATTTCAGATAAACGCTGTTCTTTTGAACTTTCTATTCATCAAACAATCCTGATTTTTTAAAAACTGTTTTCAACATTGATAATAATCATAAATGTTTCTTGAGCATCAAATCATCATATTATACGGATTTCTGAAGGATCATGTGACACTGAAGACTGGAGTAATGATGCTGAAAATTCAGTTTTGATCACAGGAATAAATTACACTTTACTATATATTCACATAGAAAACAGCTGATTTACGTTGGAATAATATTGAACAATATTACTGTTTTTTTATCAAATAAATGCAGCCTTGGTGTGCAGAAGAGACTTCTTTTAAAAACATTAAAAATCTTACAGATCCATAACTTTTGAACGGCAGTGTAGGTGCAAATTCATTTAGTCAGTAGAATATGTCTAAAGTAGACCATTTAAATAAAGTTTTACCCAAAATGTTTAAATCAGACAGGATCATGATCTCATTACAATTCAATTGTTTTGTTTTTAAAGGGACAGTTCATCCAAAAATGTTAATGCTGTCATTATTTACTCTCTTTAATGTCGTTCCAAACTCATCAGACTGTGACTCTTTGAAACACAAATGAAGATCTTTTAATCAAATCTCAGAGATTTCGGTCCCTCTAATGAAAGTCTGTTCACCCAAAATGTTCATAAAACGATTGTAAAATAAATCCATACTATGATTCGAGCAGCTTAATCAGACTTCTGAAGAGACTCGATCACTTTATATGATTAACAGAATTAATTCAGGCTTTTATTCACATAAATCTGTTCATCATATAAAGTGATTGAGTATCTTCAGAAGTCTTATCTACTAATTATCAACTTTCCCCGCATTCACGCAACAACCTCTGCTCTGGTGAACGTGTTGGAGGATTAATATTTTTTGTAAATAAACTGGTGATTTATTTGTGTTTTTTGTGCAAACAAAGCACTCGCATCGCTTCATAAAATTGAGATTAAACCACTGGAGTCACATGGATTACTTTAATGTAGGGGTATCACAATACAAAAATGCAACTATATGTATCGTGGATAGTGACAATACGTAATGTGTATAGTTCAGTTTTAGTGTCAGTGCTAGGGCTGCACGATGTATCGTTTTAGCATCGATATCGCGATGTGCGCATCCACGATAGTCACATCGTAGGATGTTGCGATGTAGCCTATAGGGATCGTAGTTGATCCGTGATTCATGATCAGTACGGGCCGCGATATTTTTTTCCACAGGATGGTAGGGGAAGACTCATGAATATTCATTAGGGAACTCATGCCTGATTGGTCTGATGACCTACCCCCTAACCCCGCCCCTAAACCTACCCGTCACTGGGGATCTGATGACCTACCCCTAACCCCGCCCCTAAACCTACCCGTCACTGGGGATCTGATGACCTACCCCTAACCCCGCCCCTAAACCTACCCGTCACTGGGGATCTGATGACCTACCCCTAACCCCGCCCCTAAACCTACCAGTCACTGGGGTTAAGACCAATCAGGGATGAGTTCCCTAATGAATATTCATGAGTCTTCCCCTACCATCCTGTGAAAAAAAATATTGCGTACGGGCCAGCAGATCCCCGGCCCGTACTGCTTGCGATTCGCGGATTAATTGCAAAGTTTAACCATCATATAGTGAAAGTTTATCATTTGCATGTGTTTTTAAGTCCTTTCAGTTTAAACATCAAGCGTAAGAAGACTGGAACTTGCGCGTTGCTTTCTGTGAGCCGGGCAGACACAAAGATCAGTGGTCTTTCACTTATTTCTGAGCTTGAACGAACGCGAGAATTCAAAATAAAGTCAGAATGCCCTTCCTGCATTGAACATTTTTTGGCGGCCGCCAAAGCGTATTTTTGTCCCGCCAAAGCCTTATTTGACCGGTGAGTGATAGATGTCTGACTGCTGCGCTTGTTAAACTGAGAGAGAGAGCCCCGGTCGCGCGCGCGCACTCACCGTTTTCAATGTTTCAAACTGTCTTGCTTTCTCTCCCTTCCTCGCGCATATTAATGAATTAAGTTGACTGAATATCTTTGAGAATACACAATGGTAAAAGGTCGGAAGACCGAAGTTTCACGTGAAGCATTCGGATATATTTTTTTCCTGAACTACCGTTGGATTGTGCTAAAAAAAATCTTCTATGAAAAGCGTTCCCACACATTCAGATAAACCACACTTTCAATAAACAAAACAAACTAAAAAACTCTATCCAGTGATGAAATGTTTTCTGTGTTGACACAAATCTTGTGCGATGTCCTAACCAGGAGCGTAGCACCAAATTTTGGGCCCTGGGTACAAACCATCTTGCTGGGCCCCCGTACCAAATACCATAGTATGGGTGGGGTATTGCATTTTTATCATAAAAACACTTCAAATGTAAACAAATGGTTGCTAAAATATCCTTTATTGTCACAATACCTTTTTTAAAGTTAATTGATGATTATTTGTCTGTTTAAAATAAATGCAGACTATAGAATCACAGGGTACACTAACCGCCAAACTAGACATTCAGTCTCTGAATTACGTTTTAAAATAAGTCATTTTCAATCATTAAGATGTGCATTAAACTGAGAACAATCCTGTACTTAATGTAAGAGCGTGCGTGCACGAGCTAATTTGCATAACAATGCAATAAAATAGGCGGGTGTTAGATTTTGACAATGGAGGGAAATATACAGTGTTTTCATGTAAACTTCTGACTCTGGGGAGAACTGCAGCAGAAGAGGAGACAAGCTGCGCAGCTGCCTGGAGTGGCAGTGTGTTGAGCTCCCAGCTCCGCCTCCGTCTGCTTCTCACTCCCTGTTATTTACCCAGAAACATTGTTTGCTCGCTATGTAGGGTGTGATACTATAAAGTAGAGCCCTGCGCGGGACTGTTTTCTTCATCCCGCCCGCGCCCGCCGAATTTCTGACCATTACCGCCCGCTCCCGCAACATATGTGTTACACTCCCGCCCGCGCCCGCAGAACTTTGAGAATTTATTCCCGCACAATAATAGAAATGCATTCATTTTGTGTCTTCTCCCGTCCCGCAGGAAAAAACACGTATTTCTATTGCTATTATTAAAGAGATTCATGGGGTTGTTTTCGTTTCCCTGGCCTACATGTATTCTGACGCACTGATCAGGAAGATGAATAATAGTAGTCCAAATGTCAGCCTTGCTTAGGTTTTGTGCTGTATACCTGTTTGAGGTTCTTTTCCACATCATTTATTGACATCTCTCCATCATGTTGACTCGCTAGGCTACCTCCCGATCCCGCAGTTTTTTTTTTTTAGCCGCCCATTCCCGCCCGCAGCAAGGTTCAAACCGCCCGCTCCCGCGAGATTTGCGTTGGGTCCCGCGGGACCCGGCGGGACTCAATCCCAATGCAGCCCTCTACTATAAAATATTGGTATATTATTCAAATAGAACATAAATGTATGCTATTCTACCTGGAGAGTAGATATTTATGTTAAAACAATGTCAATGCTCGATGATGCATTTGGAGCTCACCTTTCTTTTCAAAAAACTGAGTGAGCAACTGCTTTCCCTCATTTGCCTTTCTCTCTTTAATCTTCTTTTCTTTTCGTTTTTGAGCCCCTGATTTTCCTTTCTTAAGGAAAGACATGACTCTTCCCCGTCTTCCTAGTTCCTATCACGGCTCACTCCAGCTCCTGTCTCATCACCTGACTCACCGCAGGTCCGCAGCAGAAGCACCTGAACTGCGGGTCGTACCATTTACATTGATTCGAGAGGGGTGGTGGGGCCCTGCACAGCATGAAAATTACTTTTTTTTTTATACCAAACCAGTGCCTAACTACAAGTTTAGTTTTGCACAGGAACTTTTTTATTTGTACATTAATGCTATACAAATGTTAGTGCATGTATATGTATGTATAGAAAACTGACTTCTAAGGGCCCCCCCCTGCCTCGGTCCCTGGGTACTCGGTACCCTTTACCCCCCCAGTCCGACGCCCCTGGTCCTAACTGCCGGGATAATCACACAACGTGTGCCGTGGTCCGTTAAAACACGTCCGATTCGTGAACTAATGACTCCTTTGAACCGACTCACTTTAATGAATGGTTAAAACAACTGATCTGTCCAACACTGAACTCACGAGACATAGCAAATCGGTAACACTTTACAATAAGGTTCCATTTATTAAACTCTAGTTAACTACATTAGTTAACTATAATAGTTTCTATGCAGATTTACTCCATTACAAATTCACCAGTTGTGCAAAAGGATCAAGTGATGTGAACCTGGACAGAGCATGTACAGCGAGTGTTCGATCAGACCACGCCCCCTTTTCTGACATGTTGCGACATGCCCTGGCTTGCAGAGAACGGCATTCAGTTTAGTTTCAGTTTCTAAGTTAAGCGTCTGGTTGTGTTCGTGTGCGTCAGTGACCACAAGTAAGTTACAATTATATTATATAGACAAGTTAATATTAGTTATTTATGGTCGAGCTTACAGTTAGTGACAGCCTTTATCTCTGTTGTATCTGTAGCTTGTATGGCATATTTATTGTAGTTCACATTTCAGGACATGTTTAGCACTGTTTATTTAAATGACTAGGGAGAGTATTAGCCTCAATTGTGTTATGTTAGTTAACGTCAATGTTTATTTCATTTCTTTAGAACCACACCTACACTGTAAAGTATATACTGAATAGTGCCTGTGCATCTGTATTCCGAAAGTGTATATATTAAACCATTCAACAAGTATCCCTGCCTTCCGTGTCCTGACTAGACACCCCATATTGGTGACTAATTTTCGTAACCAGTAGAGCCCCATTACAATTTATGGTTCTTCGAGCAGAATAGGGTCAACGATATGGCAACCAGTAAAGAAGGAATCAGCCTCCCTGTTTCACCTGTGCGCCCCAAACGCTCAGTGCAACGCCCAAGATATCTGGATGATTTCTTAGTCGAATATACAGACCAACATAGCTTAGCACAGATGCACAGGCACGAAGAGGAGAGGGAGTTACTCAGTCCTGCTAGAAGCATATCTTCAATGCAGAAAGCAAATGAAGCCATTGTTCATCAGGCTTTGGAGACAGCGCGGCAACAGAGTGAAACGGCCAAGAAACAAACAGAGCTTTTGGAGTTTTTCCTGCAGCACCATTCCCCTCAGACCTCAGCTCAGTGGTCAAGGAGGTCATCACGGCATCAGACCCCAGTACGCCAACTCTACCCAGACGGAGGAGGTGAACCACAGCCTTCCCCAGCCGTTGCTCCTCACCATCACAGAACTGAGGATCAGCCAAGCGTAACTGCAGACCTTACCCATCAGCTAGAACAAATGACACTTCCTCCGCCTCTTAGCCGAGTCATTCAACCCCCTAAGCACACGCTCGATCCACGCTATGACGTTCAGGCTATCAAGCAGGATACTGAACATTATCCACCAGCTTACCTTCAGCCCAGCCATCCCAAAGGGTCACCCCAGGGCCTACAGCACTCAGTAGACTTTTTAAGAAATGCCTCATTATATAACTCAATCTCATCCTACCCTATATCAAGTAATTGTAAGTCCAGCGCAGTTGCAACTGGCAGCCAGCACGAGGAAAGTAGAGAGCCTCAGTTGGGAAATCCACATCTGGTGCCACCTGAGCCTCATCTCTATCTCCCACATGTGGCTCCTCCCAGATCGCTACATGTAAATCCAGCTGTCGATCAGATGATGCCCCTACCCGTGCACCGGTCAATACATCAGCCACCTTATGTACCTCAACCTTTCTACCAAGGGAACCCAGCCATGTTGAGCCATTATCCCTCCACCGGGTATCAGCATGCACCCCCTAATATAGAAGGCCCAACATTTCACCAAGGAAGATAGAGCTCAATATGTGGAGCTACGCCTTTCCCTTAGCATACTCCTACATCCTTCTCAGTCCGAGCATTACAAGTATGCCACATTGCTGAAGCATGTCAAGGTGCCACAAGCACATTGCCTTGTGCTAGCTCATGCAGAGTCTAATATGCCCTACTCTGAAGCTCTGAAAGCACTGGATGAACACTATGGACGTCCATATCAGTTTGTGCTGAAGGAGATAGAGGACATAGAACGCCTACCCATCATCCGAGATGATAGGGCTCTCGACGAGTTCTCCATCAGAGTGCAGTCACTTGTCGGGATGCTGAAAGCTCTCAGAGGTGAAGGCTATAAAGAACTCCACTGCGGCTCAAATGTGAAGCGTCTTCTAAGAAGGCTCCCCAAGCACCAGCAAGAGCGATTTCGTCGTCAACAGTATAGGAAGGACCCTGATAAATTGAAGCTAACGCTTACTGACTTTTCAGAGTGGCTGAAGGCAGAAGTCAGATGCCTGGACATTGAGCCCTCACTTCAAGCTCACAGTGATAGGGACAGGAGAGAATTCAAGCAGCAGAAGTCCAAGGTTAAGATCACTACTGTTATGCATGGGACAGGCAGTTCCAGTAACCATCCAGCCGACACGCCCTCCCAAGCGGCTCATTCTATCCGAACCCAAGTGAAGGGTAAGATATACTGCCCTTACTGCGAGGCAGAACACTACCTCAGCCAATGTGAGAGTTTTGCTAAGCTTACCAAAGCAGAGATGGTGGACTGGATTAAAGTCAAGAGAAGGTGCTGGAGATGCGGACGTTCTCACCTAGCCTCTGCCTGTGACCTCAAGAAACCGTGTCGCCTTTGTAAGTCTAAGCACCTTTCTGTTCTACATGAGGTCAACTAGAGGAGTGAGAACGAGCCCACCATCATGTCGACAGCAGAGACTCATTACCTGGATCTGCCAAATAGATATAGCCAGGTGCTGTTAAAGATTGTTAGAGTCAATTTGCAATACCAGGATAAAGTGCTCGACACTTATGCAGTATTGGATGATGGGTCTGAGAGAACCATCCTGCTTTCATCTGCTGCACGTCGCCTGGGAGTACAGGGTCAGGCAGAAGACCTCACACTCCGTACTATCCGCCAAGACATCAAGATACAGTCAGGCTCACGTGTGTCCTTTACAATCACTCCAGCTTCCCACCCAACAAAGAGGTTCTCCATTCAAGGCGCATTCACAGGTGAACACCTAGGCCTCTCTCAGTACAGCTACCCAGTTACCCAACTCCAGAAAAGATATCCGCATCTACAAGGTCTGGCAATCCCACCCATCGATGGAGCTCAGCCAACCCTCCTGATTGGATCGGATAATGCTGATCTGATCATTCCGATTGAGCCAGTGCATCTGGGTCCCCCTGGTGGTCCTGCAGCAGTCAAGACTAAGCTCAGTTGGATACTCCAAGGCCCAGCAAAATACCTGCAGCAACAGCTTCCCACCACACAGTGTTTGTTCACCACAGTTTCCTCCCCTTCTGTTGAGCTGTTCAGTCAAGTTGAACGGTTGTGGCAGTTAGATACACTGCCTTTCAAAAGTGAGAGGTTGGTGACCAGATCCAGACAGGACAAGTACTCAGTGGACCTATTAGAGGCCGAGACCATCCGTGTAGAAGTAAACGGCGTGCATCGGTACGCTACACCCCTTCTACGAGCTCCAAACATGCCCAAGCTGCAAGTTTCAAAGGAAGTTGTGATGAAGAACCTGCGAAACACAGAGAAGAGGTTAGTACAAGACCTACTGCGTGCATCTACCTACCAGGAGGAGATCAAGAAACTAGAGATTGCTGGGTATGCCACCAAGATTGACTCCTGCGAGGCGGACTCATCAGAGGAGTCTTGGTTTCTGCCCCACCACATGGTCAGGCACAATGGCAAGGAACGGATTGTTTTCAACTGCAGCTTCCAGCTTGGCAGACAAAGTCTAAATAACTACCTGCTTCCTGGTCCAGCCTTAGGACCCTCACTTCTTGGAGTCCTCTTACGCTTCAGAGAGCATCGAGTCGCAGTAAGTAGGGGTCGACCGATTATCGGCCTGGCCGATTATCGGCGCCGATATTGAGCATTTTTATGGTTATCGGTATCGGCCATTTTCAAAACCGATTTGCCGATAAAATAATTTTATTTTGAAATGCGCTATATTTGGCTCTAACGCAGGCACCTCTGTCGGAACTCACCACTCTGTAGACTAGACCAATGTCCCGCACATCTGATTTGTTGGGAGTCACGAGTCCGGCCAATCAGCGCAAAAGCTGAGGCACTGAAAGTGTTGCACTCTCACACCGAGAGCACTCGCTGACTGGAGCTGCTTCACTGATCACGCATCAGTCTCTCAAAGTTAAGACAGCAGCAGACTTTGCTGAAGTAGCAATACTTTACTACACTGAAGTTGCAAAACACCTCAACATAACAGGGTCCTGTGATTTCCGCGATGCAGAAAACACGGAAGGAATCGCGGAATCCAGTCATAAAAACGGAATTTAATGTATAAAGCGGATCGTCACGGAATTTTTCAACTTCTTGATGAATTAATAAAAGAACAGGTCAGTACAAATCAAATCGGATGTCAAACCGTAAACCGTTATTTAAATATGAATCCTGCGTGTCTCTAAATGAATGGCGCAGACGCGTGATCATTACCACACACACACACACACACACACACACACACACACACACACACACACACACACACACAGGAGCACGCGTGACGCTTGCGCTGTTTTCAGCCTCAGCCGCATCATTATATGAGGATATGATTGCATAAACATCATCTCCAGAGCCGCTTAGTCACTTCATGAGCTTAATGCTTCAACTGAGAAAAGTTATCGTCATATCCATAGGGTCATATCATAAACACACAGAAACTCAAAGATCTCAACGGCAACCCGTCAAAATAAAAGTTCGGTTTTTCATAGGGCCCTAAAAATGTAATTTGTTTTAAACTGTAAATAAATTGAATTGTTTGATAATTTCAATTAATTAGAAATGCTTTTTTATTAGTAAAATTTAATTTTACCATTAAAATAGTCTTTAAGTTTTACAAAATGTTTACAGAATGCTGCTGGGTGCTCCCTGAATTTTTTTATAGTTTTTATTATTAATAATGTTATTAATAATGTTATTATTAACAGTTCTCAGATTTAAAAATATGATTAAAATCATTTAAAGAAAGTTTTTGTAAAAACCCTTTGTTATTCTTAATTTTGACTTTAACTTACATTTTTACACCAGACATAGGCTATATCGGTTCAAAATATCGGATATCGGTCTACTTGATCTGTAATAATCGGTATCGGCATCGGCCCTGAAAATCACATATCGGTCGACCCCTAGCAGTAAGTGGAGACATTAAAGGGATGTTTCACCAGGTCCGCCTACTGGATAGAGACAAGCCCTTGCTGAGGTTCCTTTGAAGGGATCTAAAGACGGACGAACAACCATCAGTCTACCAGTGGGAGGTCCTGGCGTTCGGGACGACGTGCAGTCCCTGCTGCGCGATCTTTGCTCTCCAGAAACACGTCAATGAGTCAAGTCAACCAGGGGAAAATGTCCGCCACAGTATAGAAAAGTGCTTCTACGTCGATAACTGCCTGCAGAGTCTACCCACCGTAGTAGAAGCCAGTAACCTTGTGACGAGACTTAGAACCCTTCTAGCTGCAGGTGGCTTCGAAATTCGCCAGTGGGCCAGTAACCAGCCAGAGGTGATTTGCAACCTGCATAAGGAGGCCAAGTCTGACAGCGGTGAAAGATGGGTTTCTCAGACGCATGGTGAAGCTCAAGAGATGACGCTAGGCCTCAGTTGGCACTTCATGGAGGACACACTCCATTACAGGCATCGCCCGGTTGGCCCAAGCCAGACAACCATGCGAAATATCTATAAGATACTAGCAAGCCAGTATGATCCCCTAGGTTATATCCTGCCCTTCACCACAAGGGCTAAAGTTTTAGTCCAGAGACTATGGGCTAAAGACCGCGATTGGGACGACCCAAACTTACCTGTCGACCTCCTGCAAGCCTGGACTACATGGGAAGAAGAGCTCCCTCAGCTCCCTACGGTCAATCTCTCTCGGAGCTACTTCCCACTGGACGTGGTTTTAAGTGTCATCACCCTCGAGCTTCACGTCTTTTGTGATGCATCAGAGTCCGCCTATGGGTCAGTTGCTTACCTACGTGGTGAGGATCCTCATGGCCAAGTCCATGTAGCCTTTGTGCTGGCACGCTCAAGAGTGGCACCGAAGAAACAACAGTCAATGCCGCGGCTTGAGCTCTGTGCCGCACTTACCGGAGCTCAGCTTGCCCAGATGATCCAGAGAGAGCTAACCCTTCAGTTGCGGGACATAGTGCTGTGGTCTGACTCCACCACAGTACTTACCTGGATACAGTCAGAGTCCTGCAGATACAAGGTGTTTGTAGGGACTCATGTATCTGAGATCAGGAGCTGACGGATCACCGGTCATGGAGGTATATGGACACACAGAATAACCCTGCAGATCCTATCACAAGAGGGATGACCCTATCCAACCTAGCCAAGCCAAACCAGTTCAGCCAAGGTCCTGCCTTCCTCCGGCTACCACGTGAGAGTTGGGCAGCTACAAATTCTTTCGTGGAGGTCCCAGATGAAACAGAGATGAAGAGGTCTGCGTTCTGTGGATTCATGTCAGCCATTACTGCTCCAGAGATCCCAGCCGCTGAAGACCACACTACCTTTGAAGATCTCCTTGAGGCAACAAGTAGGTCACTGCATGGGGCGGCCTTCCAGACGAGCACCCTCAGTGCAGATGACTACGGAGAAGCAGAACTCCGAATCCTTCAGAGAGCACAATATGATAGCTTTCCAGACGAAGTTAAGTGCCTAAAAACAGGGAAAGCACTTCCATCTAGCAGTCGGCTCTTGTCACTTGCTCCAGAGTACGGCGTCTCTAGGGGCCTTATCCGAGTAGGTGGTAGGTTGCGCCGTTCTACTAGTCTGGAAGAAGATGTCATATACCCAATTGTGCTAGAACCTAAGCACCATATTACTAAACTTATCATACGGCAGTATGACAACAAGTTACTCCATTCTGGATCGGAGACGGTCTTTGCAGAGCTCCGACGCAAGTTTTGGATCCTCCAAGGCCGCGAAGCTGTGCGTCGTCATCAGAGATCCTGCGTGGAGTGCCAGAAAGGGAGAGCAAAGCCTGCTATTCCTAAGATGGCAGATCTGCCCCCTTGTCGTCTCTGCCTCCTGAAGCCTCCATTTTATTCAACAGGAGTAGATTGCTTTGGCCCGTTCCAGGTCAAGCGAGGTCGGAGTACGGAAAAGAGATGGGGAATTGTTTTTAAGTGTATGACCACCAGGTGCATTCACCTAGATGTGCTGCCCAACATGGATACCGACTCGTTCCTCATGTCACTCAGAAGGTTCGTGGCTAGACGGGGAACTCCCTTCGAGCTTCTCTCTGACTGTGGGACCAACTTCCGCGGAGGGGCGCATGAGCTCAAAGCAAGTTTTGAGGCCATGTGCGAAGAGCTGCAAACCAAGTTGGCTAGGCACCAGATACGTTTCCAGTTCAATCCACCAAATGCACCTCACTTTGGTGGAGCCTGGGAGCAGGAAGTCAGATCCATTAAGGCTGCAATCTATGTGACTCTGGGAGCACAGACAGTGACCGAAGAAGTCTTGCAGACAGTTCTGATTGAGGTAGAAGGAATCCTCAACTCCAAGCCACTGGGCTACGTGTCGACAGATGTAGCCGATGCAGATCCCGTAACTCCCAACTACCTCCTCATAGGGCGGCCTGATTCTTCGCTTCCTCAAGTGGTGTACCCTGAGTCTGAGATTCTCAGTCGGAGAAGATGGCGACACAGTCCGGTGTTAGCTGACCAGTTTTGGACCCATTTCATACGGAGCTACTTACCTTTCTTGCAGTCAAGGCAGAAATGGGTAAAGGACACAGAGAATCTCACTGTTGGTACAGTGGTGATGGTAATTGACCAAAGGTTACCTCGTGCATTGTGGCCCATGGGAAGAGTCACGAAGACCATTAGGAGTGTCGATGGTAAAGTGAGGACTGCTGAGGTGCAGGTGGAAGAGAGAACCTACACCAGACCGGTGGCCAAGCTCATTGAGCTGCCGGCCATCCCGGATAATGCTCCCGACAACAGCTCCTGTGGATAGTTGAGCCTTTCCAGGAGATAATTCACACCGTGAATTATGGGGCGGCTGTGCAAAAGGATCAAGTGATGTGAACCTGGACAGAGCATGTACAGCGAGTGTTCGATCAGACCACGCCCCCTTTTCTGACATGTTGCGACATGCCCTGGCTTGCAGAGAACGGCATTCAGTTTAGTTTCAGTTTCTAAGTTAAGCGTCTGGTTGTGTTCGTGTGCGTCAGTGACCACAAGTAAGTTACAATTATATTATATAGACAAGTTAATATTAGTTATTTATGGTCGACCTTACAGTTAGTGACAGCCTTTATCTCTGTCGTATTTGTAGCTTGTATGGCATTCTTATTGTAGTTCACATTTCAGGACATGTTTAGCACTGTTTATTTAAATGACTAGGGAGAGTATTAGCCTCAATTGTGTTATGTTAGTTAACGTCAATGTTTATTTCATTTCTTTAGAACCACACCTACACTGTAAAGTATATACTGAATAGTGCCTGTGCATCTGTATTCCGAAAGTGTATATATTAAACCATTCAACAAGTATCCCTGCCTTCCGTGTCCTGACTAGACACCCCATATTGGTGACTAATTTTCGTAACCAGTAGAGCCCCATTACACCAGTCATTCAGATGATTCATTCTTTCCAAAAAGAGCTATTCAAGTCATCTGGTGAAATTTTCATATCGCGATATATATCGCAGAAAAAAAAAATATCGCAATGTATTTTTTCCCCAATATCGTGCAGCCCTAGTCAGTGCTACATTAAACTACTATATATAATGTTGAATATAATGTATAATAATGCAATGAGGAATATGTGTGTGTCCTGATAATGTCAGATGTTACCAGTAAAAAGTGTCCTATATTATTTTAAATATATCTAGTCAGTGAAAGAGTTCAAGCATATTCATCTAAAATAATTCTGTATTTTCATCTTCAGAATCATGAATATTGTTATTCTGGTGTCTCTATTGTCCTGTGCTTTGGGTTTCAGCATCAAGTCCAAGACTATTCATTTACACACACAATGTAATACCAAATTTAGCATTTTAATCAACAGTTTTTGTTAATCTTCAATCATATGTCTTGGAGTATCGCAATTATATCATATCGTGATTTCAGTATCGTGAAATGTATTGAATCGTGACATGAGGGAATCGTTACACCCCTACTTTAATGAGGTCTTTATTACCTTTCTGAGCCTGGAAAGTGGTAGTTGCATAGACTGTCAATGGAGGGACAGAAATCTCTCAGATTGCATTAAAAAGATCTTCATTCAAGGGTTTGGAACGACATGAGGGTGAGTGATTAATGGCAGAATTATCATATTTGGGTGAACTGTCGCTTCAGCTCCAGATAAACACCTAACCCGTGAGAGGACAGCTTACGGTGAAGAAGAGCGGGTTGTAGACGGGCAGGGGCAGCTCCACGATGCCCAGGTGTCCAGGACAGCTTTCGTAGTCCTGCATGCAGGTGGAGCAGATCTCCTTGCTATCAGCCGGACCCAGAGCCAGATCATACAGCCCGTTCGGGGCCGCACTGCCCACACCGTCCAGCAGCTCCGGGTTAGTGACCGTCTTCACACTCAGCCTCCTGAGAGAGAGAGAGAGAGAGAGAGAGAGAGAGACACACACACACACACACCAGAGGATGACAGAAGGTCAACTCAAGCTACCTTCATCTCTATAGAGCTTTATACATCTCAGATGGTTTCAAAGCAGCTTCACAGGAAAACAAGTACATGTACAAATTAACTAACATTTAACAACACTGCACAAAATTATAAACGCAACACTTTTATTTTTGCCCCCATTTTTTATGAGCTGAACTCAAAGATCTAAGTCTTTTTCTATGTACACTAAAGGCCTATTTCTCTCAAATATTGTTCACAAATCTGTCTAAATCTGTGTTAGTGAGCACTTCTCCTTTGCCGAGATAATCCATCCACCTCACAGGTGTGGCATATCAAGATGCTGATTAGACAGCATGATTATTGCACAGGTGTGCCTTAGGCTGGCCACAATAAAAGGCCTCTCTAAAATGTGCAGTTTTACTTTTATCACAGCACAATGCCACAGATGTCGCAAGTTTTGAGGGAGCGTGTGATTGGTATGCTGACTGCAGGAATGTCCACCAGAGCTGTTGCCCATGAATTGAATGTTAATTTCTAGGGATGCACCGGATATTCGGCCACCGAAAATTTTCGGCCGAAAATGGCCCAAAAGGTTTTCGGCCGAAAGACTTTTATCACCGAAACAATACGGCCGAAATGTTATGACGCAAACAAAAACCTGACCTGCACGTGCTTGTCTGAAACATGTCTGCTGTGTGGACGTATTTCAGTATATCCACGGACATCGATTTGCAAAACATGTAATGCCGAAAATCCAGGGGGAGAGAGTGAGTAAGAGAGCACGTGAGGGAGAGAGAGCACAAGAGGTACGGGTGAGTGAGAGAGAGAGAGAGAGAGAGAGAGGGACGAGTGAGGGTAGTGCTGCGCGAATGCGCTACAGAGCTCTGCAATCAAATACGATTTTAAATAGGCTTAGTAAAAAAATAAATAAATAAACAAACAAAAATCAATGTGTAGCTGTCAGCGTTGATATTGTGGCGGGCCGCCACAAATAAATGAACGTATGGGAAACCCTGGGGTGCATCTACAAAGACTTTCTCCACGTCGGGTTTAATTCATCACCTGAAATCCAAACATTCCGATCGCTACGCTGAATATGAGAGGAACGCGGCACAGAAAAGGAAAATGCCTCCGCGCACGCCCACTCCGTCTGTGCCGGACGTTTTTGAAAAGGCAAGGAAGTTTCCTACAGAGAAAAATTTAAAATGGACTTGACCTAAATGCACTTTGTTTTATGATAGAACGTTTAATTTTAAAACCTTTCTGCAGGCCAGTAGGCCTGTACATTATTATTTAAAGGGTTAGTTCACCCAAAAATGAAAATTATGTCATTAATGACTCACCCTCATGTCGTCCCAAGCCCGTAAGACCTCCGTTCATCTTTGGAACACAGTTTAAGATATTTTAGATTTAGTCCGAGAGCTTTTTGTCCCTCCATTGAAAATGTACGTACGGCACACACTCTTTGTCCAGAATGGAAATAAAGACATCATCAAAGTAGTCCATGTGACATCAGTGGGTTAGTTAGAATGTTTGGAAGCATCGAAAATACATTTTGGTCCAAAAATAACAAAAACTACGACTTTATTCAGCATTGTATTGTCTTCCGGTTCTGTTGTTGATCCGCGTTCACGATTCCGCAGTGACCCTGCTGACGTAAGACGCTGATGACGTGTTATCTGGTGCGCCCGAGCTTCGTTTACAGTTTGAGGGAGACGGGCGCTGTATTCAAGCTATTCTACATTGTTTGTATTTTTGTATTGCTATATTTTTTTTTAAAATGGTGCGTAGTTGTGCATGTCGCGGATGTCCTAATCTCCAGATAACACGTCATCAGCGTCTTACGTCAGCAGGGTCACTGCGGAATCGTGAACGCGGATCAACAACAGAACCGGAAGACAATACAATGCTGAATAAAGTCGTAGTTTTTGTTATGTTTGGACCAAAATGTATTTTCGATGCTTCCAAACATTCTAACTAACCCACTGATGTCACATGGACTACTTTGATGATGTCTTTATTTCCATTCTGGACAAAGAGTGTGTGCCGTACGTACATTTTCAATGGAGGGACAAAAAGCTCTCGGACTAAATCTAAAATATCTTAAACTGTGTTCCAAAGATGAACGGAGGTCTTACGGGCTTGGGACGACATGAGGGTGAGTCATTAATGACATAATTTTCATTTTTGGGTGAACTAACCCTTTAATGTACACATGAGTGGTGTTAAGATAAACATTTTAGTTTGAATTTTATTTTATACTGTGCATTGTTGCAATGTGCTAAATAAATATTAGCATAATTTGTACTTGATTTATTCTTTGAAACGTTAATGTTAATTTATGCAATGCCTTGATTTTAGTAAAGTTAGTACACAGTCATAGCCATAAATGCAATGGTACTAATAATTGGCATAATTTCTTTCGGCGTTTCGGTTTTCGGCCAAGAATTTTCATTTCGGTGCATCCTTATTAATTTCTCTACCATAAGCCATCTCCAAAGGCGTTTCAGAGAATTTGGCAGTACATCCGGCCTCACAACCGCAGACCATGTATAACCACACCAGCCCAGGACCTCCACATCCAGCATCGTCTGAGACCAGCCACCCGGACAGCTGCTGACACAATCGGTTTGCATTACCAAAGAATTTCTGCACAAACTGTCAGAAACCGTCTCAGGGAAGCTCGTCTGCATGCGCATCGTCCTCATCGGGGTCTCGACCTGACTGCAGTTCGTCGTCGTAACCGACTTGAGTGGGCAAATAATCACATTCAATGGCGTCTGGCACTTTGGAGATGTGTTCTCTTCACGGATGAATCCCGGTTTTCACTGTGAGGGGCAGATGGCAGACAGCGTGTATGGCGTTGTGTGAGTGAGCGGTTTGCTGATGTCGATGTTGTGGATCGAGTGGCCCATGGTGGCGGTTGGGTTATGGTATGGGCAGGCGTATGTTATGGACAAGGAACATAGGTGCATTTTATTGCTGGCATTTTGGATGCACAGAGATACCGTGACAAGATCCTGAGGCCCATTGTTGTGCCATTCATCCACGACCATCAGCTCATGTTGCAGCATGATAATGCATGGCCCCGTGTTGGAGGATCTGTACACAATTCCTGGAAGCTGAAAACATCCCAGTTCTTGCATGGCCAGCATACTCACCGGACATGTCACCCGCTGAGCATGTTTGGGATGCTCTGGATCGGCATATTCAACAGCGTGTTCTAGGTCCTGCCAATATCCAGCAACTTCCCACAGCCATTGAAGAGGTGTGGACCAACATTACACACAATCAACAACCTGATCAACTCTATGCGAAGGAGATGTGTTGCACTGCACGAGGCAAATGGTGGTCACACCAGATACTGACTGATTCAGATTCAGACCCCCCCCCCCCCCCCCAATACAGTAAAACTGCACATTTTAGAGAGGCTTTTTATTGTGGCCAGCCTAAGGCACACCTGTGCAATAATCATGCTGTCTAATCAGCATCTTGATATGCCACACCTGTGAGGTGGATGGATTATCTCGGCAAAGGAGAAGTGCTCACTAACACAGATTTAGACAGATTTGTGAACAATATTTGAGAGAAATATACTTTTTGTGTACATAGAAAAAGTCTTAGATCTTTGAGTTTAGCTCATGAAAAATGGGGGCAAAAAACTAAAGTGTTGCGTTTATAATTTTGTTCAGTGTAGATTAATACATGCCATAGAATTATAGTGTATAATATATATACAGTAGTCAACATTTGAAGTGGATCAAAACCTTTCATCAAAGTTATACATGAATTTTGAACAATACCCGTTCTTGTCTTAGGACAACTTTGATGAACTTTTTTGATCCACTACAAATGTTGACTACTGTAGTATAAATATATATATATATAATTCATGTTAACTAATGTAGTCAATTAATATATCAACAAACGAGCCCTTATTTGAAAAGTGTCACTAGTTCAGTTCAAAAACTGTGTAAAGTTATTGAATTATTGAGCTTTTTGATTGTGTTACTGCTTATATTTGACTCAAACGTAACTTAATGTTTTAAAACAGCATTTAGCGTGACAGCATATGGGGCACGTTGTCACAAAGCTCAACATGTGTTGTTAATGAACTGTGTGTTTTGGTAATAACTGTTGGAGTCTTTCGTTTACAGTAACATGCAACTGATCTCCGGCTAGTTGTGTAAGTAAGTTGTGCAAGTGTATTATTATCATTACCTTAATTCCTTAGCGTCGTACAAGCCAAACGACATGCCCTCCAATCGCCTCCATGGTGTTTCTTTTGAAAATTGCATTTTCTTAATAAACTATGTACATTAGAATAGAAATCTCTCTGTATTCCCCATGTGCGTCATGTAGAGCTGTAACATGTGGGAGCGCGTGCTGGACTCAAGGACGAGACCAAATAACACGGAGGGATAAATTAGACTAAAACATGAACAAAAGCGACAAAAGCAGAGACGTTGACCTAAGGAACAGCGGTAAATATTAATTATTTGCTAGTAAAACACCTGCATATTAATATTCTACGGGGATGTATGACGAATATTTTTTCTTATTATTATTGTTTTGTCAGATGGTATATCCCGGCCTTAGAAAACGAATGATTGGTAGAATGGAAATTTGTTTGAAACTTTCAGAATATATATTTTTTAACTCTTCGCTGTTTATTTTAATTCAATGGTTATTAAACTTTCTCAGTGTCATTATCAAGACGTAAATTATTTTCCACACCGCGATTGAAGTAGAATTTAAACGGTCAGGTCACATGATACCTATTACTTTTCTCAGCGCTGACCAGGATGGACCAATAACAGCCCGAGATTTCTTCTGCGCTTTCTGGTGCTTTGAAGGAAGCGTCAAAGCGGATGGTTTCTGATCACGCACTCGGTGTCATGGCGTCCTCCTGTTCGCGAGCTCTCAGGCATCATGCTTGTAAGAGTAGCAGAATATTGCGCATTCATCTGCAGAATTCATGGCCTAATAGGTAAGATGAATGCACAAGAACAGGCTTACTTGCGCCTTTTTATGAAATGACATTTTTGTAATTTCCATGCATTTAAAGAAATGACTGGTTGTCTCTAGGTCATTTCAAGGGGCTGTATGTGTCAGCTCACGTCGGAATATGATTAATAACTTTTCAAGTTTTACCAGAATATTAAATGTTTTATTAGAATGGAATAGCTCATTATGGGGTTTGATTACAGGAGTTTTGCTCTGAATTCTGCTGCAGACCGACAACCTGCCGTTTCTTCACAAGGTTTGACAACTCATTTTTGTCTTTTAATAGGAGAATTCATGTGCTTTGTTAAATTAAGCAGCCTTCTAATCAGAAATAAATATTTTTATTATATTTTTTAGAAGAAATAGTCATTCCAAAGAAGAAAACATGGTATGTACTGTTCTGATCAACACATCAAAGATCACTTGTGTTTTTTTTATAACTCATTAATTCACACAGTCAATTAATTTGATTAATTATTTAATTTGCTTATTTGACCGGCCCACAATACAGGTCTGATATTGGACCAGTTTCGACTGGCATCCCTCAGGGCTCAGTTTTAGGACCTTTACTTTTTACTTTAGTCTTTATTTATTCCTGCTTGGCCAACTTTTATGAACTCTAGGTATTAAGTATAATTTTTATGCTATTGACACACAGATCTATATTATTTTTTAATACACCAATTTACTATTGTTGAATTATTTTGTATTTTCTTGTATTTTTACCTTTGCTCTTTGAGAAGCTCCTTTAAAGGTGCGATAGAAATAAAGTTTATTATTATTATTTTTATTATTATCAGGAGTAAAGAGGCTGTCTTACAGGCACTGGCATCCACCGTGAACAGGGTATGTTAATCAGACAACTCCAACATCCATGTTATAAATCTAATATCATGTAAACAAAGTTTGTGTGTGTGTGGTCTAGGATCCTACAGCATCAGATTACAGATTCCAGGATGATCCATATCTCGCTCCAAAAACATCATTAGACTTTGTGAGTACCTCATAAAGATTGAACTGGTTATCAAACCATTAGAGAAGTTCACAATCGGCATAAAAATCAAAACTGGCTAACGTTACTGAATGAAATGTTGAACCCATGAAGAGGAACCAACAGAAGTTTTGTGGTGTTGATGAACTCGATCTATCATCTGTGTTTTGATCATCGATCTGAATCCCATCCAGACGAAGACTTTGAGAAAAACATAATTTTCTCAGCTTTTTGCTCAATGTTGCTTTTTATGAAACTTACCCACATTCAAGTGTTGATAAAAAAAGAATGCCCGTAGCTAGAATAAAATGTTTTTAAAAAATTCTTTCTTTTCACATATTCATGTTCAGATATTCCTACAACAAAATATTCTGTGGCCAATGACATGTTTTGTGAAAATGGTCAAAAACTCTGTTGGTGGCTGGCAAGTTTTTGTTATTATTTTTTTAACGCTGGCAGGGAAAGAGTTAATGTATATACTGCAAGTTGTGAACATTACATGAAAACATACACTGACTTCTTTATTTCTCCCGCACAGAAATTATTCTCCTTGTCGCAGGAGTCAGGCAGAAATGCTGCCAAATATTTCATCAACAAATACCCAAATTACTTCCAGAAAGACTACGCACACCCTCATATTCCCGTGAGTGTCCAGTGCTTGTGTCCGAGGGTTTGCTTTGCTCATGCGTGTGTGTAAATGTTGTGAAGCTCTGCTGTGTTCTGTTGTAAGTGTCTGATGCCGGAGACTCTGGAGGCTCAGATAGAGGAGGCGTCTGAAGCTGCGCTCGCAGAGAGAGTTCAGCTGAGGAAGGTCAAAGCTGCTGTGGATCTGTACGACCACCTGCTGCAGGCCGGTGAGAGACACACACATGCCACGTGTGCGTGCCTGAGTCTGTGTGCGTGCCTGAGTCTGTGTGCGTGCCTGAGTCTGTGTGCGTGCCTGGGTCTGTGTGCGTGCCTGGGTCTGTGTGCGTGCCTGAGTCTGTGTGCGCGCCTGAGTCTGTGTGCGTGCCTGAGTCTGTGTGCGTGCCTGAGTCTGTGTGCGTGCCTGAGTCTGTGTGCGTGCCTGAGTCTGTGTGCGCGCCTGAGTCTGTGTGCGTGCCTGAGTCTGTGTGCGTGCCTGAGTCTGTGTGCGCGCCTGAGTCTGTGTGCGCGCCTGAGTCTGTGTGCGCGCCTGAGTCTGTGTGCGCGCCTGAGTCTGTGTGCGCGCCTGAGTCTGTGTGCGCGCCTGAGTCTGTGTGCGCGCCTGAGTCTGTGTGCGCGCCTGAGTCTGTGTGCGCGCCTGAGTCTGTGTGCGCGCCTGAGTCTGTGTGCGCGCCTGAGTCTGTGTGCGCGCGCGCCTGAGTCTGTGTGCGCGCGCGCCTGAGTCTGTGTGCGCGCGCGCCTGAGTCTGTGTGCGCGCGCGCCTGAGTCTGTGTGCGCGCGCGCCTGAGTCTGTGTGCGCGCGCGCCTGAGTCTGTGTGCGCGCGCGCCTGAGTCTGTGTGCGCGCGCGCCTGAGTCTGTGTGCGCGCCTGAGTCTGTCCGCGTGCGCCTGAGTCTGTCCGCGTGCGCCTGAGTCCGTCCCTGTCCGTGTGTGACTGACTGATGACGAGTGTGTTCTGTGCAGGTACATCAGTGTCTTTGGACGTGACCAATGAGCTGTTAGAGCTGATCTGCTTCTATGGAGACTGTGATCCCGCACAAGAGAACGTCCCACACCAGAGGACTGAGGAGACGGTAAGGCCTCTCACACCGTAAACACTGTTTAAGACGCTCTGTTGCTTTAGCAGCACTATTCCTGCAGCACTATTCCTGCAGCACTATTCCTGCAGCACTATTCCTGTAGCACTATTCCTGTAGCACTATTCCTGCAGCACTATTCCTGCAGCACTATTCCTGCAGCACTATTCCTGTAGCACTATTCCTGCAGCACTATTCCTGTAGCACTATTCCTGTAGCACTATTCCTGTAGCACTATTCCTGTAGCACTATTCCTGTAGCACTATTCCTGCAGCACTGTTCCTGCAGCACTGTTCCTGCAGTACTGTTCCTGCAGCACTGTTCCTGCAGCACTGTTCCTGCAGCACTATTCCTGTAGCACTATTCCTGCAGCACTATTCCTGCAGCACTATTCCTGCAGCACTATTCCTGCAGCACTATTCCTGCAGCACTATTCCTGCAGCACTATTCCTGTAGCACTATTCCTGCAGCACTATTCCTGTAGCACTATTCCTGTAGCACTATTCCTGTAGCACTATTCCTGCAGCACTGTTCCTGCAGCACTGTTCCTGCAGCACTGTTCCTGCAGCACTGTTCCTGCAGCACTGTTCCTGCAGCACTATTCCTGTAGCACTATTCCTGCAGCACTATTCCTGCAGCACTATTCCTGCAGCACTATTCCTGCAGCACTATTCCTGTAGCACTATTCCTGTAGCACTATTCCTGCAGCACTATTCCTGCAGCACTATTCCTGCAGCACTATTCCTGCAGCACTATTCCTGCAGCACTATTCCTGCAGCACTATTCCTGCAGCACTATTCCTGTAGCACTATTCCTGCAGCACTATTCCTGTAGCACTATTCCTGCAGCACTATTCCTGCAGCACTATTCCTGCAGCACTATTCCTGCAGCACTATTCCTGCAGCACTATTCCTGCAGCACTATTCCTGTAGCACTATTCCTGCAGCACTATTCCTGCAGCACTATTCCTGCAGCACTATTCCTGTAGCACTATTCCTGCAGCACTATTCCTGCAGCACTATTCCTGCAGCACTATTCCTGCAGCACTATTCCTGTAGCACTATTCCTGTAGCACTATTCCTGCAGCACTATTCCTGCAGCACTATTCCTGCAGCACTATTCCTGCAGCACTATTCCTGCAGCACTATTCCTGCAGCACTATTCCTGCAGCACTATTCCTGCAGCACTATTCCTGCAGCACTATTCCTGCAGCACTATTCCTGCAGCACTATTCCTGCAGCACTATTCCTGCAGCACTATTCCTGCAGCACTATTCCTGCAGCACTATTCCTGTAGCACTATTCCTGCAGCACTATTCCTGCAGCACTATTCCTGCAGCACTATTCCTGCAGCACTATTCCTGCAGCACTATTCCTGTAGCACTATTCCTGCAGCACTATTCCTGCAGCACTATTCCTGTAGCACTATTCCTGTAGCACTATTCCTGCAGCACTATTCCTGTAGCACTATTCCTGCAGCACTATTCCTGCAGCACTATTCCTGCAGCACTATTCCTGCAGCACTATTCCTGCAGCACTATTCCTGCAGCACTATTCCTGCAGCACTATTCCTGCAGCACTATTCCTGTAGCACTATTCCTGCAGCACTATTCCTGCAGCACTATTCCTGCAGCACTATTCCTGTAGCACTATTCCTGCAGCACTATTCCTGCAGCACTATTCCTGCAGCACTATTCCTGCAGCACTATTCCTGTAGCACTATTCCTGTAGCACTATTCCTGCAGCACTATTCCTGCAGCACTATTCCTGCAGCACTATTCCTGCAGCACTATTCCTGCAGCACTATTCCTGCAGCACTATTCCTGCAGCACTATTCCTGCAGCACTATTCCTGCAGCACTATTCCTGTAGCACTATTCCTGCAGCACTATTCCTGCAGCACTATTCCTGCAGCACTATTCCTGCAGCACTATTCCTGCAGCACTATTCCTGCAGCACTATTCCTGCAGCACTATTCCTGCAGCACTATTCCTGCAGCACTATTCCTGCAGCACTATTCCTGTAGCACTATTCCTGTAGCACTATTCCTGCAGCACTATTCCTGCAGCACTATTCCTGCAGCACTATTCCTGCAGCACTATTCCTGCAGCACTATTCCTGCAGCACTATTCCTGCAGCACTATTCCTGTAGCACTATTCCTGTAGCACTATTCCTGCAGCACTATTCCTGCAGCACTATTCCTGCAGCACTATTCCTGCAGCACTATTCCTGCAGCACTATTCCTGTAGCACTATTCCTGCAGCACTATTCCTGCAGCACTATTCCTGCAGCACTATTCCTGTAGCACTATTCCTGCAGCACTATTCCTGCAGCACTATTCCTGTAGCACTATTCCTGCACGCGTGGTGTAGTGGAGAAAGGGCTTTTAAAGGGGTCCATTCTGCTGTTTTCACATCTTCATCTGTGTTTAGTGTGTAATGTTGCTGTTTGAGCATGAAAAGCAAAAAGCTCTGAGTTCTTCTCTATATCAATTTCAGTGTTTCAGAACTTCCTGAAACACTGAAAGTTCCTTCCGGGAACGAACAGCTGACGCTGGTCATGTGTGTGATGCGTGTGACGTACAACAACAGAAGCGTACACCATTACACTAGTGAACTGACTCGAGGCCCAGAGAGAAGGAAATGAATAGTTGAAATAAAGTCGTTATTTTTGTTTGTTTTTGCGTTCGCATAGTTCACATTTTTGGGTGAACTATCCCTTTAATTCAGCTTAAAATATCTTACATTGGGTGTCTTTGCCGACCTCTTGTGGAAAATAAATAATATAAGATAAAATGTTACATGACTCTAGATGTCCTTATAGCTCTATATGGAGCAAATGAGCTGTTCCTCTGATTTCTTCAGTTTCAGAAGTCAGTTTCTCTTCAGTATGCATTCAGATACACATGTAGAAATTATAAAATATTTTTTTGGTAAAGTTTTAACATTTTTAGTTAGAATTGTGAGCATTTTTAGGTTTTTCTATGTGTCCTGAAGCATTACTCACATTCCATTCATTCCTAAGTGCGGGTCAAATTAACTTGCGAGGGAAGGATTTGTTTCTTTTTAAAGTTTCAACCACAACTCCCTTGAATCAATTAAACTTTTTTTGTGTGTATTAGTGGTCCAAATTCGACAAAAGTCTTAGGGTCTTGGACCCTTCTGATGAAATTATTTTAATAAAAGTAAAAAAAGAGGTCCAGTCGAGAATAAAGGGGCGGGGCCTGGTTGAGTTAGTTAGTAGTGTGTTAAACTGGTGGTTATGGTAAGAGGCGGGACATTTCCCAAACACACTCAAAGCGCTCGACCAATCACAACACACTGCTCCAGCCGACCAATCAGAGCACAGGAACTAAACGGAGCATTACTGATTGACTAGGAAGAGAGGAGCTGCAGCAATGGAGAATATGAGGAAAATAATCAGGAAAACCTGCTCTAGTAGAACCCAAAAACAAGACTCTTTAAAAAAAAAAAAAAAAAGATCCTCTTTTACATAGTTTCTGCTCTAAAATCATTTTGGATCAAATAAATAATAAAAAATAAATGTGACTTGAACCGATGATAGTGAGTTTTATAAAAGCAGTGAGCCTTCTGAGACCCTGTGTAATGGTGATTTTTCTCCTCCGTGTGAATGTAAACCCCAGGAGGACGTCCAGGATGAGCCGCAGGCTAGAAAAGCAAGAGGAGCGAGAGCCTCAGACGTACTGAAGGCGCCCTGGAAGTGAGTGATCACGGTTTCTGATTAAACCTGTTTATACACTACTGGTCTAAAGTTTGGATAAAGATCTTTTTATACTTCAGTCTCTTCTGCTCACCAAGGCTGCATTTATTTGATTAAAAATGCAGTAAAAACAGTAATATTATTAAATATTATTCCAATGTAAATCAGCTGTTTTCTATGTGAATATATAGTAAAGTGTAATTTATTCCTGTGATCAAAGCTGAATTTTCAGCATCATTACTCCAGTCTTCAGTGTCACATGATCCTTCAGAAATCAGTCTAATATGATGATTTGATCATCAAGAAATCGTGTGCTGCTGCTTATTTTGTGGAAACCGTGATACACTACCATTAAAAAGATTGGGTAAATAATATTTTAATAAATTAAATTCATACTTTTATTCAGCAAGGATGCATCAAATTGATCAAAAGTGACAGTAAAGACATTTATAATATTACAAAAGATCATGTGACACTGAAGACTTGAGTAATGACGCTGAAAATCAAAGTATAAAAATACTTCACAATAATTTTTTTACCTTTTTTTTCACAAATAAATGCGATTCAAATGTGAACAAGATAATCCTAGGTATTGAACAGTTTTAACCAGTAGTGTATCTGCATAACAACGCAAAGTCGAGCTGATGCACTGTCGTGTCATGAGGCCACTGTGTCTGTCTGTTCCCACAGAGAGAATAATAACGCTGAGCGAATCTTTGCGCTGCTGTCAGAGCCGAACACGCGCTCGTACAGCGCTCTGATCCGAGGCATGGTGAAGGTAACGTGTGCGGGAACGTCTGCTCATGCATTTCTCTTAGGGATGCATATCGGTATCGGCCCATATATGTTCATTTTCTATGTTATTGACCTGATAAGAAAATTTGGCCGATTTATTAAAGCCGATAAATAATGTATTATTTCCTTCAGCTGATACTCTTCAGATGCACTGATCAACATGATGGTTTTAAAATGCTTGAAATATGATTGGAATCACTTCAAAAAAGGAAAATACAGTAAAGTGCAACATGAGCAACGCAAATCTGTCATATAAGCCACATATAATTATAATGAGATCATTATCATTGTGTGTTTGGGACGTGGCTTTTAATGGTGACTTTTGTTTTTGTAATCAGGCTCTCAAAAATTGTATAAAAATTTGGATTCAGATTTATCGGCCAATATATCGGTTATCGGCTTTAAAATATAAAGAATTATCGGTTATCAGCCAAAATCTTCATATCGGTGCATCTACTAGTCTGATGGCAGAAGATATATGTGTGTGTGTGTGCGTGCTTGATTTGACAGTATGGCGCTTATGCGAAAGCGTTCAGCACCTACACGGACCTGCTGAACAGCCGGCTGACAGGTGAGGCCTGCTTTATGCTTTAGACGCTTGTTCAATAACTAGGATTTTGTTTTTTTTAAAGAAGATTGTATTATGTTTTGTTCCTGTAGCTGATGTGCACATCTTCAACGCCCTGATCGCTGCCGCCCCAGAAGTACAAGAGAAATACAATGAAAAATGGGAGCTGATAGTGGTACGTGACTTGTGATTTTGTTGCAAAGCCACTTTCTTTTTATTTTGTTTATTTTGATCATTCATAATATAGGCTAATATCTATATTATGTAACTTATGTTGCCTTAATCAAAAATGTTCATTAACTTAAGCATTGCGTAATACTATTTCAAAGTGTATTTTTCAACAATATTCACTCATGACAGTAAAATAGGGCGTTCTAAGTCAATCTACTGCAGTATTTCCTCTCTCAATCAGTAGAAAATGTGTTTAACACTCAGTCATGCAGGGAAAAAAAATACCATCATATACCGTGAAACCGGTATAATTTTGAAAAATACTGTGCTGTAAATTTTTGGTCAGCAAAGCCAGTTTCTTGTGTGTGTGTGTGTGTGTGTGTGTGTGTGTGTGTGTGTGTGTAGGATCTTTTGAAGCAGATGGCGGAGCAGAAGGTCAAGCCGAACCTCCTGACGTTTAACGCCGTGCTGAAGGCTTTGAGACGCTGTGGCGCTCTGGGGAAATCTCAGGCGTTTCCTGTGATCAGTGAGATGAAGGCTCTCAACATCGGTCCGATCAGTGACACTCATTTATTCCTGCTTCTACAGAAATGAAGTGGTGTATGCTTAATTATTTTGGTGTGTAATTGATTTTTTTTCTTCTGCTTTCAGACCCCTGTCTGGCCTCTTACGCTCACGTGCTCAGCATATTTTATAAAACAGGTCATTTGATGTCTTACAATAACAATTCTCTCAATTCTCTAAATAAATGAACTAGTAAAATATGCATACATGTACATAGGAACACATGATCATGCATTTCCCATCATGCTTTGCTCTGCAGGTGCCCCAGTTCAGGGCCAAAAAGACGTTCTACAGGAAGTGATGTACGAGTTGTCGGGGAGGAGCTTTACCCCTCAGGACCCTGATGATGGTATCTGCTCATTATTACAGTGGGGTTTGCTAAATAGGGCCTGTCCTAATACACACACTTGTAATCTTTGCACTTGAACACTTGTCTATTTACATGATGCATTTCCTGTATTTGGCCCAAGTGTTCGAGTGGGCGTGAAGACTGCAACTGTCCCACATAAATGCAAGTAAAGGTTTTACAGAGCTTTATTTACACATTGTTATTTTCAGTACGTCACACTTAAATTTTTTTTCTAAATGTCTGTTCAGTAACGGATGATCAAATTGAATTGTGGTGCTTCTCATTAAGTGATTAAAAAGGAGTTACAAATGTTTTACAAAATACACTTACTAATCTCTGCACAACAGCGCAATCATAACAGACTGGGTCATCTGACCAATCAGAGTAGAGTAGACCAATCACAATAGACTGGGCCATCTGACCAATCAGAGCAGAGGAGACCCAATCACAACAGACTGGGCCATCTGACCAATCAGAGTAGAGCAGACCAATCACAACAGACTGGGCATCTGACCAATCAGAGCAGAGCAGACCAATCACAACAGACTGGGCATCTGACCAATCAGAGCAGAGCAGATCAATCACAACAGACTGGGCCATCTGACCAATCAGAGCAGAGGAGACCAATCACAACAGACTGGGCCATCTGACCAATCAGAGCAGAGGAGACCAATCACAACAGACTGGGCCATCTGACCAATCAGAGTAGAGCAGACCAATCACAACAGACTGGGCCATCTGACCAATCAGAGTAGAGCAGACCAATCACAACAGACTGGGCATCTGACCAATCAGAGCAGAGCAGATCAATCACAACAGACTGGGCCATCTGACCAATCAGAGCAGAGCAGATCAATCACAACAGACTGGGCCATCTGACCAATCAGAGTAGAGCAGATCAATCACAACAGACTGGGCCATCTGACCAATCAGAGTAGAGCAGATCAATCACAACAGACTGGGCCATCTGACCAATCAGAGTAGAGCAGACCAATCACAACAGACTGGGCATCTGACCAATCAGGGCAGAGCAGATCAATCACAATAGACTGGGCCATCTGACCAATCAGAGCAGAGTAGACCAATCACAACAGACTGGGCCATCTGACCAATCAGAGCAGAGTAGACCAATCACAACAGACTGGGCCATCTGACCAATCAGAGCAGAGCAGGCTAATCACAACAGACTGGGCCATCTGACCAATCAGAGCAGAGCAGGCTCTCGGAAAGGCGGGGTTTAAAGACCGAATCCTTTATCAAACTGTTTCAGACTGTGAGACAGAGCTGATGCTGCAGTGGATGTTATGAGAAGGTTATAGTGTTCAGGGTACTGCGCTTTGGCATTTATCAGACATGTGATCAGTCTTGCACACTTACTTCCTGTCACACGAATGCGCTTTCAATTGGCCAACACCGTGTGTGTATCAGGACTGACCCTAAGCATTACACCTCTGCATGTACCGTCAGTGTTTCTGAATCACAGCTGTACTTCTCTTGTTTTCAGCACAGTTCTTCATCACTGCTATGAGAATCGTAAGTGCGCTCAAACGTGACGGGCTTTATGCTATATGCCACATAATTATGAAGCGTGACCGTGTTGGGCATCTCTGTCTACAGTGTCTTGAGACCAAGGACATTGAGCAGGCGTACAGGGTCCATGAGCTGCTGGGAGTCGGGGAGAACTGGAGACTTATGGGAAACGATGTAAAACAGAACATCTACTAGTGAGTATATTCCTGCAAACTCATTAATCAAGAGCTTTCCCTATCAACTCTTCCATCAAAGCCTCGTTAAACTCAATCCACAGTATTCCTGCACCCCATGACGGATTATGAGTGTAACTTCCGTTACGCTGTAAACAATCAGTGAAAGACTCGCTCGATAGACGCAATAGTAGATGAATGTTTAAACTGGGTACAATGATGACATTATTCTACTCACCCTTCAACTATTGAGCATTAAAAGCACATTTAAAAGTGTACAAGCATCAACGAGGTTCTTTCAACACCATGAATATCCCAAAAGCACGATTCTTTCCACAGCAATAACTGCTGTAATATAGGCTATATCTGTCTTATGTAACATATGTCGCCTTAATCAAAAATTTTCATTAACTTCAGCATTGCGTAATACTATTTCAAAGTGATTTCCGTAATTTTGACAGATAATAAATTGTGAAAACAAACCAGAAAAGAGACGTGAGAATTTGAGGAGAAAAAACGAAAGATTCTTTTTGTATTCCAGTGAATTATTAATGGGATATATGGTCAATTAAATGAGATTAAATGTTGAGAACAGGGGGCCGGTTTCACAAAGATAGACTTTGACTATGTCTTAGATATAGTAGATAGTCAGACTTCAGATAGACATCTAAATCAGACCGTTGCACAAGCACTTAAGACTCTGACTATCTTAAGTAGGATTACACTGCAATGCATTCTGGGTGAAATAAGACACTTTTCGAAACAAAAAACATGGCGGATCGACTAAGCGCATTCAACCGCTCAGTGCAGTTTACCCAAGCGGAAAATATGTGTTTGTTGGAGGAGTATAACAGTTACAAGGACATTTTACTTGGGAAATTTAGCGGAGAATGTAACCAGAAGAAATGTTTAATTTGGAAAAAGATTGACAGTTAATACCGTTAATCCGACCGTTGAGCGCAGCGTTAAAGACGTACAGAAAAGAAAAGTCCTCATTATTATATATTTCCAGTAGGTTACTGCCCTAAAAACCCTTTCCCTTCTCATAGCTCTCTCCATAACCCCGTCAGCAAACCACTAATTATGAGCCATTTTCCCTTTTCTTTTGGCTGTTTGTACTGTAACTGATTGTTACTGCTGGTTGCCAAGGTAACTGATTGTTACTGCTGGTTGCCAAGGTAACAGAGTCTTAGACCTGAGTCAGCCTGGGGTCAGGTGTCTAATTTTTTTGGTCTAAATTAGGTCAGTCTTTATTTTTGTGAAAGTCTAACTTGCATTAGACTAGTCTATGAGCAAATTTTAGACGTGTCTAACACTATAGACCGGTCTAAAATAGCTTTGTGAAACCGACCCCAGACCACAAAATGTTCAGTATATGTTGTAATTTTTCATACTATTACAGCAGAGTGTAAAGGGAAAGAATTAAATAATCATGATGAAAAGAAAACAGCGACTGAAAAGAGCTCTTACCATTGATTTTCTTGTTATAAAATAAATGTTATTTTCTTAATGTCTGAAAATAAATCATGAAGGAAAACGAATAGCTCGTTGAGTCACACTGACGGATCAGCTTTATTTATAGGGCAACATTATGATTTGATATAATCGTTTCGGTCTTTGTGAATAGAAGTGCCAGCCATACTTGCAAACGTATGAATGAGGTGTTCTGCTGACGTGTGTGTGTTTCAGCGCGCGCTTCTTCAGTCTGCTCTGTCTGATGGAGCATGTGGACGTGATGATGAAGTGGTACAGAGATCTGATTCCCTCAGTGAGTAACACACACTCATGCACTGCCTCATGTGAGCGCACACAGGATGTGACATCATTGATCTGGTTTCAGGTGTACTACCCCAGTTCTAACGCCATGACGGATCTACTCCGAGCGCTGGATACAGAAAACAGATTAGAACTCATCCCGCAAATATGGAAAGGTGATTGACTGATTTAATCATTATGGGCCATGCACTGTCACCTATTGTAACGCTTCTTCTTCTCTTGAGCCTATGGCATCCCATAGATCCGCTTGTGAGAAAGTTGTAGAATTTGGCACACAGATAGAGGACCGTCTGAACATTAATCACAGCCAATTTGGAGTCTTTAACTCAATCCTTGTAGCGCCACCACCTGTCCAAATTTGCACTCAATTATGTTAATAACCTTTGGACCATCATTTTCCGTCATTAAACATTTCCTGCCATTTTGGAATTTCTGAAAAACCTACTTTTTCACGAATTCAATTTTTACGAAAATTGAACCAGATCATCTTTAGACCATTGTGACAAAAAGTTAGGGAATTCAAGTTTATTCGTCAAACTGTTCTTGAAAATCACATGAACTAATGTGATGACGAGCACGCCAGAGTGAACGTGAGGCTTTATCTCCACAACGCTTTAGCGCGTTCTGACCAAACTTGGTGTGTGTTGTGAAAACCATGACTTGACAATACCTGCAATATTTTGGCACAGTGCCACCTAGTGGTCAGGAGATATAAAAAATGGCAATTTTTGCCATAAAAAATGGCAAATTTTGCAGGTGTTCTCTTTTTGGAGAACACCTGAAAAACGTGACAGAATGGACGTGATCATCTGTATTTGCAGCACATAAGGCACGGTCTGCAAGACCAAACTTTGTGTCATTAGCTGGGTTTCCATCCAAACGTGAAGCGAATCTTTCCAAAGTTCGCAAAAAAGAAAAAAAGCAAATTAGGTGCGTTTCCATCGAGTTGTTTGAGCGGATGACGCTGGGTAACCTAGTAAATAAAACGCTATCAGTGGAAACAGCTGATTAGCCAGCTCAGTTTATTTATCCCTTAGAAGATTTGGTTTGCACATCACATTAACACACAGTCACACACATAAACATACAAAACCAAGAAATTAAAGCAACATAAATAAAACAATTTTACAAAAAAGCATAGATAAAAGAAAAGGGAGAGGTGGATGGGGTTTCCTATAACCATCAGTTCAAGTATCAACATATTACCCATGGTTACAGACGATTAGCAGTTTGTATGAATGAGTTTTTAAAGTCCCCCTGTAGTCAATAATTGTATCCCATAAAACTTATCTTTGATCACCAAAATTACATATTTATACCATATTACCATATTTCACCACAGGGGGACTTTAAAACCTTCAGACTCCAGCATTTCGCCACAGGAACATGTGACATGTTTCCAGTTATGTGGAACAATTTGCATTTTGCATTTAATGTTCGCTACATCAGAATTTATTCGGCAAATGCATTTCTATCTCCCTATATTCACATTAACTCTTTTTCGCACAAGTCACAAACCACCTCCAGCGAGCGTAAAAACTTAATGCAGATTAATGTTTTTTTTTATTTTTATTTAATTTAGTGTTTCCATCACTCGTTTCTGATGCGATACATAAAAACAGAGTAACGGAAACCGCTTTGTCACCTTACTCATCAGTTTGGTCACAGCGCCACCTATTGGTCAAAACCGATAAGTAATTAGATCATATTACTAGTGATTTCTATCTAAGATTTTTCAGCAATTTTGACTAAAATAACCTAAAATATTTTTAATGGTCTGATGCTCCCAGCTGATGAATGATAAAAACATTGACAGCCAATCAGAATGCATCCTGCTTTAAAGAGCCAGAGCATTCAAAGCGACAGACGACAAAACTGCAGCGCTTATAATAAACAGAACATTATTGTGCATTGGTGTAAACGCCACTATAGTTCTCGCTCTTGGTCTGATCAGGCCTTTACAGTGATCTCTGAAGAGGTGTTGTTTGTGCCACTAGATTTGGCAGTATCAGGTTTTATTCTTGCATCATATTGACTCAAAGCATTATTAATATCAATAATGTGTTGTCGCACAGATATCAAAACGTTGGGCCACGCGAACAGACAGAAGCTGGTGGAGGATCTGCTGGCATTGATGGCCAGAGAAACACACAGTCCGCAGGTACAACCGCATCACTAGTTCAATTCACATTTATTTATTTGTACAGTATAGCGCTTTTCACAATACGCATTGTTTCAAAGCAGCTTTACAGAAAATGCATGTGTCCACATTACAATTTAGAGTGATCTGTTATCAGAGGAAACTGTCTAAGTTATGCATTTTAGAAATGTACATATACGAAAAATGTATTAAACAATTCAATAATGTAAAAAAACAATGTAATAATGCAATGTAATAATGCAATGCATTTATGTAAAAATGAAATGCATTTAAACAATGTAATAATTTTAGGCAAAAATAATAAGCTCATTGAAGTAATGAATACTTGTTTGTTAACAAATGATTATGACAGAAAAATGTAGCATTGGTGACAGATGATCTGCATTGGTTGATAGAAGTCTTACTTCTGCTTCCGTTCTTAAAATGACATACATTGTCATTGGAAGCCAATCTCTTCTCTTTTTTTCTTTTTAGTTAATTGAGAAATGCATGAATGAGTTTGCACATGTAGTGTGCATGTCAGTGTGGGTCTGCAGTAATAGTGTGTGTGTGTTTCAGGTGCAGGACTCGCTGGCCGACTGTGCGCTGGACATTAAGAGCATGTACAGCACCGGTGACCGAGGGAAGGCTCTGATGAGCTGGACGGCCGGTTCTCTCAGCGACGTCATCTCGATTCTGCTCGCGGCTCACAGGACACCGGACGCCTGGTAACTACGGGTGTCACCATATATCGCAAAACAAAAATGCATCAATATGTATCGTGGATTGTGACAATATATATTGTGTATAGTTCACCCAAAATGAAAATTACTGTGTGTGAAAAAATTCAGGTTTTTCAGAGTTGTAGTGTCAGTACTACATTAAATTACTATATATAATGTTGAATATAATAATGCAATGGGGAATATGTGTGTGTCCTGATAATGCCAGATGTCTGATGTTACCAGTAAAAAGTGTCCAACGTTATTTTAAATATATCTAGTCAGTGAAAGAGTTCAAGCATATTCATCTAAAATAATTCAGTATTTTCATCTTCAGAATTATGAATATTGTTATTCTGGTGTCTCTATTGTCCTGTGCTTTGGGTTTCAGCAACAAGACCAAGACTATTCATTTACACACACAATGTAACACCAAATTTAACATTTTAATCAACAGTTCATTTTTTGTTAATCATATGTCTTGGAGTATCGCAATAATATCGTATCGTGAGTTTAGTATTGTGATATGTATCATATCGAGACATGAGGGAATCGCTACACCTCTACTGGTAACGTCATTTATGGGATTTATAAAGTCAGATCTGTTCCTTTCACTTCTCCTCATTCAGGGAGACACTGAAACTCTTCAAAACCCACAATAGAGTTCCCAGGTAAGATCCCGCTCATTTTTCCATGACTTTTCCAGGCATTTGTGATTTTGCTTCACAAGCATTAAGATTTTTATAATGTGCCAATATGAATCACTAATGTTTATTGACTAGAAGTTAATGTAGCAATGTTAATAATATAACAATAACAATAGCAATGTCTAATTTTGCCCTTCATGAAAACTGTGAGAGGGTTAATTTTTTTTATAACTCATCCGTATAAATTATATTAAACCTTAAAGTTGTGCATAATTAGGGGCGTGGCCACTTGAGTGACAGGTGGATTGCTCTGATGTCACTACTAGCCGCTTGTCTGTTAGCATCACGTCACCTCAGCTAATCCGCTCGCTGCACATTTTCGGTTATTCAAGATGGCGACGGCTGGCTCCGCCCACTTTGGGCTTCAGAAATGCTCTTCAGAAACACTACGTGTGACGTCACGCACACTAC
Source organism: Gila orcuttii (assembly GCA_026230005.1). Lineage (NCBI taxonomy): Eukaryota > Metazoa > Chordata > Actinopteri > Cypriniformes > Leuciscidae > Gila > Gila orcuttii. The sequence goes on along the minus strand of JAPDVR010000016.1, from coordinate 40,925,806 downwards.
AAACATTTTTATACAGTCTCTCTGTGTGTGTGTGTGTGTGTGTGTGTGTGTGTGTGTGTCAGCGCGGCTCTGCTGAACCGGTTCCTGACGTGTGTGAAGGAGAGCGGGGATGTGGATCGGGCTGTGGAGCTGGTGAAGATCTCCGCTGGCTTCTGTCTGCCCGACACACACACACTCATCCAGAGGATCCAGCAGGAGTTCGAGCTCTCACAGCAGCACAAGTACGTCTCAACATACGTGGACGTTTTAGATGAATTACAACATTTAAGAATCTGACTGTGATCTGGTCCTCTTGCAGGAGCATCTTGTCTGATCTGGAGATTCAGAGCTTTAACAGCGATTAAATCTCGAGGCGGTGTGGGTGGATCACAGCAGCTGAGTATCTGTTGAAAAGTGCAGCTCTTCATTTACTGTATTCTTAAAATACTTTAACATGTTTGGCACATGCAAAATTGTAACTTGAGATAACTCAATAAAAAAATCAATAGTTTTAAATCTTTAGCTCTTAGGGGTTTTAAATCTGGGTTCTGGCTCTGAATGTATGACCTTGTGTTTTTCTCCAAACTAATCTCCAATAGTACTGATCCAACACAGGATTGCAGTTGTAGCAAATTAGCTCTAAAGAAATATTAATAATCAATCATAACTTATAATTATAGTTAACTTGTAATATTTGGATCAGTTAATATAATTAACTTAATGTAGTAAAATTAATAATACAATCAATTAACCTGTTTGTGCCGTGAACACTCAGTGTTAATTGTTTATTAATTCTAAGAAATGTACATTGGTATGGGAAATGTCCTTCTTACTGTACAGTACTATTCAGAGTCTGTAGTCAAAATCTATGATAGGGACTCCAGTATATGAGCTTGAGACACGGACAACTTTACATGTGACATGAACAAGACTTTATTAACTAGACTAAACATTTAAACTATTCTAACATACACATACATACATGCATACAGTTTACCAAGGGAAAGAGAGCTGAAGCAGAATATAGGAAAGAAAGAAGTTATAGCATTGTTTGAAATTCAGCAGATCAACAGCCTTGAGCAAACCATCAGTTTAGTTCTAACACGCCCTTCTTTAAAAGGGGTAAGGATACTTAATGTACCAAATAATGAGACTAAGTTTGATACTTGCATGTCTCACCCATTTGAATTAAACTGTCCTGATACAAATTGTTGAGGCTCCAGTTGATCTTTGCTGATGTTGTCTTGATGAGAGAGAACCAGTGGGAGTCAGAGGATCTTTGGGGAATAGAAAGACAAGGCCGCAGCCTGGCACAAGCTTGGGGGTCCTTAGAAAACTTCTAGTTAAGCATCATCTTCACATCAGGATTTCAGAAAGGGACTAAGAGAGTAAGAGGCGTGATCAGTGATTTTTAAAGCGTGAAGATGTCACACCCTCTGGAGGGTTGTGAGCCAATAAGAAGTTGTTCCCTTTGGAGGGAATTTCTTTACGACTTTTTGTTCAAGCATGTAATTCGATTGGGTGTTTAACAAAAGAATCTTCAAGATTCTTATAATACAGGCGTCACAAAGTTAGCAAAATGTAATTTAAATTAACAAATGGGGGACGAAGATTGGAGTTTATAGAGACTAAACATGCTACACATGATTTTGGTTAACCATAGTATGCAAGTCTGAAACATTAATCCAAAAGCATTTAAAAGAGAGAATAAATACATAGCCCAAACCACATAAAAGGAAAATCATGAGATGGGAAAATTAGATACATTTCTCAAGTGGTTATATATAAAATATATAGGATTAAAAGGGTTTATTTCTCCTTCTCAGCAAGAATTAAGTGAGAGTCACAACTCTCTGCAAATTCCTTTTGTGGTCATAAAAAGTCTTATCAGTCTTAAAGGATTAGTTCACCTCAAAATGAAAATTTCCTGATAATTTACTCACCCTAATGCCATCCACGATGTTCATGTCTTTCTTTCCTCAGTGGAAAAGAAATTAAGTTTTTTGAGGAAAACATTTCAGGATTTTTCTCCACACAATGGACTTTACTGGTCACCAACATGTTGAAGTCCAAATCAATGCAGTTTCAAAGGTCTTTAAAGTGCTTCAAAGGTCTCTGCACGACCCCAGCTGAGGAATAGTGTCTTATCTAGCGAAACGGTCGGTCATTTTCTAAAAAAAAAATATTGATATACTTTTTAACCACAATTGTTGGTCTTGTGCTGGTCTGCGACGCGCTCCGCATTACGTCATCACGTTGGAAAGGTCAAGTGGAAGTACCGCCCCATTGTTTTAAACATCCACGCACACGAACGAACCATTTTAAACAATAAACTGACACAAAGACATAAATATGTCATTCAACATACAGTAAAATTTGAACTATCCTCCTTCTCCACACTTTTAAGGTATCTTGCTTTATTATTATTTATTATGAATTTCTTAAATAACCAAAGTAATACAACATAAGGGCAGATCCTTTGAGCACTGCTGATAACACTATGAAGTGACGCTCGAGTGATCAAGTATTCCAATGTATAAAAAAGCTTTAATTCGATTCCTTCGTCCTCGTTTCCTTTCCTTGCAGCCTTCCCTCATATCCTACTGGGGGGAGCTGAGACGCGAGGAGAGGAAACGAGGATGCACAATTAAGAATTGAGAAGTACCCAATGTCATCTCTGCAGGCGAAGGGAAAAACCTTAAAGCAGATCCAGCCTTGGCAACACTCTCCACTCCTGCTCTTTCTCCTCCTCCTCCTCCTCGTTCACTCTTACACACACACTCTTCCTCCTCTCCCTTTTATATTGTTTCCATCCATTGTTGGTACCAACATTCAGTGCAACATTTTGAGTTAATTTTGGCACTCTGAAGTGTTTGTTTATGTTGGTTTGGTCACATCATTAGAAATAAGTGTGAACAATTTTGAGTCGTTGTTTGTAAACGTACGATGACAACTGTGTTGTAATTGTGTTTAAAGGTGCAGTGTGTAATATTTCTGAGGATCTATTGACAGAAATACAATATAAGATCCATAACTATGTTTTCAGTTGTGTATAAAGACCTTGCATAATGAACCGTTATGTTTATATCTCCATAACCGCGGGTGCCCCCTTCTGTGGAGGTCGACATATTGTGTGGTCATGTTTCAACCGTAGCCGACAGCGAACACACAGCGCTACAGAATAGGGTGCTGAGAGAGGAACTGAAGCACGAACCGTCCCGTTCTCACGGCCAACAAACACATCCCCTACAAACCGAGACAATGAGTGTGTGTGTAAGTGAGAGAGAGAGAGTGTGTGTGTGAGTGTACAGTACACACACACACTCACTCACTCGCTCACACACACACACACTCACTCACACACTCACTCACACACTTAATCTGTGTTACAGAAAGCCATTTTTTAAGTCACAATTAACTATTCTAGATTAAGGCCTACTCCAGGCTTAATTTAAACCCTGTCCGGGAAACTGCCCCTACGAGTTTAATCATCAAGCGTAGATTGATTTATGTGTAGAAATATGTTATATTATTTAACGTCAGGCTACAGTAAATGACTGTATTTCACAACCATCTAACCTATTAAACAACAAAAGGTTCACGTCTATTGACAGCTTAACATCACTGTATTATTTAAATGTATTATTTTTGTCCACATAATTGACAACTAGGCTACATTTAGGTTGTATTATCTTTGCACTTATTTACACTGTACATGTTCCGCTTACTGTGGTTAAAGACCCTCAGCTTCTGAAGTGAAGTTCACAACGTAATTTCGGGAGGCGTGGACCCATGTAATCTTGAATTAATTGCTGGAGCATATAAGCAGTTTCTCACCTGGCATCAGCTGTTCTGGCGTTCCTCCCCCTCCCCAACTCCACCTCCCCCTCCCCAACTCCACCTCCCCAACTCCACCTCCCACTCCACCTCCCTCTCCTCAACTCCACCTCCCCCTCCCCAACTCCAACTCCACCTCCCCAACTCCACCTCCCACTCCACCTCCACAACTCCACCTCCCCAACTCCACCTCCCTCTCCTCAACTCCACCTCCCCAACTCCACCTCCCCAACTCCACCTCCCACTCCACCTCCCTCTCCTCAACTCCACCTCCCCCCTCCCCAACTCCACCTCCCCAACTCCACCTCCCCAACTCCACCTCCCACTCCACCTCCCTCTCCTCAACTCCACCTCCCCCTCCCCAACTCCAACTCCACCTCCCACTCCACCTCCACAACTCCACCTCCCTCTCCTCAACTCCACCTCCCCCCTCCCCAACTCCACCTCCCCAACTCCACCTCCACAACTCCACCTCCCCCTCCTCAACTCCACCTCCCCAACTCCAACTCCACCTCCCCAACTCCACCTCCTCAACTCCACCTCCCACTCCACCTCCACCTCCCCAACTCCACCTCCCCAACTCCACCTCCACAACTCCAACTCCACCTCCCCAACTCCACCTCCTCAACTCCACCTCCCACTCCACCTCCACCTCCCCAACTCCACCTCCCACTCCACCTCCACAACTCCACCTCCCCCTCCTCAACTCCACCTCCCCCCTCCCCAACTCCAACTCCACCTCCCCAACTCCACCTCCACCTCCACAACTCCACCTCCACAACTCCACCTCCCCCTCCCCAACTCCACCTCCCCAACTCCACCTCCCCAACTCCACCTCCCCAACTCCACCTCCACAACTCCACCTCCACAACTCCAACTCCACCTCCCCAACTCCACCTCCCCAACTCCACCTCCCCAACTCCACCTCCCCAACTCCACCTCCCCCTCCAACTCCACCTCCTGTGTGTATATATAGGCCTCATCTCTTGCTGATTGGGTAGGCAATTTGAACCTGTTCCTTTCCGAACTTTGTTAATAAAAAGTAATTTAGATGAAAGGAACAGTATTATTTTTTAGGCTTCAGTGTGAACATAGCTACATGTCTGCGATCCTGAAGAGAAGAAAAAAACGCTCTGTCACACACACACCTCTCACACACACACTCACAGATTAGTTACACCTGGACTATGGAGTTCTGAACTAAAATAAACCAGATTAATTTAAAACCAACTGTACTAATCTGAATTAGCATGACAGAGGTTGCCTATAAAACATGGAATGAACCAAAAAAAGCAAAAAATTGCATGGAACTGAGAAGCAAATACAAGGAAAACAATGGCATCAGAAAAAGACTGCAATCAAAAAACGTTACTAAACAAGAAAATTATTTTCAAGCAAGCTAAATAAAGAAACGAAATGCCTGGAAGTCTGTTTGTAATTATATATATATATATATATATATATATATATATATATATATATATATATATATATATATATATCAGATAAACATATATAGATATATATAGATATATATACATATCAGATTCACAAGTTCATGTTGGTGCTTCTCTTCAGTTCAGCCCACTCATTTTCTATAGGGTTCAGTTTGCAGTCGGGTTTTGATTTTTTTATCTGTTGGTATTTGCTAGAATCCATAATACCATGTATCTGAACAAGATGTTCAGGACCTCCAGCAAAAAAAAAAAATAGGCCCACAACATAACGAGCAGTATTTTTAACCGTAGGCATGGGGTACTTTTTATCCCTGTGTATCCCTTGGAGAGTCTTTGGCAATATAGACACACGTCCTCTTCCTGGCAGATTCGTAACATCTTTAGTTGATTGGAACTTCTTAATTATTGCCCTGATGGTCAAAATGGGGATTTTCAATTCTTTAGCTATTTTCTTACAGCCACTTTCTATTTTGTGAAGCTCAACAATCTTTTGATGCACATCAGAACTATATTCTTTGGTTTTACTCATTGTGATGGATGGCCTTTTTTCTCATATTTATACTCCTGTGAAACAAGAAGTCATTCTTGAAAAGTCAAGAAGACAATTTCATGTTCCTAGTCACTGTGCTAAAAAAAAGGTAAATATTTAAAAAAAAATTCTAGGGGTGCCAATAACTGTGGCCAACGTCCTTTGGAGAAAAAACATTTATTTCATAATGTGATTCCCCCCCCCCCCCCCCCCACCCACCCACCCACCCCCCCACTTTCAATTCTTTTACTTTAATGAAAGGTTATTTTTGCAAACATTTTTAATGAAAGATCAAAAGGATAAACAATGCAAATAACTTTTTTACAGACATTTTTGATCATATTTACCAGGGGTGCCATTAATTCTGACCACAACTGTATACAGGTCCTTCTCAAAAAATTAGCATTTTGTGATAAAGTTCATTATTTTCCATAATGTAATGATAAAAATTAAACTTTAATATATTTTAGATTCATTGCACACCAACTGAAATATTTCAGGTCTTTTATTGTTTTAATACTGATGATTTTGGCACACAGCTCATGAAAACCCAAAATTCCTATCTCAAAAAATTAGCATATTTCATCCGACCAATAAAAGAAGTGTTTTTAATACAAAAAAAGTCAACCTTCAAATAATTATGTTCAGTTATGCACTCAATAGTCAATACTTGGTCGGGAATCCTTTTGCAGAAATGACTGCTTCAATGCGGCGTGGCATGGAGGCAATCAGCCTGTGGCACTGCTGAGGTGTTATGGAGGCCCAGGATGCTTCGATAGCGGCCTTAAGCTCATCCAGAGTGTTGGGTCTTGCGTCTCTCAACTTTCTCTTCACAATATCCCACAGATTCTCTATGGGGTTCAGGTCAGGAGAGTTGGCAGGCCAATTGAGCACAGTAATACCATGGTCAGTAAACCATTTACCAGTGGTTTTGGCACTGTGAGCAGGTTCCAGGTCGTGCTGAAAAATGAAATCTTCATCTCCATAAAGCTTTTCAGCAGGTGGAAGCATGAAGTGCTCCAAAATCTCCTGATAGCTAGCTGCATTGACCCTGCCCTTGATAAAACACAGTGGACCAACACCAGCAGCTGACATGGCACCCCAGACCATCACTGACTGTGGGTACTTGACACTGGACTTCAGGCATTTTGGCATTTCCTTCTCCCCAGTCTTCCTCCAGACTCTGGCACCTTGATTTCCGAATGACATGCAAAACTGAGCAACAGTCCAGTGCTGCTTCTCTGTAGCCCAGGTCAGGCGCTTCTGCCGCTGTTTCTGGTTCAAAAGTGGCTTGACCTGGGGAATGCGGCACCTGTAGCCCATTTCCTGCACACGCCTGTGCACGGTGGCTCTGGATGTTTCTACTCCAGACTCAGTCCACTGCTTCCGCAGGTCCCCAAGGTCTGGAATCGGTCCTTCTCCACAATCTTCCTCAGGGTCCGGTCACCTCTTCTCGTTGTGCAGCGTTTTTTGCCACACTTTTTCCTTCCCACAGACTTCCCACTGAGGTGCCTTGATACAGCACTCTGGGAACGGTGGAAAATGAAAGTTACTATCTGAATGTGATTCATCAGATCAAGTCTCAAATGCTGCAGGATCTTTTCTAACAATTATTTTCCTTTATAAATTCTCAATCCTCAATGCGTTTGAATCAGCTGGTGTTTGTGGTTTCAGTGAATGCATGAAGTCAGCACAGATGTAAATACTCACATTACTCAACAACATGATCCACTAATTAACCACAAACTAACAAAATACTGACTTTTCTTCTTCAACAAGGGAACATTATTACATAAATCAATTAAAAAGTAACCTACTTTACTCGTGTTTTAGAGATCAAGACATAATTACAAAGAAACAAACTCAAATAATGAAGAACTGTGCATAAACAAAATAACTAGATGCATATTAATAATAAATCCATATATTAGACTTAAGTGTTTGAGTCATTTGAAGAGCATGCAGATTTACCTGTTGTTGTTCTTGAGCTTGTGTAAATGAAGGAGAGTCTCGGTCTGAGTTTGAGTTCAGAAAGCATCAGCTGTGTCTGAGACGCTCACTGGACTGATATTTATTAGGCTAAAAAGAGAGAGGTGTGAAAATGCATCTTGTTTCTTGGAAATGCAGCACCAACACATTTCTTAAAATATGAGTGGTATCGTGTCTAATAATAATGTGGATGGGTTAAAGGCATGTGTGCACATCACACTAAACAAGATGAGCTCTTAACACTTAAACCATGTGGTTAACACTTGATGAGTGTTCAACTAGACAAACAGAATCAAAGTGCATGAGCACCAAAATAAAAACCACATGCACAAAAGTCATGTACAATAGACATAGGTAATAGTCTTTTGGTGCATGTTCCAAGTGGTCTAGTAGCTTAGAGTTAGTAACTGGAAAGTTGCAGGTTTGATCTCCTGATCATCTTCAAAACTATGGAAGCTTGTTTCCGCCACAGAATGAAAAAGTAAAAAAGGTAATTGCGACTTTTTATCACACAATTCTGACTTCATTTCTCAGAATTGCGAGATATAAAGTCGCAATTGCGTGTTATAAAGTCAGAATTGAGAGATATAAAGTCGCAATTGCGTGCTATAAAGTCAGAATCGTGAGATATAAACTATTCTGATAGGAAAAAAGTCAGTCTTTTTTCCCATAGAATTGGACTTTATAACACGCAATTGCGACTTTATCTCACAATTCTGACTTTAAAACACGCAATTGCGACTTATATCACGCATTTCTGACTTTATATCTCGCAATTCTGAGAAATAAAGTCAGAATTGCGAGATGTAAACTCGCAATTGTGAGGAAAAAAAAGTCAGAATTGTGAGATAAAAAGTCGCTATTATTATTATTATTTATTTATTTAGTGGTGGAAACAAGCTTCCATACAAAACAGCAGAGGGACAGCAGACTGTTTTTTTTTGTTTTAAGATCAATCACCTCAAATACCTTTTTAACTTTTGATTAGTAGGCTATGCACTTTTACAAGAAATATTATAAAATACTTTTGTATTGATGCTTCAAATTCATCAACATGCAACAGTAAAATGTTTTTAGAAAATCAAGGTTTTGTGAGGTTTGATCTGAACATGATTAGAGCAGTTTTGTTGAAGAAAACTTTGTTATTGATGACAGTATTGACATTAGTTTAAAATGGTGGCAAGCCGTAAAGTATTCTTAGAAATATATGGAGAAAAGAATCATGAGACAAGTTATTCCAAAGATATGAGTTTTGGTAATATTTTGTACATTATGTTGTATTTATTCATTATGGCCATGGAGTGGCACTGTCATCAAATTCCTTTTGTAAGAAAAATGCAGTGTTACAATAATGATCAGGGCTGCGTTTCCCGATAACGTTGTCTCTTAGCGCGCTACGAAGACTCTAAAGGTAAAACTTAACTAAAGGTATAGTATTTGTAGGCGTGTTCCCAGAACCATACCTTAGGAAGCCTATTATGATATGCCTTCTTACGTGTGACGATACCCGGTGCTGTCCGTGCCGATGCTGATGAATCTGCTGATATCGACGGCTCGAGAATGAATTATTCTCATATGCAGGAGCTGCTTCACTGCGTTATGTGAGAAAGTGCTGTTCTTTATAAAAGAAACACTTCAGAAATAGTGGAAATTGCATATATTAGGATTAATGGGATATTGTAAAAAATAATCCAAACTATAGCCTAGTCTACATATTTTAAAGTGAACCTGTTGTCCAAAATTCACTTTTACATGGTGTTTGAACATAAATGTGTGTTGGCAGTATGTGTACACAACCAGCCCGATTAATGATAAAAAATCTACCCAGTGCTTTTTAAAAAATCCCCATAAATCATAAGTACTGTCTCAGAACAAGCCGTTCTCAGATTCGGGACAAAATGACGTCACACTGCACAAGCCCCTCCCACGGCTATTGACTGACACTGCAGTTTTAGCGTAGACCCACCCTGAGTGAGCTAAACAGCCTCCCCATATAGGAAAATAAACTAGACTTCCCATAGACTTCAAAACAAAATAGCGTCACAAAACAACGTCTGTACACAGTCGACAGGCATGAATAACTTAAGAAATCACTAAGATTAAACATGTCAAGTAATTATATGTCCACCCTGCCTGCCATAGAGCTTGAAAGATGCATCAACAAACTTAATTTGGTCAATTTAAAAACACGTCCGTTCATTCTCCCAGCGTCAAATTGGTGTAACAGCCTCACCCAGTGGCCAGAGGTGTCTTACCCGGACATTTACTCGTACCTCATCGAGTAACCATGGTAAGCCAGTGAATGATTTCACTTTGTATTTTAAAGTAAACATCTTTAAATATATATATATTATGTCTTATAATATACATTATAATATATCTTATAATATACACTCACCTAAAGGATTATTAGGAACACCATACTAATACTGTGTTTGACCCCCTTTCGCCTTCAGAACTGCCTTAATTCTATGTGGCATTAATTCAACAAGGTGCTGAAAGCATTCTTTAGAAATGTTGGCCCATATTGATAGGATAGCATCTTGCAGTTGATGGAGATTTGTGGGATGCACATCCAGGGCACGAAGCTCCCGTTCCACCACATCCCAAAGATGCTCTATTGGGTTGAGATCTGGTGACTGTGGGGGCCATTTTAGTACAGTGAACTCATTGTCATGTTCAAGAAACCAATTTGAAATGATTCGAGCTTTGTGACATGGTGCATTATCCTGCTGGAAGTAGCCATCAGAGGATGGGTACATGGTGGCCATAAAGGGATGGACATGGTCAGAAACAATGCTCAGGTAGGCCGTGGCATTTAAACGATGCCCAATTGGCACTAAGGGGCCTAAAGTGTGCCAAGAAAACATCCCCCACACCATTACACCACCACCACCAGCCTGCACAGTGGTAACAAGGCATGATGGATCCATGTTCTCATTCTGTTTACGGCAAATTCTGACTCTACCATCTGAATGTCTCAACAGAAATCGAGACTCATCAGACCAGGCGACATTTTTCCAGTCTTCAACTGTCCAATTTTGGTGAGCTCTTGCAAATTGTAGCCTCTTTTTCCTATTTGTAGTGGAGATGAGTGGTACCCGGTGGGGTCTTCTGCTGTTGTAGCCCATCCGCCTCAAGGTTGTGCGTGTTGTGGCTTCACAAATGCTTTGCTGCATACCTCGGTTGTAACGAGTGGTTATTTCAGTCTAAGTTGCTCTTCTATCAGTTTGAATCAGTCGGCCCATTCTCCTCTGACCTCTAGCATCAACAAGGCATTTTCGCCCACAGGACTGCCGCATACTGGATGTTTTTCCCTTTTCACACCATTCTTTGTAAACCCTAGAAATGGTTGTGTGTGAAAATCCCAGTAACTGAGCAGATTGTGAAATACTCAGACCGGCCCGTCTGGCACCAACAACCATGCCACGCTCAAAATTGCTTAAATCACCTTTCTTTCCCATTCTGACATTCAGTTTGGAGTTCAGGAGATTGTCTTGACCAGGACCACACCCCTAAATGCATTGAAGCAACTGCCATGTGATTGGTTGATTAGATAATTGCATTAATGAGAAATTGAACAGGTGTTCCTAATAATCCTTTAGGTGAGTGTACATCCCCACTGGGTGAGGCTGTTACACCAATTTGACGCTGGGAGAATGAAGGGACATGTTTTTAAACTGACCAGATTAAGTTTGTTGATTCTTTTTTTACGCTCGATGGCAGGAAGGGTGGATATATAATTACTTGACATGTTTAATCTTAGTGATTTCTTAAGTTATTCATGACTGCCGGCTGTGTACAGACGCTGTTTTGTGACGCTATTTTGTATTGAAGTCTATGGGAAGTCTAGTTTATTTTCCCCTAAAAAGGGGTGGCCATGAAATCGACAGTTAAGTTCCCGGATGTGCCGGTAGTACGTATATGCACCTGCCACTCGACCCGTCACCATTATAAGTGCCTGCCTCGGGACCTGTCACGGATATATGCGCCTGCCTCGTGACCTTACACAATATAGTAGGTGTTTTTCAAACAAAATGCAGCTTGTATCCCCTGTAGCTTGTGGGCAAGAACGGTATGCACAATTGGTCAGTATTCACCATAAACACTTTTCACCTGCCTTACTACCAGACACTCCGACTGATGTATATGATCAAATAGATAGATAGACATGCATCCCGCTTTACTTCTTCTCTTATTTAGCCTACCTATTTGCCTCTTTATATTTTTTCCGGCATTTTAATCTGGAGCACAAGTCTTGACACTACTAAGCCAGCCACAAACTAGTGTCGCGCCTTCCTCAATATCTCTCACTGTTTAAATCTACCAGACACTCTATTTGATGCTCGTGTGCAAAAAGACAGTAAAATAGTGCTCTTGTTTGCCATCTTATCTTACGTTTTATGCGCTCTTTTTGTTCATAATGGAGCGTGCATGTCGGCTTCACCTAAGCATTGCGCCAGCCTCAACTTAGCGTCGCGCCTGCCTCAAGACACTCCGATTGATTTGTCCATAATGGAACGCGCGTCACGTCACCTAAGCGTCGTGCCAGCCACAGCTTTGTGTCGCACCTGACTCTCTCACTGTTTATGTAGGTTACCACCAGACACTCCAATTGATGCATGAGGATCGGGGCCTTCTGTATCTCAGATCAGCCCGTGAATCTTGAGAGCCGCCGGGACTCTCAGCTTCATGTATTTCCTAATGTCGGGTTTGCATTTTATCTCTTTATTCCAGAGCATTTGATGTTATTGTATTGATTATTTTTGACTGATGATGAAATTGGCATGATACATTTACCTGACATAATAAATTGTTACATTTGATTATTCTAATTGACTTTGACATTATTTTCATTCAAGAGTTTAAAAAGAATAGTCAAACATTCACTCACACTTGATGCACAGATATCATTAAAGCTGCAGTCTGTAGTTTTTCCTCTTCGTCACCATCTCTGTTCGAAATCTGCAATTGCAGTTATTTGCGGAATTATCAACTTTATGTGGGTTGTGCCTCGGCACGGCACAGCTCGGATGGATCCAATGTTTTGAGGAGAATGTGTGGCTGTCAGTCATCGCCGGTGTGGTTAGTATTAAAATGTAGAAAATGTATTAACCGGTCAATAAGAATTTTCACTGGAAAATGTAATTTGAACAAGTAACATCCACTTTTGTTCTGACCAACTAAGGGGAAAAAGTTTCCCGCGGAACTCCACCAGTACCACTGGAATTAAAAACATTTTTAAAAGCTTACCGTTTTGATTCGAGCTAAGGCAAAGCAGATAGTTTTAAACACTGGCTTGTTATGTACTTGCTCAAAAATGTATTTTGGATAATTTTTAACCCAAAAAAGTTACAAGCTGAAACTTTTTCATTTATGAAGTCAGATGAAATAACGAGTTAATACATGAGAAAATGTATTTCATTTAATCAAATTACTTTGCCACACGGAAAGACGGGAATGCGCAGAGACCTTCACCCGCTGATCGGAAAAATCTTCTTTGGGCCGATCCAGCCGGACTTTACAACGGTATCATAGTACTGAGGGGAAGCAGACATACTTTGTCAGTTCACATCTGGTCTAAAAACACATCTCTTTAACCTGGCATACACATTATCAATTTCTATTATTCAAATCAGTTAAATGATTGTTATTGCTGCATAAATTAAGTCAACAGGAACCTGGAACACTTCCTATAATACCCAATGTTACATGCTAAGAAGAATGGCATCTATGCTAATATTTGTTGGCCTCATCATTATCCCGAGGTTACCATAGTCAGATGGAGGACCTGCACCCTAGACACGACCACAATGCATCCCTGTCAGTGTCAGCAGAGACGGTCTACTGGACAATCCCCTAAACATGACAGCCATCGGCACAGATCCTCAGCAGAGACCATAAGAACCAGGCAGGTCCTCCACACAGACCCTATGGCCAGCTACGGCTCCTTACTGGCGTGATGAATCGATCTTCAAGCAGAAAGTACAGGATTAATATTTTAATGCTTCCAATCCCTATCTGAATGTTTATCCTGGCTTCTCCCAAGGTTTTTTTTTGGGCTTGACACATAATTTTCAACAGTATTATTGATCTGACTGTACTGATGATACTGTATGAGAACTGAACTGAGCTGGACGATGACATTTTTTTTTTCAGAACTGCTTTAAAGATTAAATGAACTTAAACTAATAATTGATGATCTTTACAACAGAACTAAATCAACACTGAAGTGACTTTAGCCGAACACCTGAAATGCATAATTTTCCTGTTATCTCTGTAAAGCTGCTTTGAAACAATCTGTATTGTATAAGCCGCTATATAAATAAAGGTGACTTCACATGAACCAATCTCTTTCGCTTAACTAGTTACAACATGAAATAAACATGAATGAAGATCATAAGGCATGTTAAAAGATACAGTGTGTATACAGAGAGTGTCCTTCACTTGGCTGGATGTTGTGAAAAGCTTTTCTTTACCATCATCCACCACTGTTGTCTTCGCTGGACGTCCAGGTCTTCTTATGTTGCTAAGCTCACCAATGCATGTTTTAGTCCTGTACCAAATGGTTGATTTGACCACTCCTAATGTTCCTGCCATCTCTCTGATGGATGTGTTTTGCGTTTGAAGCCTGTTTCACGTGCATGATGTGTGTTCAAAGCAACAGCTTCCAAATGCAAATGAAAAAACACTTCAAATTAACTCCAGACCTTTTACCTGCTTAATTGTTGATGAAATAACACCTGTCCATGAAACCGCTTTTGAATCAATTGTCCAATTATTTTTGGTCCCTCGAAAAAGAGGGGTCTACATATAAAGAGCAGTAATTCCTAAACCTTTCCTCCAATTTGGATGTGAATAAATACCCTTAAAATTAAGCTGAGACTGTGCACTTTAAGCCCACATTCATTATTAAACATGTGAGCATGTTTTGGTAAACGGCTAAAATAAAACAAATTGTGCCAGTGTCCAAATATATAGGGACCTAACTGTATGTGATGGGAAAAGTCCCCCTGTAGTCAATAATTATATCCCTTAAAACTTATCTTTGATCACCAAATTGACATATTAAAAAAAAAAAATTCCTTAAAAAAAAAAGTCTTCATGTCTTCAAATATCTTGAATGTAACTCGACACCCTTGCCTCATTTATGTGCAGTCTTATGAATATGCAAATGAGCCCCGCCTCCACTCACTCACTCAGAGATCCACTCGTTGACGATCACACGTTGATCTGATTGGTTACAAGGTAGTTTGTGACGTCAGAAACACCAGCGATTTCAAACCGTGTTTTTGAGACTGTCTTTGGTTCACTGCAGTTTTAAGGAGAAAATACTCAGCAATGCTGTCGACTTATGAATTTACACATGCTTTGTCTTAAAGCATATTATAAACACCACATGGACATATAAACAACATTAAAAGCTGGATTTTCACCACAGGGGGACTTTAAATTAAAACGAACTCCTGCTAAACCAGATCTGACTGTTTTAAAAACTCGCACATGCAAATAACTGAAATGCCATTCTTGTCAACAACCATGATTTATTGATCTCCAATACTGAATGAGAAAAGCACTGATTATTCTCAACAGTCTGGGTTAATAAACAACCAGTTAATATATAACTTTGAAACTGAAGCGTTACACGTGCATCGTGGAACGGTGAACAGGCTACCATCCGTGAGATCCACTGTCAGGATCAACAAAACCTCGAGATGTGTTTCTCCGCGTATATGAGGTGCAACTACAGGCCGGATGGTAGGCCACTTAAGAACTGTTTTAAGGGCAAAGACTTCCTGCAAAAGTAATTCGGACAGATTTCTGGCTAGCACACAAAACTATTAATAAATTAATCAGCTGAGCAGAAGGCTCCGTTAACAGCGGGAAAATGACACACCTCGTAATTTACATAATCTCTGCATAGTGGGTGTGGCTAAGATGCATGTGGGTGTGGCAAAGGGACATGTGGGTGTGGCCAATGGGGTGTCATGTGGGTGTGGCTAAGGGGCCTGCGTGGTGCCCAAGCCCACGGCATTAGCATACGCCGAGAGCAGGCTGATCACCTGCTTGGTTTCAAGAGTGAGCCGGGCTTCTTTGAGCCAGTCCTGCGCCACGCGCTGCGACTCGCCGCGTAGCTGGTTGATGAACTTCGCGGCTAGTTCCAGGTCTCCGCGCTCGATGCTGTACGTAGCGTAGGCGAGCAGCTTGAACGTGTCGAGATCCTCGGCCGCTAGTTTCGCCGGCGGCACTTCTTGCTGCATCTCGAACAGAAGGACGGACTGCAGGTAGGATAGGAAGTACTGGTAAAGGCTGTTGCGGGTCTCATCGATGAGCGCCACGCGGCGCGCGAGCCGGCGGATGTCGTAGAAGCGCGCGCGGAGGCTAGCTTCGCTGTAGACGCCTCGGCTCAGAGACTCTTCGGGAATGGCGGTGGCTAGCGCCTGGGCGAACTCGTTCTCCGCACAGGTTTCTTTGATGGCGAGCACAGCGCCCTCTAGAGGCTCGGTGGGGGAGTCGGCACCGGCGGACTTCAGCGTGTAGTTCAGAGCCTCTACGGAAAGCCACAACTGGTGAGCCTTGCGGGCCTCGTCCTCAGCAGTCACATGACCTTCGAGACAGGAGAGGCACATCAATCCAAGGTCAAACGCAAGCCTTTATTGAACAATATTAACAACCATAATTGGCCTGGTACAAAATATTAAACGTCTTAATCCGACAACAGACAAGTACCATAACATAAGAATATAAATAAAGCAAGTAAACTAATGAAATACAATAAAATACATTTAAATAAATAAAAGACTAGGGGTTTTCAGGAAGTTTAAGATCCTCTATCAAAGTAGATTAAGGCATTCTTTTTCGTAATTAATTTTAACGACAAGAAGTAATGGCACAGTTCATATGAAAAGCGTAAAAGTTTGGAAGTGTTTTCAGGAATCTAATCTTGTGTAAAAAGAATTTCCCAAGAATAATAAATGTGTTAAATGCCACGTCATGCGTTTCATCTGTCATAAAAATGCCAAATATAAAATTTTCCTTTGTTAATACAGGTAAATCTTCAAATTTAGGAAATAACCAGTAATGCAAATCCGCCCAAAAGGCACAGGCAAATTTACAATCATAAATTGTAACTGTTGTTAACAGTTGCTCTTTTTGTGTTGATCCGATGAAACATCAAGACCAAATCGGCATCTTAAAATTTCTCTAGATGGGAAGAGTTTTAAAGTGCACTTCCTTTGCTTTTGATGCAACTGGAAATTTGAGATATTTTGTTATTAAAATCTGAACTTCAACACTGGAAAAATATTGAAAAATTGCATTTTTATTTGAAGAAAAAGGATATAATTCCTTAAAGGTATTCCGAATTGTAATATTGGGCAAATGTAGGTGAGTGAGAGAAACTCCATTCCCAAAAGCTTAGGAATAAAAGGGTTATATTACTTTGAGGTAAGTTTAAAAAGACATCTGAATTATAGATTGTGGGATTGCTTTGATAATGTTATCATGCTGTTTTCTGTCGAATAAATTACATTTTGAACAGAAAGCCTCAAAAGACATAACTCTGGTATTAACTAAAATATGCATCACAGACCATATTCCTCTCTTCCAGCAGTGAGTGTGTGTGTGTGTGTGTGTGTGTGTGTTTAAACAGCGAGTTAACGAAGGCTTACTGTCGATGGCCTCCTCGATGCCCTTGAGACGGGCGTACGCTGCGTTCATGTCCAGTGTGAAGGTGTCCAGCTGCTCCTGGGTCAGTCTGCGGTAATGAGTCTCCTGCTCCATCATCTTACTGCTCAGGACCTGCACACACACAGGTTTAGATGGATGATATCATCTCTTTTCAATACTGATTCAGTAGAAATGGAGAACACTAGAAATAGTTATGGAAACAATGGATTAGTGATGCTACTAAAATGAAGTAGCATCAGAAACAGAAACAAAACAATTGAGAAGAGGGTCAAACGATAACAACTACTAGAATGTACATTTCCTGAAGAAAATGTGAGTGGTGCTTGCAGTAGCAAAACTCGCCACTCGGTTGCTAGAGTGAGGTACATGATTGCATACGAGCCAACAAACATGTCTGCACGATGTTCTGGTGCCAAGATATGGCTTATTCATGTTGTTCAGGTGGTTGCTAGGGTGTTCTGGGTGGTTGCTATGGTGTTGCTAGGCAGTTGCTAGGGTATTCTGGGTGGTTGCTAATGTGTTGCTGGGCAGTTGCTAAGGTATTCTGGGTGGTTTTTAGGCAGTTGCTAGGGTATTCTGGGTGGTTGCATCAATTTTGGTGTTTTTTTTGTGTGTTTTTTTACAGAAACACCAAAACCGAAAGCAATGTTTTATAAGTTCTATTATTGTTGTTACTGTTTTACCCTCTTCTCTAGTTTTAGGCCTAATAACATCTGGCAAAGGAACTATCGATGAGAACTAGCCTTCGGGCTGATTTAGGCACATTATGAATGTTGATTAAATGTACACGGTCCCTTTTCTAAATAATAATAAAACATTTTTTTTTTACTTAACCGAAACTGAAAATAAAGTTTAATAATAAATAAATGTAGACTCAAAGAAAAAAATGATTTGTATACAAACATTTAAATTCTACAAAAGGCATGTTTATTTAAAAAAAAAATTTAATTATATAATTATGTTTCTACTCCAATTTGTTGTTAAAATATAAATGTTTAAATTAAAAAACTGTTTTCATGACAGATCTATTCAAGCATATATTAAATAATGAAGACAACAGGTTAAGTAAAAATATAGTAGTAATGATACATATATTTATCAAAATGCTCCTCTCTAGTTATTTTTCCATCTGACTATCGAGTTGCACCTCTTGAGCCTCCTGGCGCAGCTCTTGCTCCTGAACCTTCAGCACGTCCCTCAGGTGATCAGTGTGAGCCGCCGCCTGACGCCTCAGCTGTGTCCTCATCTCAGCCTCCAGCACCTCACGCACCTCCTGGAGCTGACACACACACACACACACACACACACACACACACACTTAAGCTTTAAAACCTAATCCATTAAATCTGTCAAAATTTCTCGCCAGGCTTTCTCAAGGTGGAGTAATGATGCTGAAAATTCAGCTGTCAGGAATAAATTACACTTTACTATACATTTACATTGGAATAATATTTCACAATATTACTGTTTTTCTGTATTTTTTAATCAAATAAATGCAGCCTTGGTGAGCAGGAGAGACTTCTTTTTTTTTAAAACATTTAAAATAGTCATGTTTAAAAACAGAAAAAATAGCAATAATATCTGGAAATGATACGGTTATTATATTTATACACATACACATATACATATATATACATATATATATATATATATATACATACAAATATATATAAATTCCAAGACAGACATAATCACTGGGAAAAATGTCATACATGGCAAAACTTCATTGATTGGTTTGTCATTTTAAACTCATTCTTACTGATCACAAAGTCATTCTTAAGTTTGAAATTCCTAAAAATACTATTATAATATATATCACATTGTTCTGACTGTATTTTTGATCATATAAATGCAGCCTTGATGAACAGAAGAAATTCTTTCAAAAGCTAAAACAGTAACGTATCCCAGCGTTTGAGCGGTGCTGTGTTTAGCTTCAGCGTGTGAGTGTGTTGCAGCGTGTGAGTGTGTTTAGCGTGTGAGTGTGTTGCAGCGTGTGAGTGTGTTTAGCGCGTTAGCGTGTAAGTGTGTTTAGCGTGTGAGTGTTGCAGCGTGTTTAGCGTGTGTTTTGAAGCACTTGAGTGTTGCAGCGTGTGAGTGTGTTGCAGCAGTGTGTTGCAGCACTTGAGTGTTGCAGCGTGTGAGTGTGTTTAGCGTGCGAGTGTGTTGCAGCATGTGAGTGCGTTTAGCGTGTGAGTGTGTTTAGGGTGTGAGTGTGTTGCAGCACTTGAGTGTTGCAGCGTGTGAGTGTTTTTAGGGTGTGAGTGTGTTGCAGCACTTGAGTGTTGCAGCGTGTGAGTGTGTTTAGGGTGTGAGTGCGTTTAGCGTGTGAGTGCGTTTAGCGTGTGAGTGCGTTTAGCGTGTGAGTGCGTTTAGCGTGTGAGTGCGTTTAGCGTGTGAGTGCGTTTAGGGTGTGAGTGCGTTTAGCGTGTGAGTGCGTTTAGCGTGTGAGTGCGTTTAGCGTGTGAGTGCGTTTAGCGTGTGAGTGCGTTTAGCGTGTGAGTGTGTTTAGGGTGTGAGTGTGTTTAGGGTGTGAGTGCGTTCAGCGTGTGAGTGCGTTTAGCGTGTGAGTGCGTTTAGCGTGTGAGTGCGTTTAGCGTGTGAGTGCGTTTAGCGTGTGAGTGCGTTGCAGCACTTGAGTGTTGCAGCGTGTGAGTGTGTTTAGCGTGAGTGCGTTTAGCGTGTGAGTGCGTTTAGCGTGCGAGTGCGTTTAGCGTGTGAGTGCGTTTAGCGTGCGAGTGCGTTTAGCGTGTGAGTGTGTTGCAGCATGTGAGTGTGTTTAGCGTGTGAGTGTGTTTAGCGTGTGAGTGTGTTGCAGCACTTGAGTGTTGCAGCGTGTGAGTGTGTTTAGCGTGAGTGCGTTTAGCGTGTGAGTGCGTTTAGCGTGTGAGTGCGTTTAGCGTGTGAGTGCGTTTAGGGTGTGAGTGTGTTGCAGCACTTGATTGTTGCAGCGTGTGAGTGTGTTTAGGGTGTGAGTGCGTTTAGCGTGTGAGTGCGTTTAGCGTGTGAGTGCGTTTAGCGTGTGAGTGCGTTTAGCGTGTGAGTGCGTTTAGCGTGTGAGTGCGTTTAGGGTGTGAGTGCGTTTAGGGTGTGAGTGTGTTGCAGCACTTGATTGTTGCAGCGTGTGAGTGTGTTTAGGGTGTGAGTGCGTTTAGCGTGTGAGTGCGTTTAGCGTGTGAGTGCGTTTAGCGTGTGAGTGCGTTTAGCGTGTGAGTGCGTTTAGGGTGTGAGTGTGTTGCAGCACTTGAGTGTTGCAGCGTGTGAGTGCGTTTAGCGTGTGAGTGCGTTTAGCGTGTGAGTGCGTTTAGCGTGTGAGTGCGTTTAGCGTGTGAGTGCGTTTAGCGTGTGAGTGCGTTTAGCGTGTGAGTGCGTTTAGCGTGTGAGTGCGTTGCAGCACTTGAGTGTTGCAGCGTGTGAGTGTGTTTAGCGTGAGTGCGTTTAGCGTGTGAGTGCGTTTAGCGTGTGAGTGCGTTTAGCGTGTGAGTGCGTTTAGCGTGTGAGTGCGTTTAGCGTGTGAGTGCGTTGCAGCACTTGAGTGTTGCAGCGTGTGAGTGTGTTTAGCGTGAGTGCGTTTAGCGTGTGAGTGCGTTTAGCGTGTGAGTGCGTTTAGCGTGTGAGTGCGTTTAGCGTGTGAGTGCGTTTAGCGTGTGAGTGCGTTTAGCGTGTGAGTGTGTTGCAGCATGTGAGTGTGTTTAGCGTGTGAGTGCGTTTAGCGTGTGAGTGCGTTGCAGAAATTGAGTGTTGCAGCGTGTGAGTGTGTTTAGGGTGTGAGTGTGTTTAGGGTGTGAGTGCGTTTAGCGTGTGAGTGCGTTTAGCGTGTGAGTGTGTTTAGGGTGTGAGTGCGTTTAGCGTGTGAGTGCTGTTAGCGTGTGAGTGCGGTTAGCGTGTGAGTGCGTTTAGCGCGTGAGTGCGGTTAGCGTGTGAGTGCGTTTAGCGCGTGAGTGCGTTGCAGCACTTGAGTGTTGCAGTGTGTGAGTGTGTTTAGCGTAAGTGTGTTTAGCGTGAATGCGTTTAGCGTGTGAGTGCGTTTAGCGTGAGTGCGTTTAGCGTGTGAGTGCGTTTAGCGTGCGAGTGCGTTTAGCGTGCGAGTGCGTTTAGCGTGCGAGTGCGTTTAGCGTGTGAGTGCGTTTAGGGTGTGAGTGTGTTTAGCGTGTGAGTGTGTTTAGCGTGTGAGTGTGTTTAGGGTGTGAGTGTGTTTAGGGTGTGAGTGCGTTTAGCGTGTGAGTGCGTTTAGCGTGTGAGTGCGGTTAGCGTGTGAGTGCGTTTAGCGTGTGAGTGCGTTGCAGCACTTGAGTGTTGCAGCGTGTGAGTGTGTTTAGCGTAAGTGTGTTTAGCGTGAGTGCGTTTAGCGTGTGAGTGCGTTTAGCGTGAGTGCGTTTAGCGTGAGTGCGTTTAGCGTGCGAGTGCGTTTAGCGTGCGAGTGCGTTTAGCGTGCGAGTGCGTTTAGCGTGCGAGTGCGTTTAGCGTATGAGTGCGTTTAGCGTGTGAGTGCGTTTAGGGTGTGAGTGCGTTTAGGGTGTGAGTGTGTTGCAGCACTTGAGTGTTGCAGCGTGTGAGTGTGTTTAGCGTGAGTGCGTTTAGCGTGTGAGTGCGTTTAGCGTGTGAGTGCGTTTAGCGTGTGAGTGCGTTTAGCGTGTGAGTGCGTTTAGCGTGTGAGTGCGTTGCAGCACTTGAGTTTTGCAGCGTGTGAGTGTGTTTAGCGTGAGTGCGTTTAGCGTGTGAGTGCGTTTAGCGTGTGAGTGCGTTTAGCGTGTGAGTGTGTTTAGCGTGTGAGTGCGTTTAGCGTGTGAGTGCGTTGCAGCACTTGAGTTTTGCAGCGTGTGAGTGTGTTTAGCGTGAGTGCGTTTAGCGTGCGAGTGCGTTTAGCGTGTGAGTGCGTTTAGCGTGTGAGTGCGTTTAGCGTGTGAGTGCGTTTAGCGTGTGAGTGTGTTTAGCGTGTGAGTGCGTTTAGCGTGTGAGTGCGTTGCAGCACTTGAGTTTTGCAGCGTGTGAGTGTGTTTAGGGTGTGAGTGCGTTTAGCGTGTGAGTGCGTTTAGCGTGTGAGTGCCTTTAGGGTGTGAGTGCGGTTAGCGTGTGAGTGCGGTTAGCGTGTGAGTGCGTTGCAGCACTTGTGTTTAGCGTAAGTGCGTTTAGCGTGCGAGTGCGTTTAGCGTGCGAGTGCGTTTAGCGTGCGAGTGCGTTTAGCGTGCGAGTGCGTTTAGCGTGCGAGTGCGTTTAGCGTGCGAGTGCGTTTAGCGTGCGAGTGCGTTTAGCGTGCGAGTGCGTTTAGCGTGCGAGTGCGTTTAGCGTGCGAGTGCGTTTAGCGTTTGAGTGTGTTTAGGGTGTGAGTGTGTTTAGCGTGTGAGTGTGTTTAGCGTGTGAGTGTGTTTAGCGTGTGAGTGTGTTTAGCGTGTGAGTGTGTTGCAGCACTTGAGTGTTGCAGCGTGTGAGTGTGTTTAGCGTGAGTGCGTTTAGCGTGTGAGTGCGTTTAGCGTGTGAGTGCGTTTAGCGTGTGAGTGCGTTTAGCGTGTGAGTGCGTTTAGCGTGTGAGTGCGTTTAGCGTGTGAGTGTGTTGCAGCACTTGAGTGTTGCAGCGTGTGAGTGTGTTTAGGGTGTGAGTGTGTTTAGGGTGTGTGTTGCAGCACTTGAGTGTTGCAGCGTGTGAGTGTGTTTAGGGTGTGAGTGTGTTTAGGGTGTGTGTTGCAGCACTTGAGTGTTGCAGCGTGTGAGTGTGTTTAGGGTGTGAGTGCGTTTAGCGTGTGAGTGCGTTTAGCGTGTGAGTGCGTTTAGGGTGTGAGTGCGTTTAGCGTGTGAGTGCGTTTAGCGTGTGAGTGCGTTGCAGCACTTGAGTGTTGCAGCGTGTGAGTGTTTAGCGTAAGTGTGTTTAGGGTGTGAGTGCGTTTAGCGTGTGAGTGCGTATAGCGTGTGAGTGCGTTTAGCGTGTGAGTGCGTTTAGCGTGTGAGTGTGTTGCAGCATGTGAGTGTGTTTAGCGTGTGAGTGTGTTTAGCGTGTGAGTGCGTTTAGCGTGTGAGTGCGTTGCAGCACTTGAGTGTTGCAGTGTGTGAGTGTGTTTAGGGTGTGAGTGCGTTTAACGTGTGAGTGCGTTTAGGGTGTGAGTGCGTTTAGCGTGTGAGTGCGTTTAGCGTGTGAGTGCGTTTAGCGTGTGAGTGGGTTTAGCGTGTGAGTGCGTTTAGCGTGTGAGTGCGTTTAGCGTGTGAGTGCGTTGCAGCACTTGAGTGTTGAAGCGTGTGAGTGTGTTTAGCGTAAGTGTGTTTAGCGTGAGTGCGTTTAGCGTGTGAGTGTGTTTAGCGTGTGAGTGCGTTTAGCGTGTGTGCGTTTAGCGTGTGAGTGCGTTTAGCGTGTGAGTGCGTTTAGCGTGTGAGTGCGTTTAGCGTGTGTGCGTTTAGCGTGTGAGTGCGTTTAGCGCGTGAGTGCGTTTAGCGCGTGAGTGCGTTTAGCGTGTGAGTGCGTTTAGCGTGTGAGTGCGTTTAGCGTGTGAGTGCGTTTAGCGTGTGTGCGTTTAGCGTGAGTGCGTTTAGCGTGTGAGTGCGTTTAGCGTGTGTGCGTTTAGCGTGTGAGTGCGTTTAGCGTGTGAGTGCGTTTAGCGTGTGTGCGTTTAGCGTGAGTGCGTTTAGCGTGTGAGTGCGTTTAGCGTGTGAGTGTGTTTAGCGTGTGAGTGCGTTTAGCGTGTGTGCGTTTAGCGTGAGTGCGTTTAGCGTGAGTGCGTTTAGCGTGTGAGTGCGTTTAGCGTGTGAGTGTGTTGCAGCACTTGAGTGTTGCAGCGTGTGAGTGTTTAGCGTAAGCGTGTTTAGCGTGAGTGCGTTTAGCGTGTGAGTGCGTTTAGCGTGTGAGTGTGTTTAGCGTGTGAGTGCGTTTAGCGTGTGAGTGTGTTGCAGCATGTGAGTGTTTTTAGCGTGTGAGTGCGGTTAGCGTGTGAGTGCGTTGCAGCACTTGAGTGTTGCAGCGTGTGAGTGTGTTTAGGGTGTGAGTGCGTTTAACGTGTGAGTGCGTTTAGCGTGTGAGTGCGTTTAGCGTGTGAGTGCGTTTAGGGTGTGAGTGCGTTTAGCGTGTGAGTGCGTTTAGCGTGTGAGTGCGTTTAGCGTGTGAGTGCGTTTAGCGTGTGAGTGCGTTGCAGCACTTGAGTGTTGCAGCGTGTGAGTGTGTTTAGCGTAAGTGTGTTTAGCGTGAGTGCGTTTAGCGTGTGAGTGTGTTTAGCGTGTGAGTGCGTTTAGCGTGTGAGTGCGTTTAGCGTGAGTGCGTTTAGCGTGAGTGCGTTTAGCGTGTGAGTGCGTTTAACGTGTGAGTGCGTTTAGCGTGTGAGTGCGTTTAGCGTGTGAGTGTGTTGCAGCATGTGAGTGTGTTTAGCGTGTGAGTGCGTTTAGCGTGTGAGTGCGTTTAGCGTGTGAGTGTGTTGCAGCTTGTGAGTGTGTTTAGCGTGTGAGTGTGTTGCAGCACTTGTGTTGCAGCACTTGTGTTGCAGCGTGTGAGTGTGTTTAGCGTGAGTGCGTTTAGCGCGTGAGTGCGTTTAGCGTGTGAGTGCGTTTAGCGTGTGAGTGCGTTTAGTGTGTGAGTGCGTTTAGCGTGAGTGCGTTTAGCGTGTGAGTGCGTTTAGCGTGTGAGTGCGTTGAAGCACTTGAGTGTTGCAGCATGTGAGTGTGTTTAGCGCGTGAGTGTGTTTAGGGCGTGAGTGTGTTTAGCGTGTTTAGCGTGTGCGTGTTTAGCGTGTGAGCGTTTAGCGTGTGAGTGCGTTTAGTGTGTGAGTGTTGCAGCACTTGAGTGTTGCAGCATGCGAGTGTGTTTAGCGTGTGAGTTTGTTTAGGGTGTGAGTGTGTTTAGCGTGTGAGTGTGTTTAGCGTGTGAGTGTGTTTAGCGTGTGAGTGCGTTTAGCGTGTGAGTGCGTTTAGCGTGTGAGTGCGTTTAGCGTGTGAGTGCGTTTAGCGTGTGAGTGCGTTGCAGCACTTGAGTGTTGCAGCACTTGAGTGTTGCAGCATGTGAGTGTGTTTAGGGTGTGAGTGTGTTTAGCGTGTGAGTGTGTTTAGCGTGTGAGTGTTTAGCGAGTTAGCGTGTGTCGCAGCACCTTCTTCTCCTGCTGGATCCGGATGTCCTCTCGGCTGTGCTCGAGTGCTGACGCCACGGCTCTCTCCTGCGCTCTCTGGTCCTCCAGCTTCTGCTGCTCCAGCGCCGTCTCGATGTGGATCTGCTCACGCACGCGCTGCTCCGCTAGCTCGCGGTTCAGCTGGTCGATGCGCCGGTGCGCGTGAGCGATCAGAGAGTTCAGATCATCGGCGCTCAGCTTTCCCGCTGGCAAACACAACAGAGCAGAGCTGGAACTAGGTTGGCTGTGGTTTTGTTTGGCATGAGTGGACACAACAAAAGCGCACGCATCATTGACCTATACAAGTACCGCTAGGGTTGGGTATCGTTTATTGATTCCTAATTTCGATTCTAATAAGCTAAAGAAAAACAAAAAAAACTTAGATTGAAACAAATTAAATAAACAGTGTTTTAAGATGTTCATGTATTCAGGATCAGAAACTAATCAAATGTAAAATAACACTGCACTTTATTAATAAAATATGCATTATAAATATAGTTACAGAAGTGATTGAGTGAAGAAGGAGTGAATGTTCTCTGTCTTGTGTTGTTAGATTAGTGTTATTATAGAGACGCAGGAATATTAGTGCTGTCACTTTAAGAGCTGCACTGATCCAGTATACTGATACACACGCCTGAAGACAGAAAACAGCGCAAGAGTCTCACGCTTAATGCTGGAAACTCGCACTCAAATCTCACAAAGAAATCCATAAGAGGAATCAAAATTTTTATTTTATAACAAGTATCAGATTCCTGACCTCAAGTATTCGATTCCCAACCCCAAGTGCTGCTCTCATAAAGCTCCCTCAAATAGATCGCAAGTGCAAACTTTACTTATTTTTCGTGGCTTATTGCCTATATGCTTATCACAAAGTATCCAGGTAAATACAGTCAGTTTTGGAACGTAAATAGTTGAGAGAAATTGCATGTTATATAACAGTGTAGTGGATCAGTGCATAACTCTTAAAACGACAGCAGCTTAAGAAAGAAAAATGGCTGAATAACTTTTGTAACTTAAATTTAATTTTGTAACTTTAATTTTTACAATGAAAACTATCCAGTGTCATTTTACATTTGATTACTTTCATTTCTGTAGTATTTCTTCGCTGAATATACTGTTGGATCTGGCTGAATAACTTAAAGCCCTGTTACCTTCATTTGTCTGTTTATTATATTGTGTTTATTTGGGCTATCATCTGTTTATTTGTTCTTATTTTACTACTGCATGTTTACATGTCTCTTTTTTGGTAAAACTAGTTCAATTATTTAAATAAAGCCTCCCTGTGCTGTGTGTAAGTTATTACAACAAAATTACCCACATTATGAGATATCAAATTATCTGTATGGCCTCCATGGTACCGAATATCAATATTTTTCGAGGTATCGTATCGAAGTTGGAAATTCTTCGAGAATTGACAACACTAGTTTAACTCCTGGTATTAAGATGTGTTTTGGTAGACGATCACAAGTAGACGAGGGACACACACTCCCGTTTACACCTGGTGTTTTAATCCGTCTCTTTTGTCCACTTTCATCCACTTCTGTCCTGATTTCTTCGAGGGGAGGGTCTATGGATGGGTGAATATATGGGTTTTCAGATCTTTAAATCTAATGGACAAAATAAGCTTTCGCAGTTTTGTGGCTGTTTGAACACACTCGACCACATGACCGTTTACACTGTGTTTCCAGCTTCCTCTGGAAGTGGTGGAAAGTGGACAAGCTCAAACAGTAGGGGTGCGGGAAAAAAATCGATTCATATATGAATCACGGTTATATCTTCTATTGATTTGTATCGATTCACAAATTTCAAGTATCTATTTTCTAAAGTGTTTCACTTCTTTACCTTCACAGTACTATTTAAAGTTAAAGTTAATCACAATAAGCCGTGAACAAGGACTAAACGCAGTGCTCGCGCTGACGGACACACGCAGATGAAGCCTCTCGCATGTGATCTCGAATTCACTCTTTCACAGCTACACACAATTATGTCAAAATGCACATTATTATTATTCACTGTAAACGGAGTCTGTCATGTCCTACGCGAACGAAAACAATGGGAGAAAATCGGATGTGTAACAGTATATTAGATCTGTGCATTCATTCTTAAAGGGACAGCAGCCTCATAAACTGTTGCCTTCAGTTTCATTAATGTTAATAAGAAAAACATTCATTAACGTTATTATGCAATCACACGCTAATGATTGCAGTCAGATTAAAGGGCATTTGTTTTATAATATTGGGTTGACTAAAATGGGAAGAAAAACAAACAATTTTTTTTTACTGTCTACCACAGACAAATAAGAAAAGTAACTCAAAACAGTAAACAACAATCAAATCAATGCACATATCGAATCGAAATTTGATTAAAAATCGAGAATCGATTTGATTCCCAAAAGATTCCCACCCCTAGTAAACAGGGCCGTGTGTGTGTGCGCGTGTGTGATCTTACCGAGTCCCTTCCAGTTGGCCTGGATCTCAGGTGTGATGTTGGCGAGCTCCTGCTGGAACTGAGCTTTGGCTTCGTTCACCAGCTCACTGTACTGAGACACGACCGTCGCCTCGGACTGCGCCGTCTGCACCTGCACACACACACAAACAGGTGTGTGAGACACACACACACACACACAGGTGTGTGAGACACACACACACACACAGGTGTGTGAGACACACACACACACACACACACACACACACAGGTGTGTGAGACACACACACACACACACACACACACACACACACACAGGTGTGTGAGACACACACACACACACACAGGTGTGTGAGACACACACACACACACACACAGGTGTGTGAGACACACACACACACACAGGTGTGTGAGACACACACACACACACACAGGTGTGTGAGACACACACACACACACACACAGGTGTGTGAGACAAACACACACACACAGGTGTGTGAGACACACACACACACACAGGTGTGTGAGACACACACACACACACACACAGGTGTGTGAGACACACACACACACACACACAGGTGTGTGAGACACACACACACACACACACAGGTGTGTGAGACACACACACACACACACACAGGTGTGTGAGACACACACACACACACACACACACACACACACACACACACACAGGTGTGTGAGACACACACACACACTCTATTCTCATTTATACAGTCAAACCAACATTTATTCAGACACTTCAACATTTCTCACATTATCACAGTTTATTCGCTATAGTTTAGAAAATGGTAATAAAATGAGCTATCATATCAGGTGATATTTCACTGGTTTTGTCCATCCTTCTGTTAGACAGTCTCACACATGAATTATGTTGAATATCTGTCAGCTGTTAAATTTAACTACACAATTAGATAATACCAGTTTAGCTCAACCAATCACCAAGCAATGCTTCATGTTGTTCAGTCTGTGCTGTAAAAAGGTGCATTAGCAATTAAAGAAAAAACACTTCAGCAAAACATGATCAGCTCAAAGTGTCTGAATAATTTTTGGCCCCAGATTTCATTAATTTTACTGGTAGTCACTGTATGAAGAATATTTGGGTATAATATGTCAGTTTACTTTATTTATTCCCTTAAGTTTAATAAATATATTAGCTCTGTGATTGGTTTTAGTTTCTTTCATCTCCGCTTGCTTGCTAAAATTAAGCCGTTTCTATCCGAGAATTCTCTTCTTCCACAATCCATGCTTTTATTACGACTAGGCTGGATTATTGCACCTCCATCTACTATGGTATATCTAAAACTCAAATGTACAAATGGTTCAAAATGCAGCTGCAGGATTTTTTCAGCCTTGTTGCTGTCATTAAATGTGTTTTAGAAATAAACTAAACTGAAACTGATTCTGCTCTCCTCACTTACATAAATGAACTATAGTAAAAAAAATTAAAAATGATATCTGGTGTCTGAATAATGTTTGGTTTGACTGTATGTTTCTTCAAAGCACATTAACACAGTCAGATTAAGACAGTCACCTTGGTCACTACTTTGTCCAGATCCACGATCATGCTGTGCAGGTTCTCCTCCGCCGCCAGGATCTGCGGTCTCGCCGAGTCAATCTTGGTTTGTTTTGCGCTGTTGATCACTTCACGAAGCTTTTCAAGC